>OX063288.1:835000-1012500 GCA_944039245.1 Nebria salina | reverse complement strand
TTTTTCATTCGCCAAATAGTATTTCAGAAACCTTTCATCACTAATTACATGCTCACTTAAATATACCGCTTCATAAATACATAACACTTTAGTGAAACAGATTAAACAGCTCAAAATACAATGAACAAGCATGTGCTTGCAGATTAACTACAGTTATGATGAGTCATTGTGGTAATGGAAGCAGCACCAATCACAATACATTTTACTTTCCCCTACCTATCACGCCTGTACTGCGCACATCGGTCTTTCCGGAACCGCCATGTTCGGCAAAATATTTATACACGTTTTAAAATACTAAATATTACAAATACGCCGCCATTTTGAACCCAAAAACACAAATCTAATTATGTCTAAATCGCACCACTGAAA
The DNA here is from genome assembly GCA_944039245.1 of Nebria salina. Taxonomy (NCBI): domain Eukaryota; kingdom Metazoa; phylum Arthropoda; class Insecta; order Coleoptera; family Carabidae; genus Nebria; species Nebria salina. The sequence continues at coordinate 1,012,131 of OX063288.1, read as the reverse complement.
TCGAGCAACATCACGAAATAATAATAATAATTTTTAATCCAACAGTTAATTTATATCAAAGCACATACCCAGTTTTTGTTCTCTAAAATTATTTTTCGGAAACCTTTCACCACTAATTACGTTCACACCTAATTATTCTGTTGTATAATTACTAAATACCAGAGTTAAATGGTTTTAAATCACTAGAAATACAATGAGCAAACATGTGCTTCCGACCCGAACTAGTCTAGATACGCCCTTATTGTTAGAAGAACCACGGAACCAATCATAACGTTTTCCGGATTTCCCCCACCTACTTAAAATAGTTGAACTGCGCGCTTCAATTTTTTCGAAGTCGCCATCTTGGACAAAATATTTATATTTGATTTTTTAGTAATTTATAAAAAAAAAACCCATCTAATGTTAATGCAAAAACATAAATCCAATCAAGCGTAACTCCGCGGAAAATACAATATTATACAACAGTAATTTTATCAAAAGTTGTAAATTATAACTCACCTAATTAAATAAAATAGAAGCACGCGCCCGTAGCTTCTCCAAAATCTTTTAATTGCTAATTATATTCACACCTAACTAATCCGGCTTATAATTACTTAACACCTTCGTTAATCGGATTAAAACAACTCGTAATACAATGAGCAAACATGTGCTATGTCCACTATGGTAGTGAAACAGCACTAATCACAAGGCTTTGTGAGTCCCCCCACTTACTTAAGATAGTGGAACTGCATGTATCGATTTTTAACAAAATCGCCATTTTGGACAAAATATTCATTTCGCGTTTTCAAGTAATAAATAATACAAAAACCGCTCAAAATTTATATCAAACAATAGCTAAGCATGTTGTTTTAATGCTAGGAATAAATTCTAAAATATATATGAGCTTTGTACCTCAATAATCTTCAAATGAAGCTCAGCTCCCATCAAACACTACACTGTTCACTGAAAGTTATGGCGGAAAAGACCGGAAACTAAAAAATCTGGAGCTATATAGTGCCCAGGGGTTCGAGATTAAAAAAGATTGTACCAACCTACAAAATTATTATTTATATTAATGTTTAAATCAATATTGCCACTCGAAGCAAATATTTAAACATTTATGAAAAATTATTTTATATATTTTTATTATCTATTTATACGTATCTTTCAAAATTGCAAATCTTAATATTTAACTTACACAAGAATTATTATTTTAAATATTCAGATAACCATTTCTGAAACTCAAGCAGAAAATTTGGCGTCATCTAAATGATAATAAATTAGTTTTATCGTCGCTTCTAGAATTTCATTTTAAAATAAAAAATAACAATCTATGAATTCTTTAGTTTACGAGAACGAGTTTTTAGTACTATCCTTCGTGACGTCACTAGTAACGTTTTATTGATCTAGTAATTTTGGATATTATTTGAACTAGTTTCAAACCAGTGTTGCTCAAAAAACGATGCTTTTTTCAAAAGTGCAAAGTAGGCATAATTACTTTTAAAGTTTTAGCGATCAATAAAAATTTGGTTACGTTTTTTAATTTTAACTCTTACAAAAATAGGAAAAAATCAAGTGTAAATAATTTCAAGATTGAAGACTTTACTCAACATAATAAATAGAGTAAGCTGAACTTGGTAGCTAAGCTATTACTAATTGAAATTAATTTTCTAGAAATTGGTGTGCACAGCAAATAAACGCTATGACATATGATTCAAAAATTAAGTCATTCTGAGATGAGAATATCAATGGTAAAAACATAACGTATTAAAGAAGCATTGGTGTGGTATACTTTTTATTAAACTTTAGTTTTATCATAACTTTACGATGAACATGGGATATAGCCTGTTTTATCACTTTACGATGATCTGAGTAGCGCTAAATGGAATTTAAAAATATTAAAGCAGTTTTCACTAGAACAATTTTTAATTAATCGAACAATACATCAGAATATAATTATATTTAAAGTGGAAAGTAATATTTAAAGAAAATGGTACATATTTAATACAATGCTAATTAGTTAATAGGTACATTAAATTAACAACAGAATAAAATTTAGGATCTCAATTTAAATACTTGAGCTTAAATAACTTTTGTGTTTTCGTTTGGTTGACGAAAGTTTTCTAAATATAGTAATGAATGTTTGACTCATTGTCTAATTTATAAAAAAGACACTACGTATTGCGAAAAACTTATTAAAAATTAAACTATAAATTAGGCTCATTCATGAATAAAATACTACATTAAATTTAGTCAAGCTTAAAACAACATATTCTAAAAATCGAAAACATTTCTGTTTTTCTTAGATTACCTTATTTATAAATTAATCTAACAACAAATAAATATATGAAAATTAACATTTTTTTTTACATTTTTAAATATTTTTTTAAATTAGTCGAAACAATAATTATAATTAAAATTAATATATTTGGCGGATTAATTATATTATAAAAATCAATTAAGTCATTTGCGAAAAATTGAAACTATTTTGAAAATTGAAAGTATTTCTATTTTTTTTAGTTTATATTATTTTCAAACTAACTACTAAAAAATATTGTTTTTTAAAAGTTAACTATAGAAATAAAGATTGTAACTTATCTATAAAAATTATTTTTAATTTCCATTAACTCTAGTTTTGGTTATTTATTTAAGAATTGTAATGAACGGTGGATTAATGATTGAATTTCATGTTTATCGGTACCGTTATATTAAAACTAACTTAATTTATGAATAATAATACTAACATTATTTTGTTTTAGACTTATTGTCCTTAGCGGATTTTTTAATGGATTTGAAGCCCTTTCCCTTCTTGTTATAGATGTTGATTTCCTTTTTGGATTGCGAGTTAGGATCATTGGCTGAATCTTTCTCGTGAATTTTGTGTTGATCGAGAATCCTAACTGACCGTTTAGACAATATCGGGTCGCAAAATTTACCCAATCTCTTATGCCGCATTCTTGAATACCCTTCTCCGTCCAAATCTGTGTCATGTTCGGGTGTTGGTATTTGTAGTGTCTCTTGTTGACCCAATATGGGACGAGGTTCTCTAATATCAACTGTGTCATTTTCTTTACGCTTTTTATCGATCCATTTTGGTACCTCTGGTTGTTCTCGTTTCTTGCCAAAATAAATATCAGGATGTAATAGTGGTCGGCTTTTAATTTTAATCTTTACATCTGCTGCAATTTCTTTACGAGGTCGATGTTTTTCCGTTTTGTTGTCGGCGGTAACTGGTTTTAAATAAGTCGCTGTTTTCGGTTGCGGCATTACTACAGAACTGGTAGGTTGATCCGTTTCTGTATCTATATTGCTTGTGTAATCCGTCCTTGAATTCTTGTCAATAATTTGCATTTGTTCTTGTACAACTGATGTATTTGGCATTTTAAGTTGGTATAATTCCTTTTTTCGCGGTGGCTTTACTCTAGATGTGCTTGGCGTGGCAAGTTGGTTCATTGCTACGGACATTGTGTTATTGTAATTTTTACTCGAAACTACTTTGTCAGTAGCTTTTTTGGAGTCATCAACTTTCAGGGTTTTGGTTACCTTACTAGGTGGAAGTATGTTCTTATTCGTATTTCTACGCATATTTCTGCGCCTATTTTTTTCTCGTTTCTGTTTAAATGTTAATTTGCTGGTTGCTTCTTTTGAATTAATGGAACCGGAGTTAGCAGTTAAATCAGTATCTTCGTGTTTTTCTGAGTTGACTTCGTTCGCATCTGGTTCTAATTCTAGTGCTGACGAGTTCAACAGTGAGGATTTAATTGCATCTACTATGTATGTGCACGTTGATTCCAATTCCTGTTGCACATTTATTTCACTCGACATTTTATCCGCTCGAGCCTTTATCCTTAATTTACGTTCCTGCCTATACCTAGATCTTGTAGGACGGCATGGTAAGTCAAATTGTGAGCTTGTGTTGCACTGACTATTTATCCTGTCGGTTATATTTGCGATTGTTGAGCTAATCTGAGAAGTATTCATTCTCTTTTTGCGCATTTTTTCTTTTCTATATTTTGCTTTATAAGGAGATTCAATTGTGCTACTTAACATGTATTTTTTCATAAATTCTGTTTCGCAATAGTCTGGTTCTGGTTTGGGAGTGCCGTAAACGTCCTCAATAAATTTAAGAATTTCAGTTTCAGTTGGTTTCCCTTCCTCAACTGTTTTTATATCTGTATTTGCTTCCGGATCCTCAGTTATCGTTTCTTTTGATGTACTTGGAGTCAAAATTATTTGAAAGGGATTCAGATCTCTCACATTTACTTTCTCCCATTCTATTTCATCATATTTTACAATACATTGTTCCGTGTTTTCGTCTAATTTTATCTGATCCGATTCCAGATCTCCCGCATTCATTTGTTGCGATGTTTTTTTATTATCGAAGATATTTTGCTGTTGTCCCCGATATTCCAGTTGTGGTTGGGTTTTTATTACACTTTGAATTCTTTTACGTTTTTTTGAAACTTTATTTGTCTCTCTTACAACGTAAGCTGGCTTTGTTTTATTGACATTAGTTTCTATGCCATCTTCCACTTTTGAATTATTTTCTTGTAACTTATAATGAGTCTGTTGCTGTTCTATAATTTCTTGTTTATTCATTTGCAGAGGACTTATGAACTCTTCCGATAAATTTTCAAAGAATTCGTTTGATGTATCTATCTGCATTGTTTGGTTTGAGGCAACTTGTTCGGTGTCTATATTTAGATTATTATCTTTAGTGTTATTTTTTGCTAATACCTCTTTCTTTTGTTCAACAACAATAGAATCTGGTTCTAGATTGTCTTCATTCAGCTCTTCTCCTGTTTGTTCATCAATATGTATTAAGTGAATCTTATTCTGATCTGCCAATTCTTGTTCTTCGGAGACAGTTAATTGATTATCTTTAAATTCACTCTTTACTTTTTCCAATGTTTGATTATCGAATACACTGTCGTCCGGATTTAGATTCTCGACTTTTGTGGTATCGGGGATATTTTTTGGAGTAAGTTCAAATTGTACTAGATGATCTCGGAAAGAATTAAGTAATATAACAGCGACTTCTACAGCTGTTATGTCTTCTTGGCGGCCAAGGAACTCTTTCAAATCTGCTTCATTTTTCAAATGTGTGGCCACGAATTTATCAAGGTTAAAGTCTTGCGTCATCATATCGGACAAAGTTCTGATAAGGCTATTAGTTTTATCTTCATTATCTGATATCTGGGATGGAATCATACACGAATCCTTTGGGATACTCGGAATCTGTTCCTCATTTTTTGATTCTTGCTTTTTTTCCTGCACCTGTAGTTCAGCTGGATCTGATAAGAATTGATCAATTGCTATATCGGAAATAATAGAAAATTTTTCGGTTTCTTGTTTTTCATCTTTTGAACGACCCTGCTTTACTTTTTTACTCTTATTTTTTGTCATTATACCGGGAGTTCTTTTGCCTTTTTCTTTCGGTTTGTCGTCATCGGTAATATTCAAAGAATCATATGCTGTACTTTGTGTCAAAGCTTTCTTTACTTGGGATTCGTCGTCGTCTTTATTTTGGATTATTATTTCCTTTAATGTTTTCGTGACATCTAATAACTTTTTTGTTATTTCTAATTTATCCATTGTTATACTTTCAGACATTTTCATTATCTTATCTTTCTGTACACCTTCTTTCAATATTTCTGCACATTCCCTTTCTATACTTTGTACTATTTTTGCCTGTTCTTGATTCTGTTTTTTTGATATCTTGCTCTTTCGTTTTGGCTTCTTTGTATTATCTTTCACTGAAATAGTTTCTTCAGTTTGTGTATTGTCATTAGCTGTTAGTGTAGTTTCGTCTACTGTACTCTGTTCAAATAATGAATTTGACCGATTTTCGACAGTTTCGGCAATTTCCTTTTCTTTACGGTGCTTACCTTTATGGTGTTTCCGTTTCTGTGGTTTTACTGCAGGTGGAGGACTACTCAACTCTTTTAGCGGTTGCGATTTGCCATTTCTTGGCGGTAATGTTGAGGTAAATATTTCTGTTTGAATATTTTCTAAATTCTCTTCCAATGGTGGATCATAAGAGTGGGGCTTGGGAAAATCAAAATCATCCAATGCTGTTGTATCAATCGATATAGGCTCTTGATTTGATATGACTGTATCAGAATATTGAAGTGGTGTTACAGACCAACCAGCTTGTAGTACGCTTTGTGCGGAAGCATTCGACTCGCCAAGAGAAATTGATTCAAGGCTGAATGGTTTAGAAGTCTCTTCAGCTGTATCGTTAGTAGAACTTTGGCATTTAGGTGCCTTACGTTTTCGTCTATTCCGCTTATCACAACTTTGGTTTGAAGGGGGCAGAGCCTCCGTGGCGCATGTTACCGATACGTCTGGTTTTAGAGTAGCAGGTTTAGTTTTACTAGGCCCATATATTTGCAAGATGGCCGTTGAACAGTCACCAGTTTTATTAATAATTGTGTTAGTTCCTCGATGGCTAACTACAGATCTAGGTGGAGAAATATTATTTACATCCAAGTCCATGGAGATTAACGGTGGCGTCCCACATCGATCATCAGCTATTGAAAAGTCTAGGATTGGGCCAAAAAAGTTGTCGTCTGCCTTCGGAGCATTTGCATACATTATTTGGCAAGTATCAATGGAATCTAAGTGTATATCTGACGTTGAGGTGCTTTCATTAACTTTTTGAACAGGTGATGTGCTGGTATTTTTTTTAGTTTTAATGTGCGTTTCCATTGGTTGATCGCGAATTGATTTGACAAACTCTTCAGCCGTTAAAATATTGACGTCGTCCATTGAATCTCGCATTGGAGTCTTGAGAAAGGTAAATACCTCTATTTCATAACTCTGCAAGTTATGTTCCTTCAAGAATTCAGATCTAGCTACTCGCAATCTGTAGCATTTGGCCCTAAACGAATGTAACTTCGAACGCGCTACATTCAAACTAGCTGTTACTCTTTGAATTACATACTCCACTTGTGTGAGGCTCTCGCGGAATACATTAAGGAACACTGCCGAAAGTTCATGAGCCGCAATTGCTACCTCTTGTCTGTAGTGAAATTTTCGAAGTTCCTCCTGGCTACTCGAGTTCTTTTCAACGATATGCTCTAAATTTATGTTTCCGTCGGGAGCAGGCTGATTTCTACCCGCCATCTCATTGAAGAGAGTATGAATAGCTGCAAGTTTTGTATTGGCATCGATCCGGAAAAACTCATAGACATCATACATCGTTATTACTTCAGCTTGGTTATCATTGATTGCTTGTTCCGCTTCATTGAATTGGTAGCGGATAAAATCCAATTTTTTTTGGAAACGTTTCTGCTCGCTTACTAAACAATAAAGTGTCCCTAAGTTAAATTTTTCTGGCATTGTAAATGTTAGCCTTTGAAAAACAACTAATTTCCCGTAAGCTACTTCAACTGTCGACAAGCTGCTTGAAAGATAGTTCACATCTATAATAAGCGTTTGCCAATTATCATGTATCATTTCTAAGCGACACCGTACATGCTCCGGTGTAGCATCGTCGTCAGATTTAGTCTTTGTCATAGTCATCGTATCTGATTTTTTGTCAAGTACATCTTTTGCTACTGTATGAGGGTTCTTTGGGGCCAGATGTTGTCGAGCATCGTGCCATTCATCGGCTTCGGTTGGCGTTCCTAGAGCTTCAAATCCAGGTGGAACGCTAGGATTTTCTGAATCATATTCATCACAAGCAATTAAAGTATTTTCAGAGCTGGATTGATGTATAGAAATTATAGTACCTGTGGTGTCGTCATCGTCCAGTGGGGCTGAGAATCCCCGCCGTATTCGCGTCTCTTCCGGACCCTCTCCACCTCGAGGAACACGAAGTTCTTCTGTGATGTCTTCCGGGAATTCTTCTAGGATGCGTGTTGCTTGTTTTTCCGCCGCAGCTCTTTTGGCGTTTCGTCGCAACTCTTTGGTGCGTGAGTACGATATTTTCGCGCTTTTTTTGGGCCCCATCATGTCTTGCTAACAAATTCAGATTATTAGTTTTTAATATTATACCAATTTCGGTAATACACATAAAATTAAAATCTTTAAGATGGTTGATTGATTTTGCAATAATTAAATTATTATAATGAAATGCTGATTTAATATTGTACTTTATATTATAATACATCATATATTAATCATTATAAGTATTTACCTCGCTTTAACTGGAAAATATAGAATCGAATGACAAAGGAGCCTGCAGGTACTATAAACGGGAAGCCATTTGCTAGTCGCGAAGACTGCAATTGTGTTTCCGCACTTTTGTTTCAAACGAAATATGTTTAACTATCAGTTTATTACTTCGCTTGACTAAGAACTCACTACTATCAATTTCAAAAATATAAATATTGATTATTTACGCTCATAAAACAAGAAATCTTGAAGCCAATTGTTGGTAATAATATTTTCAAAATGGAACGTGACGTCACAAAATCAATATCTGGCTGTACCGTTTGATTTCCTAGTGTTAAAATCATAAACTAACACACAAATTAATGTTTATTTAGTTTTAATCCGATTTAAATTTTTTTTGCTTACAAAATAATAAATGAGCTTAGAAATGGGATTATTATATATATATACATATTTGTATAATTTATTTAAACGTTTTGCGGAGAATTATGAAATGGATATTTTAAATTTTTGTACTTTGTATTGTTTTAATATACATTGTAATAGTTGGCTATACTGTTAAACTAGGCGGGGAACAAAATAATTATTTAAAAAAATGCTACAGTTAATTAATTAATTTAAACTAAAATATAGCTGAAATATTTTAATAAGGCTTAGATAACTAATAAAAGTCTATATATGTAAAAATATAATTATTCCTAATAATTTATTTCGTATTAATAAATAATTAAAAATATAATCAATAACCACTAGTATTAGAAGAGCTTCTTAAAATTTTATTTAAATGAATTAATAATGCTATCAATATTAACGCAATAAAAGCAAAATTGATTTTTTTTTTTTAATAAAACATAAACTAAAAGAACGTTTTGTTTAAATTATATTTTTTATTTAGCCAATTAATATGCAAATACAATGTTTACAATATACAATATAACAAATAGTGATACGGATATTTTATTTTTAGACACGTTTCTTGCCCGGAAATTTCGAATAACCTGTTTTTTTTTGCAGATTATTGCTTGATGATACTTGGACGGTCTTCACGCCTTCCAAACGCATGTTTCCAGCGCGCGGATAATTTCCTTTAGGTGAAATCCCTGGAGGTATGCGGATGGTTCTATTTTCCGCAAGCCCAGAAGAAGTACCATATTCCAAGGGAGGAAGTTCCGGATTATCTTTAGCACCTTTTATACCTTCAACGTGGGTGCTAGACCTATTACCTAATGGGATATATGCCGGAGGAAATCTCTTCTCTTCCGCATGCCGCCATACTTGAGTCCCGGTCACAGTATTCTTTGCATCAGCTGCCCGAATTTTGTTTTTAATGGGTGGGATCACGGTGGATATTTTGGGCTCTGCCTTAACCCCATGTTTCCAACGAGAAGAAGAATTTATTGGCATAATCACGGGTCGTATCATGGCTTCATGGCTTCCTTTTTTAACCTCAATTAATTCACGAGACCGGATTTCTACAGATTCCGACGTTGTACGGACTTCTTTCTTCCCTTCAATCACACGTCTAGCCCATGTATCGATAGGATTACCTACGGGGGTCTCCTCTGTAATTTGTTTCTTCCCTTGCGCTACACGTTGTGCCCAGGTGACTTGATGTACCACTTCGGCCTCAGATCGGTAACGACCTTTAGTTTCAATAGGTGCTAATCCAGTAGGTATCTTAATATCACTTTTAGACAATCCAAGACGCCCTTTCTCATCATTTGAGGCTAATCCAACTGACACCTGCTTTCCTGCAATCCCCCAATGATCTTTACTTTCCGCATGTCGTTCAAAACGATTAGGGAACCATAATTCCTTCTTTGTATTTTCAGAAGTGGTCTTGGCCGTAGGGTGGTTATGAATTGACAAAGAGGGTTTAGTCGCTCGGCGGCGCGAATCTCCAGGAGGAACCCTGGGCTTATTGGGGGCCACACACCTGATATGTGGTAATCTAAATTCGTTTGGGTATTCTGAAGTCATGGAATCGTCACTTTTTTGTTGTGACTTCTCACTACTATTCGCAATGTTTAATTTCCTGGACTCCATATTATGTTTCTAAAACAATTTTTGTTGAAATATATTAAATAATTGTGTTAAAACGATAAATATTTAAAATATTATTTCAACAATATATATATATATGTTTCAAATTTGATTTTAAATAGGTTAAAAACAGTATTAATTGAAATAATTAAAGCTATTTTACTGAATTTTTAATAAAAATCAAATGCCTATATTATAATGGTGCCTATATTTGTTATAATTGTTCAATTATTATGAAAAAACGCTTACTTGCTTTTAGTCAATATAGTCAACGTATTCCGATAGACGCTATGCCATCAACACATACATAGGTATGATATCACAATGAATAGTATACTTTCAGACATCTTAATTCTACAGCATCTCTGTTTCTGCAAAATGGCGGAACGATTTGGAAAATTTTACAATAAAATTAATAAAACACTGACTATATTATAAAAAACCATATTCTAGGTATACGTCATTATGAATTAAATCTTTTGATTGTAAAAATAAGTTTTGTAAATAAATAATTCTATAGATATTGCTCATGTGAATGTCGGTTTTTTAAAATATGTTCATTTGAATAAATGTGCGTTTTTATGGCGCGTAAAGTAAAACATAGCGTTATTTGATTTTAATAAGTTGTATTTTAATTATAAACAAATTGCAAAATTCTATCGGTCATAAGTATGAACAAAACAACCAATAATATAAGCTCTACGTTAAGTATGTAAGATTCATTTATTATTTGAAAATCTGATTAATAAAAACATCGAAGATTTGTCTATAATTTTTTATTGAACTAAAAACTACATTGTTTTAACATTTATAGTTTTACGTAAATCTTTGTATAAGAAAAGTTTTATGTAAAATAAGCGCAAAACAAATTATAATAAATAAACAATAATTAAAACTAAGTATCTATTCTAAATTATTCCGAACATGGGAATATAAGATAAACATTATTCAAACTTAGGCGGTACTACAATAGAAAAAAAAATTTAATGGCCCTTCCGAACATATAATCCGATTTAACCTGGAATTATATAGTTGTAAATGGCCCGAAAAAAAAATTTTTTTTTTTTCAGAGTTAAAGTGCAATGTGAGAATTCGCGACGAACCAAAACATTTATTAAAAATGCAGCTAGTGATAATATTGAATATTGTTTTAATTCGTCGTTAGAATTCAAGAACTCAAGTTACCCAGGTCGTCGTTTGTTAAAGTAGTTCGAAACCTTAATCGTCATCGTCGTCATCATCGTCATCATTGTCATCATCGTCGTTTCTTGGTGACTCGGGTGTAGACGGACCCTTACGAGAGAGGTGTTCATTCAATTCATCAACGAATGAATGTCGATTAGTACGTGATGTTTGGCACATGTTAGCGACGTGAACAATGGTGTCCTCCCAATATCTCAGAGATCCTTCAATATCTAAAACCGACTTTTCCACCTCTCCTGCAGAGGCACGAAGAATTTCCCAGGTTTTGTTCCAACGATCAAGTTGTGAGTTCAAACTAGAGACCATGCGACGGAGATTAAAGATAATGCCTTTACAATTAGTCTCAAATACATCAATGTCGCCGCTTGCAAATTCGGCGGTCGTCAAGTTCATGCAATCACTCGGCAACTTTCCAAATAGCTCGTGACTCTGGAAGCGGTCGTTTGCGATGCGACCGGACACCAACTCCAATTTAAAATTTAGCAGAGTTTTCTGCTCCTGCTTAATTACTTCAGTCAATTCGGCGCGCTTCGTTTCGATAATTAGGTCATATCGCTCAGTTTGCAGAGTATCGAATAGATTTTTGATTTCTACTCTTCGCATAAGTAAGCGTGCATAGACATTCTCAATGCCGTCGCCGTTGTTTCGGTACACAGTTGACAGTGCCAAGACATTCTCTTGGGTAATCAGATCAAGGATGACGTCAAATTCTTGAAATGCATAATGGAAACAATTAATGAGTTGCATATTGCGATGATGGGCCACATTCAACTTATCGAATCCCATTACCTGGATAAGACATACACATTAAAATCTACTAACATTTGATTCGATTTTGTTTTAAATTTATTAATTGCGTAATTTTTTCTGGCACATTGTATAAACATGAAGATTGAATGGGATGAAGCAAAAGAAATTTGAGTATAGAGATGAATAGGTATGAATAAATACCTTGATGTTAAACAACAGGGCTTCTAGACAGTCGCATTTTCTTTCCAGGAACTTTAGATTGGATTTGAGCCTGACCGCTTCTTCCAAAACATTCTGAACATCGTTGTCCAGCGTCAACATCTTCAGCTTAATACCGGGCAGGGCCTTCTCAAATTCGCGTCGAAGTATATGCGGCGGCATATTACGGTGATTTTTCGACATGATTCTTGTGCGGCCTGTTACTTGGTTCTTTTTACTGCGTCTTTCTACAGTGTAATAAATACATTAAAGATTTCGCTTATTCAAAGGATTATAATTTCAAATAAATACATCTGTGTTAGTTGTATTCGAATTTATACTTCTTGTGCCATTCTATACAAGCTTTTTATGAAATAAATTACTTAAAAAACTAATACTAATAAAATAATTAAATTGACCGTACAATAAAATATATTTCGAAATATCAAATACGATTTTATAAATTACGAATTAAATATAGAAAGTATTGCATTTTCTGTAGCGTTAAATCATATGTATAAGCTACTAAAAGTAAAAAGAAACTCTAGATTTGGAATACGCCTAGATTGAAAAACCGTATCAAACCTGTTTCAGGTCTATTTTATTGGTAAAGGCGTGCCCTAGCCTAAATACAGTTCCGTTTTGTGATTGGTTATCTGGGATGTCATTAAATCGTTGATCTTTACGTGCAGATTATGCTATTTTGATATTTATGGTCTATTGGGATAAGAGCAAGATTAGCTTACCTCGTCTGGTTTTGCTGCCTCTGGGCGGTGCGACTGGCAACGAGACAACTTTATTCCAACGGAGTGCGTCGATGCCTTGCCAATGAGCGTTACTGGAACAATATGCAAACACTTTTACAAATATTTCTAATACAGTAAATATTTATTGATAAGAATAATAAATTGTCATTTTGAAAAGATAACAGTTTTAATTTTCAATTTACCAGTTTACTGTAGACTGTAGATGCAAAGAGAAGCGAATGAAAATGAATTACAAATTAACACTATATGTATATATATAGTAATTGTCGTTTCAGGCTAGGCTTAAGAACTTTTAGGAACTGCTTCTTATTATATTGAAACACTGACATTATTTGGTTTTAAATATAATTCTTTTTTTTTATATATGGAGAGAACTTAATAAAAATGTTGGATTATCTTTTAAGATTAGTTTCATAATGAATCAACATATTTTTAAAGATGCAACAAATCGTATTTCGTTCCTGTATGCAATTGTTTACTGTACGGTGCTGTGCAAATGTATAATTACAAATTTAATTGTTTCATTTTGATTGATGATAAATCATATTTTATTTTAATAATTATAAACTATCAAAATTTAAATTAGAACGTCAGATTATTTGGTTTTCTAATATTCTTCTCAATATAATAAAATTGTACATATTACAAAATTGCTACAATTTACTACAAGAGCTGATAAACCAGCAAAAAATAATAACAACATTTTAAACGAATTTCTAAATAGATTAAAATGTATTTATAAACGTTTTAAAATATTTTTTATGATTACAACGTTGGCATTTTTTTTTAAATATCTGACTTGACCTAAAATTATCTGCACGTATTTTTCAATAATAATTATTTCTACAATACTAAATTCCTATGTTCTATTAAATTACTTTAAAACAACACAGGATGAGGCTACAGTAAATAATCAACACATGTAATTGAACGAGTGATTTTGATACACGAAATTAACATTCTTTAAACATCCGTTACACGTTCGTAAGTATCAAAAAAATAAATGCTACCAAAGAAAAAACAATTGCAAATCACACCTGCAGACGTACAAGTGCAACAAATTAATTTTAGGTGTCTAATAAAATAAAAACACTTACATCCATTCAATACTATACTGCTGCATTTTGAATTGCATATGAAAATTAAACACCACGCTGGCGGATTAGTATTAAAATGGAAGTTCATCTACGGCGCATTTATTACTTATAAAAAGCGGATATAGTTCGTGATTGGCTTACGGTTGCTAATCCAATCGTTAGGTAAAGATTAGGGATCAGCGGCCAGGATTGGTGCAGCTTATTCACCCTTCTCTAAATGTGGCCATTTTCGTTACTAAAAAACTCGAAGTATCCGGTGAAGGCGAGCGATAAGGTCTCTTTTTGCTTGGCGTGGTCGAGTCAACACGTATTCACGTTGTGCTGCGATCAAGAGTAATAAGAGTGCGGTATTTTCGTTAAATATGGCCGGTCCGGGTGCCGACGTACGCAACGAAATGTACGATGAAGCGAGCGAGCGTAGTAAACAGTTAATAAAGCGTGTTAACAAGGACATCAAAGAGTTTAAAGAAAGGTTCGAAGAAGACAGGTACGCCATATTGGTTTTTTAGAAAATTTTCTTTAACGGTTTTTTTCAGCATTGTTTTACAACTTGAAGTTATTTATTAGTATTTATCTAATAATTTTCTCTTCTGTTGCAGTGTTTTGATTTTTCCCAAGCTCAGCACGCGATTCGGATATCAAATCCATATGATTGCCCAGGCGTACCGACTTTCTTCATTCGCTGTCGGCAAGGGGGATTATCGTGTAACAGTTGTGTGCCACAAAGGCATACTTCTTAGGTATGTTTCTATTGATTCGTCCCTAAATACCCAAAATCATATAATTTCCCTTATATATGTTAAACAAAATGTCTGCCATTTATCCTTGAAAAATAAAAATGTGACGTCATCACATTTCGCACGCAACTACGTCGCCATGATTCGATAAGCATGTGTACAGTAAAATTGTGCAGCACAGGGTTGAATTAGATATTATTTAGATTTAAAGCATTTTTATTATATGAAATATATTTTTATTCAAACTCATTTATTTTTATATGCGCATATTATAGAAAGATATTTTAATTTTTTTTTGTTCAACATACAGACGCCACAATGAAATTTTAGAGGACAATAAAGTCGCAAAGCCACAACAAACGCAAGCTCAAGCGACTAACGCTGGCAGCAAGAAAAAGACACCGTGAGTTTTTTTTTTTTTAATTCTTTTAATATGTAATGAATTATATGAACAGTTTTCCATGTAACACAAATAAAATTTCTTTAGACATTCCTAAACTTAAAATCATATATAAATTTATCTTTATATTAAATTTTTATATTTTCATCAAACAACCAAATTATATATATTTTTTTCTCAGCTGTTTGAGACAGAGTAGTACTAATTTATTTTGTTCGATTACACAGACAAAAGAAACCGATTCCAGTGAAGAATAATCCAGAAGCAGAACCACCACTGCGTCCAGACCAACAGAAGTCACGGTAAGTGTTTATTTAAATTTTTCTTATAATATAATGCATGGAACTAATATGTATATGGAAGACATGAATTGCAATGGAAACAGAAACGTGCCTTCGTTTAAATGATTTAAATTTTGATTTTAATTTCTTGTAATGTTATTGAATTTATATACGCGACTAGTAGCAAAATTATTTGCCTTCAGTTTAAATATACTTTTATTTTGACAAATATGAACACATTCAAGGTCACGTAATTAGCTATTTGGTGTTTAATCCGGTACTGATTAAATCATTGTTTGAAAAAAGTAATGGGTAATATGATCACTAAGAAATGTGTAGTTGAAGATAACGTGATCCCTTGTTTAACGCAATGTGACAATAACAATTGTATATTTGCGCATGTTCATTTATCACTGTGTAATTAACTATCACACTGTGAGTTCTAATTGAGTTAAGTAATGTGGTTTTAAACTATTGTTAATATAGAAATTGTACCAAATTCCGGTCCTAGTTTGATATAATATTATTTAGCTTTGTGTTTTGAAATAAAATGGCAATATAAAATGTTCCTTCGTAGTGTAAACGAAGAACCAACGAAACTTAAGCCGACTGTGACTCAAAAAGTTGTGCGTTTTGATATTCCGACTAGGGTGTCAAACCCAATTACCATGAATAAGACTCCCATTACTATGAATAAGAGCCCCAGCGAGGTGCAACCGTGCCAGAAGTTTATCATTTCTATGATAGATAGTAGTGATTCAGAAGAAGAGATTCTTCCAGTTGAGCAACGGCCAAAGCTGAAGCCAAAACTTCAGCGCACCTCGATTCGTAGACAACCAATTGTATTACCATCTATAGAAGAGGAAGTTGCACAGGAAGCGGTGAAGTTGGCGCTTATTGTGAGTAAGGATCCAACTATATTACTTACCGATGACGAACGCAAAGAAGCTGTGGATTCGAATTTGAGTTTAAACAGCCTAATTGAGTGTTGCACAGAGACCATCAACAGGCAAATTGCCAAGCAGAAGCGTTGCGCATGGTTTATTGAAGCAACTAGATATAAAACGGTCTATAGGTACTTTTATGAAGTAAAAATTGCGGAAGCACATTTCTTTATAAATATGCATCAAAAAATTCACTTTGGTTCAATGCCACCGATGTGTTGCAAATTTACAAATTTAATTACACCATGTGCCAGTGATACAATTGATGATTGGTTCTTTGACGCCTACTCTACAGTCTTAAGCTGGTACAGCTATGAAGAACACGGATTTTATACCATTTCTAGAGGATTAGATTCTAACTTATTTCAACAGCTAACAGGATCATCACTCGTTGATGATCACTATACGGACACAACTACTCGACCAGATAAAAAATTGTTTCATGCAAATACAAAAATTTTTGATGCGGATAAAATAACCATCAATTCAGTAAAAGAATCAGGAGATGCCTCAACCGATAAACCAAGCGATTCGGATTCAAACCCCTCTGGATCAGAATCACATTCATACAGTTCAGGGTTTAGACCATCTACTGTAACTTCAAATGCTGAAGAAGATACAATGTTAGCTGAAGCAGATTCAAGATCTGAAGATACTAGCTCAAACGATTGGTATAGGCCATCGAGCTCAAATGCAGCACAATCTTATACAAATACCGCTTCATTTGTTGGTAATGTCACCAATGATGAAGAAGAAAGCCAACCAACATCCGCGAATGTTCAGTCAAATCATGCTTTTCCACCAGAGGATCAGCAACCATCCACATCCTTTGCAGATGTAAGTTGGCGAAACCGTGATGATATTATGAATGCAAATGCGTCATCACTAAGTTTGCCTGCTGGCTTTGAGCCATTATTTTTCGGAAATTCGTCCAAAAGCAATGACCTTTATCCTGTTGGATTGCCAATGGTTGTGCCACAGGCAGTGAGTCCTATTAGAGATCCGCAAACACTTCCAACTACGTCTTTAGGTGAATCATCAGACCAAAACATGTCCGAAGAGAGACCAAAATCTATATGCAAGGTCAAACAAAGAGAAGAACTAAAACAAAAACTCTCGCATCTCATGGAATCTCACGGTAATCTTTTATCGTACATCAAAACACAAAGGGCTTGGGTAAACAGAAATCGTCCACCGTTAGTCAATAATACGAATAACGAAACTGAAAGGAGAGAACCGACCCAAGAAGAAAAGGACAAAGAAGTTGTTTGTTTTGAGTTAGCAGACAAGTCGGGATACATAGATATAGATAAGCTTTTTCCTGAAGAAGGACCACAGAAGGTATCGCCGTCAATGGACGAAGATGGTAACGACGGGTCAACATCACCGTGTACATGTCTCCAGTGTACGGAAGCGTTATCGCAAACTCATCAAGCAAATAACGTAGGTGCAGATGCAACGCAAATCGCAAACGTCAGTTCAACCTCATCAGCTCACACGACCGAAATTTCTGAAATTAGCCCAGAATTTTCACCAATATCGATTGCTGATAGGCAAGAACCTAATATAATTTTAGATTCTTTTGCCACATGCAACAGTTCCGCTGAGAAGGAAGTGCCAAATTTAATACCAGACTCTATCAGTTCCCCTGTGAACGACGTAACCGTTCAACGAAATAGCGAACGAGTTTCTTTAACTGACGATCAATTTGAAGATAATTCAGTACAACAAATGCCCGAAGATCAAGAATTACAACCAAAGGATGTCGAACAAACTGTGGTAAACAAATCTTCGCCTTCATCTAGTTCTTCCTCAAGTACTTCATCAAGTACTTCATCAGGATCTTCAAGCAGTTCGTTTAAAAGCACAGTCGACAGTAAACCTGTGGAAACTGAGGAAGCAACAACTGTTATAAAGAGCATTGAAACAACACCAACTGTGTGCGTAGACCCTGAGCTAGAAGACATGGATATATTTTATGATAGTATGTCGACGCATTCAGCTGCTGACGAAGACATAACAGCGGAATTAAATAAAAGCGCTGAATTCATTGATGATTCAACTGATGTTGAACAATCAAACGAATTACGAACAGGTGTAGATTGTACATTTGAGAACACTCAACAAAATTCACATAACAGTCTTAAGGAAACGGAAGAAGAAATGACGAATGGAATTATTCCTTTGAGCCCTAATAAACACAATCAATGTGAGAGCCATATGAAGACTACAGAAAACAGAATACTAGTAAGCCCAGAAATTGTCACCAAACACATCTTAACATGTCAAAAGAATGTTGACCAAATAAAACACACAAAAGAGATCATTTGTAATGAACAGGTTGATGATGAAATGATTTCTACACAAACCGGTCAAAGTAATAATGTAAATGAATCAACAATACTGCAGCCATACCAGACAGCAAGTAATGCGAACGAAACATCCGATAGTAATTCGTTTTGCATGGAATCTGCAATGCAAGACGTAGAAGACATTTTGCATTTGCAATATAAAAAATCCAAAATTAGGGATAATTTTGGTATCGATTCCTTTTTGCAGTCTTGCGTTGATGATAGTGGAGCTTCCAATGAAACGCGTAGCACGCAAAATAATGCCACTGTACAGGATGTAAATATGTCAGAAACAGTTCAAGAGCGATTACCACAAAGATTCAATACCAAAGAAAGTTTGGAAGAATTTTTAACGCCAGCTATCATTATAGATGATGATGACGACGAAGAGTACTACTCACAAAGTAGTGAAGAAAACTTTTACCAGAGAGACCATTTCACAGTTTATGACGAAAGTTCTGAAGAATCCGAAGAGAAATATATCGTAGAACACAACGAGGAATCTGAAAAAACTGAAACTGTTGATGATTCATCCATGCTTGAATGCTCTTATCTCCTAAAGATTGATCCATTTCCACAACGACGGATTAAAAAGAAACGGAAACGTTATGTGGCTACAGTAATTGATACAATAGATTTAACGAATGATGACAGCGATGAATCCGTTGATACTCCCAAAAACCGTACACTTATATTAAATACTGCCAAGATGACAAACGATGGAACAGCCGTTATGTTTTTACCAACTGACGTTGAACCTGAAAGCGTCGAAGTGGACATGGCTCCTAAATTAAGTCGAAGTAACAAAACATTTGTTTACATTCCCCGTGTGAAAGCAGAACTAGAAAACGAACCTGAAAGTGATTCGTCTACAGATACAAATTCTCGATCATTGGACAAATATGTCTGTAAAAAAATAACTGAAATTTACAAAAGGGGTTCAAAATTACCATGTACTCCAGAAGCCATACTTGAAGATCATAATTATTGCGGCACCATCGGTACCATTCATCGTACAAGCATTGATACTACTTCAGAAATGGAAACGATTACTATCAGTAGTGATGAAGAAAACGAAATAGTTATTGTAGAAGACGTTCCTTTCGAGGAAGATGAATCTATGCAGGTAGATAGTGATACGAACAAAGACACATTTCATAAAGAGGATACAGCGCAAGATGAAGGAAACTCGTCATTTTACGAAAGTTGTGAAGAAGATATCTATTCACAAATAAGCGATATGGCCGACTCATTTAGAGAAAAGCTAGTTATTTCCGATGATGCATTAAGCAACATTAAACACCAAGCAATCGAAGATATCACCGATTGTTCGTTAGGCATACTGGACCCTGAAGAGTATTCCGAAGGTGATAATAAGTCTCAAGTAAATGTGACCTTATTGGCGAATGCCTGCGCTGAACATTGTGTACCTCTAATCGAAGAATCATCTGAATTCGTTCCGGACACAGAAATAATCCATCTTGATGATGTTCCTCTAGAACTTTCTGATTCTGGCATGAATTCGGAAGATAATTCATCTGTAGGTTCATTTTCAAGCAAGGCGTCTTCAGCCTCAGAGTAAGTAATCATTTTAACTAATCATAAAATAATACTGAACATAAATGTATATTATTTAGATCCTCCGGACACGAAAATATCCATCGCCGAAAACGATCTCTCGATTCTGGCATTTCCCTTAATGGTATATCTAACAAGTATCCCATTTACAAAGATCCAGACCACAATCAGACCGAATTCGGTAGTAATGAGTTCACATCTGTTTCACAACAATCTTTGTGCGAAGAATATGGGCCTGCACCGGACTGTGAATTGATCAAAATGAATTCACCTTTAGACAGGAATGCTGTCCAATCTAACATCAGTGGAGACGAAGAAGATAATGAAAGTGATTACTCTGTCAAAAACGCAGAAGTAATAAATCCACCTAAAGATGAGACTGAGAGCGAATCCAAAGACTATGAATCTGAGAAAACCGATTTACTTGTCGAAAAGAATGAGGTCCATTGTGAAAACTGTGTTGAGGGGGCAGAAAATTATAATCCAGAAGATACTTCTTTACCTGCAAATAACAACCAAGCCAACTTAGAAATCAATGGAGCCGGTGTACATTTGCATCAATCTGCAGACGACAGTTGCACTATACAAAAATTAGAAAACGGAAAAATGGTCATAAATCTTTCTCTACAGAAACCAGTGCTGGAAGATCAATTATTAGAGTCCACTAAAGCAATCATGCCACTAACGCATAAATCTATCGCAACACAGACCACGGATCCAAATACAAACCATTTCTCAACCATAGACCCCACGCCTAATATAACAGTTGAAACAACTTTAGATGAAACAGTGGACGTTTTATCTTGTGAGCCGCATTCAGAATCATCAGACCCTGTCTTACTGCAAAACGAGTCTATTGAAGAAAATATGCTACAAGCGCAACAAACTACCGTTCCAACACAGACCAAGGATTCAAATACGAAACAGTTGTCAGACCCGAAACCCAATATAGTTGATGCAACTTGTGATCAAACAGTGGACGTTTTACCCGATCAGTCGCATTTAGAATCAACCGAACCATTCTTACTGCAAAAAGAGTCCGTTGAGGAGAACGTGGTACAAGAGAATCAATTTATATTTCCAACCCAGGCAAAGGATTCAAATACGAAACAGATGGATCCCAAATCCTGTATAACAGTTGAATCAACTTGTGATCAAACAGTGGACGTCTTATTCTGTCAGTCGTATTCAGAATCAACAGGATCTTCCTTACTGCAAACAGGGACCATTGAAAAAAACGTGGTACAAGAGCATCAATCTACAGTTCCGACCCAGGCAAATGATTCAAATACGAACCAGATGGATCTCAAACCTAGTATAACAGTTGAAACTACTTGTGATCAAAAATTAGGCATTTTACCCAATCATTTGCATTCAGAAGCACCAGAACCTTTATTACTGCAAAACGGGTCCATTGAAGAAAACAAGCTCCAGCCAGAATGCAATACTGTCAAAACCAATGAAGAAAATATATGTCAAATTGTAAATGAGAGCCAAGCACCAACAAAAGTTCAACAATACTACAGTTGTGAACAAGTCATCCAAGCTGTGATAAAAGATCCAGGAATTCCTGATCAATCATTTTGCGAACCGCCAACCAAAGTACAGGCAACAGTAATGCTAGAAACAACCGTGATGGATCGTACAGTAAATAAAAAAGCGACTGCTACGAAACCCATTCTACAAAAACCAACATTAAATCAACCTCTTCAAGATTCCATAGAAGTCATGGATGATATTGTTGATAAGGCGCATGCAACCATAAATAAAGCTAAAGCCACTAATGATAATTGGAAAGACGATCCAATTTATACAAAGGTAAATCATTCAATAAATGAAATTTATTATTTGTTTGTGCATTTCAAAAATTTTCGTTTTATTTAAACAATTAATTTGAACTTTGTACATTAATTTCTAATGATGGTTGCAAAAATAAAATATCTTTGCAAAATCCTGACTCAATTATTGATATTCCTAGCAAATAATTCCTTGTCGGTTTTAGATTAAGAGTTGTCTGGGTGAAATAAAAATGCAGTCGGTTTCTGATGAGTTTGTTACGAGCATAAACGCAATTGTAGCAAGTAAGGGTAACGTTAATAAAACAACTATGTTTTATGTGACGGTTCGTACCGAAATAGAAAGATTCAAAAAGAAGTATAGTGACTATCGGTAAAGCACATCATCTTTTATGTATATTGTTTAATACTAAATAAATGTTTCTATTAGTGTCCTTACTTTTCCCAAATTCGACATAACCACCAGCTTCATTATTTTTCGAATTGCCGAAATTTTCACACTTGCTATCTATAGCATAGGAGAGGGATCGCTCAGAGTAATTCTCATTTGTAAGCGGCACTTTTGGCAGTAAGTATTAAGATATATTATTTTATTAGTATTTATTATTTTTATTCAAGACTAATAGATTTGATTTTAAATAATAATATAAGTTATAGTGATTGGTGTAATAATATGTCTTTGCAGCGCACCCATGTCTTGGGTTGGTTCACAATTATTACAAACCCAATTAGAGCTACAACTACAAAAGTATATAGACTTACCATTATACGACAAGGTAAATGATTAAAATTCATTTTAAAACAACGATGTGACAGTGTTCATTTGATATTTGCAGGCCAGCACGATCCTCGGCAAAACCAATATGTTGGAAGTAGATGAATATTTCCAACAGTTCGCCGAACATACGCAATTAAGTGACATCGAAGATGAGGATGCGAACGAATTTTGTTACTTCGTTCATCTACAAATTAGAGATTTCTTGATCGATGTACGCCAACCAAGGTATTAAGTATATAATTTTATTAAAAATATTTTTTTCTTGATAATTATTACTTAATAATTTTGCATTGCAGGGCCTTATTGTGTCCAAGTATGAACGAATACCAGCGTTTCCACATATACCGTAGCGCTGGACTTTACCAGTTAGCAGTAACGACCATGCGCCCAAATACTATTATCGTCTATGATCCATTAAATAGTAGAGTGTAAATATATTTTAATTATTACATAAACTACAACTAATGTATGTTTTTAAGGGATAATTATAAAATTGTACGCTTTTAGGGAACTTCTAAAGCAGATATCTAACCGACAAACGTTCGAGTTACGAGTTGACGCAGCAGAATTCGTTCCCAACTCAATGCTGTAAGTTTAAACATATTTTTTTAATTAAAAATGAGATTGTATTTATTTTATGAATGCCATTGTAAAAATGCCACTACAGTTTCGTGTAATTGTATAATTTTAATATTATTTTATTATAAAAAAATAGTAGATCGCCGTCGGAGAGTGCAAGCACATCGCCTGAGCCTGAACCTGAAGCAGTGTTCCTATTTGAACTAGAGCCCGGAAATAAATCAAAATTCGAAGCTAAGCCAAAGACCGATGCTGAAACAAAAACCGGTGTTGAACCGAAGTCCAAAGCGGTACCAATTATTGATGCTGAACCAAAGTCCGAAGCTGTACCGAAGTTTAATGCAGAGCCAAAGTCCGCTGTACCGAAGTCTAAAGTTGAACCAATGTCCACAACTTTACCAAAGTCCGCAGCTGTACCAAAGTCCGCAGCTGTACCAAAGTCCGATATTGTATCAAAGTTTGATGCTGAGCCAAAGTCCGAGGCTGTACAAAAGACCGATGCTGAACCAAAATCTGCAGCTACACCAATACTTGAAGCTGTGCGAAAGTCCGAGACTGAACCAAAGTCCAATGCAGAATCAATGTCTGATGCTGAACCTAAGTTCGAAGCTCTACCAAAGTCCGCAGCTGTACCAAAGTCCACTGCTGAACTTAAGTTCTCTACTGAACCACAGTCCTCTACTGAACCAAAGACCACGACTGAACCAAAATCCTCTACTAAACCACAGTCTAAGACTGTAGTAAAGTCCGATTTCGAACCAACGTCTAAAGCTGAAGTAGAATCTAAAGCTAAGCCACAATCCGAATCAGAGTCCAAATTAATACCAAAGCCCGAAGATGAACCTGAACCCGAAAATGCATCTGAAGTCGAATATGAATCAGAGTACGATTTACAATAAGTAATTTTAGTTTACATTCTTTTAAAATACTATTTCTATTTTTGCATCCAGATCTGATCAACACGACGACAAATCAGGACTTCTACTGGCGCGGTACCTCAACGACAACCCAGACGATAAGGAATACAAGTATATCGAAGTCGAAAATGAGCTAACATGGAAGTTGTCAATGTACGAAGACATAATAGATAAGGTAAGATTGTTAATTCATACAGATTTTTTTCCATAAAAATAGCAGAAATTATTTTGTAGTTTTAAAAGTTGAATTGATCCATATATGTGTTTGATTTATTTAGATATTATATCGAGTCGGTTTCGATATCCAACTAGTAACCGTCAAGCAGGAAAACTATCGAAAATTTGACGATGACGCAAGTTTAATGCCGCATATCGTCGAAATGTACGCCTTCCCTTCGAAGTATCGCACTAGAGACCTTGTACGCATCGTTAACGGATTTAAGATCGGCCATTTCCGTGTCAAATGGGTCAATGATACGCACGCGCTTATTATATTCGATTCTTTTGCTAGAGGTATGTCATAATGTAACTTATTTTTTTCGGGGTGTTTTTAATTGAATAATCTTTTTGTTTTGTGTGTTATAGCCGATAGGTTGTTGGAGTGCTATCACAGCCATGCAAAATTCAGGCCTTTCAATGACGCATCTACTGCAGCCAAGACAAGAGCTTACCGGACTCCTGACGTTCTTAGCACCAGCTATGTCAAAGAACATACGTCAACTTTTTGGCAAAATAAGGGCACTCATTAGTTTTCATCGCCTTAAATAAGTTCCGAAATTTTTTATTATTTGTTAGTTATAATTAAGTTCTCTCTAGTTTTAGTGTAATAATATTTTTAAGTTACTTTTCTTGCCACTAAATGTATTTTCATTTTATTACAATAAATACCTTACAATAAAACCATTATCATTCTTAAGAATTGTGCCTATTCCCATCAAAAACATTCTTTCAAATATTGACAATTTAATCTTAAATTGGGTAATATATATATTTGTCTTTTAAGAGGAGGCATTCCATCGCGAATATTTTCTTATATTTTTACTGGTGTCTGCCCTATTCGTGCTGTCTCAAATCGGAACACTACCTAAAAGCGTGGCAACTGGTAACGCAACCCCAAATCTCCAAATGTTTACCTGTGGCTTGGTTCCAATTATATAAGTCGTATCTAGTATTGCGTTCCGATTTGGTACCAAGCCACAGGTAAACATTTGGAGAATTGGCGTTGCGTTCCTAATTGGGACGCCTTCAGGTAGTGTTCCGATTTGAGACGGTACGAATTGGGCAGACACCAATAAAACTATAAGAAAATATTCGCGGTGGGATGTTTCCTCTTAAAAGAATATCATTTACATATTACCAAATTTAAGATTACATTGATTGTTTAAATTGCTTTATTAATTACGTATAACTTAATTTAAATTCCTCAAAAATTTGATGAATGTCTTTTGATTGAAAAGTTTTATTATACAGGCAAACATTTTATGAATTGGGGCAGCGCTCCCAGTTGCCACGCTTGCAGGTTCTGGTATAAGGATAGGTAAGATTTGGATTAAGAAATAAATAAGCCGTAATTAAAAACAATAATTTATTTTGATGATTGCATCATTTTACAATCAACAGCCAATATATACAAACAAAAAATAAATATAATTTCCGAAGATTAACACGAGTAAATTTTACAATTAAACAGCCAGCAGGAATTGCGGAGGTCCGCCATTGTTGACAGCCAACCGCAATTTAATTTCTTTTGAAAAATCTGTAACAATAAAAACAACATTTCGTTATAACTTGATAAATATAATCATAAACAGAATGTTACCGTTCAAACAGCATCTCGAGAAGGGCTTCAGCTAAATCCCGGCAGTAATTCATGACCATTGTTTCTAAGATACGAAGAGGCAGCTAGAATTTAAAAACGATCATCCTCAATTACGTTATAATATATGCATATTTCTATTATACTTACGACGAGGAACAAGTTGGTGACAACTGTGTCAAGTAAATCGAAGAGCAACCAGTGTACAAGCATTTTCGAAGATTATTACCCGACCAAATATGCTGAACTGTCATCAATGGCTTAAAAACTGTACATCTAACCGACGTTCCTATGAATCATAACATTCGAATATTAAAAAAAAAAAAAATTTATTATTTTCATATTTTAAAAATAATAAACTATTTACGTTAACAATTCATATTTAAATTGTTGTATTTTACTAAAATTACCCGTATTGAATATTCACAAATACTATAATTATATTTTTGGCGCGAAATTAGGCTACCAATGCCCCTAGTTCTGATACTACCTACCGAACATATTTCAGTTCAAGTAGCCGCATGTTCGAGACGTATACTCTTCTAATTCCTGTACTCCGGATACAAAATTGAAATTTACAGAATTTCTTTGCGTTTTCGGGCATATTTTGAGATATTATATAATATTAATTATTTCATACATCATTTAGGGCTATAATTAAGAACTACAAATTGAGATATGTTTTTATTAATATATATATTTCATATTTAATTTAGGTTCGTGCACATTTACATGAGCAAGGGTGATGTGAAAAATATATATTGAGTATATTTGGATTTTCGCTCATTTGAGTCGCATTTTATTCAAATTCTCTTAATGGCGCATTTGCTGTTATTATTATCTAGCATTTCACTTTTTTGTTATGTTTTGTTACGATTTTATAATATAAATAAACTAAGATTATCAATTTAGTAAATAGTAACTTTTATTGCAAAGATACAAAAAGTACATTTAATTATAAATTTATTTAACGCTTACAAATAAAACACATATAATTATGTCAAGGCACTTGGTACTGAGTTTTCGTTAGAATCGTCCGGACGTTTTTTTCGCCGAGCAACAATCAAGGCACACTTTAAAGCGCCGACATTTACATTCAAAATGTTTTTAATATGCCATACTGACATCGGATCTTTGTAGCGGAGGGCCTAACACAAAACAAAACAAAAAAAAAAATCAATTCGTTAAATAATAAATCACACATACTAACTTTAAACAAATGTGGCGAGTCAAATGATAAAAGTACTAAGCGGCCTGTACCCAAACATAGTACTCGTGCGAACTCCTTCATTATTTTCACGTACAATTGCGCATTATTCTTTCTACAACCCGATCGTTTTCCGAAAGGCTGCAATTATAAACATTAAAATTCGCTACTTATTGATAGATTCCTCTAGGAAGAGTGAATAAAAACGTACCAAATCCGAAACTATGACGTCGATGGAATGATCGCGAAATGGCAACTGGGTGGAATCCCATTGAAAGACATCTGCATGACGTGTACCTAGAGGCTGGTAATTTAAGTTAGCTGTAGTGCGAAGCACAGCCCTGGGATGTATATCACCGCATGTGACTATAGCCCTTGGGAAACCATGAATACACTAGAATATTACAATTTATATATTTGCGACAGAGAGTTAACAATTTGTAGTACTTCAATCGGAATAGATCCTCCGCCACATAAGGGATCTACAACATGGTCACCGGGTTGAATGTTTGCTAAGTATAACATACTATAGGCAATTGTTGGTCGCAAAGTCGTTGGACCAAAAGATATCAAACATCGCTTGTGCATGGATTTCTTTGTTAGTTTTAACAACACCATTGCACTATCTGTGAACGAATTTCATATATAAATCGGATCTAAATTGTATAGAAGACAAATTTATGCATTTATAATGTGATTAAACATATTTTTTGGTTTCTAAGTGAAAAATAAAAATGTAAACTATCTTTGTGTAATATATAAGATATAATAAGAAGAAAATTTTTATTTATTTAAGAGAGAAGACAAAATAATTGAATGCTTACTGCCCGAGATACGAAGTATGATATTCACATCAAAGTCGGATAAGGCCACGATCCAATTATATTTGTCGTTTATTTCGCCGCCGAACTTACAAGCAGCCTCATTCGAAGTAAATGAATGTTTTACGCCAGATCGCTCGCAAGTTACGCGAAATCTAAGCACGTCATGTTCCAGCTCTTCCTTGCACCGATCGAATTGCTCCATCATTTGTAATTTCTTCAAAATTATATCCTGTTTAATTCTAGCTGCGTCATGCTCAGCTCTAGTCGGAGACCAATTGCCTTGGAAGTGCAATAAAGAAGCCCAGATCGCTACAGATTTCTGGAGATCAATGCGCCCTAATACGGAGAACACTTGATTGAGATCATGCTCCTAAAAAACCAAAATATATAAACACACGCCATCAAGTGTGCACAAATACGAACTTTATCATCCGTAAAATTGAGATCTGTTAGGAAATCCACGAACAAATTCACGTTGTCCACCGCTCGTAGAAGTGAAATCTATCAAATGGGATAATTATATTTTTTTGGTACAATTTTTGTTCATATTTCATACTTTGCAATAATCGTCGAAAGGAATGGTCCAGTAAATACGTCCAGAAACATGTGTGGTGTACTCGTTTATGGAAACCTTATCCGATAATTCGCTCATTGCTACATGTTCCAGTCCTGTAGGCACTGTAGCTTCAAGTATTATTGTCTTGTTACCCACTTCTTGAATCTTCAACAATTTCAACTTCTTATTTAATTCTTCCATTACTCCCGCTGTAAAATCAAAATAAATAAGACAAATCACGTTAAGAAACTATTTATTGTATTGTAAGGTTAGAGAAAACTGCCTGGGAAAAACGGGAAAAACAATCAGATGCTACCGTTTCAAAATATCAAAAAATATTTGCTCGCGCAAAAATTTAAATAAAATGTAGTAACATAATAATAAATTGTTTTATGAAACTTTATTAGTACTTTACTCATAAAAGCATACGTTTTTATTTGTTATAAATACTACCCCTATTTTATTATAATTTATTGGGATGAGATAAAAAATGTAGTAGATTGTAGAGAAAAAAAATATTAAGACGTAAAAGCTCTATAAAATTATATATGATTATTTTAAGTTATGTCCTAAAATAACCAGATGGAAACATAAAAAACATTTTTTATTTTGTCCAGTCAGTAATATTGGACTCTATATAATGAGGACTCCGAGTTTTCGCTACCCACGCATAGATGGGAGTTCTGTATTGTTTTGATAATGGTTGCGCTAAGGACTTTTTTTTAATAAGGACTAATTACATATTTTAGTGTTAGAAACTATCAATAAGATGTAGTAATAGTTTATATATTTTTTGTGTATTAATAACAAATTACGAATTTTTATTTGAATGTTTAAATATGTATAAATAGTAATTACCAGGATGCAGGATTTATGAACTATAATGTGTAATGTGTAATGTAATTGTGTTTTAAATGTATTTGGATGAAATAAAAATGTTTTCGCGACGAATAGGGAAGGTAAAAAAAAAGTGACAAATATTTGAAACATTCATGGTTATTCATGTAAAACGAATCTGAATATAGACGAATTTTTTAATTAAACGAAAAAGTGTACTGCTACAGAGTACAAAAATCCAATAAAAGTTAAAAGAAAAATAAAATGCGAAAATGAGGCGGTGTCGTTTGAAATCGGCAAAAAGTAAGGTCACAGAAAGAGATAGATCAGTTGGTATATGAGTGCGTTCTGACACCCATCATATCGTCCGTTTGTATTACCATATCGAGTGTACTCAAAAGTTACGCTGACTGCCCTTATACCAAAAGATAACGATGCCATAGAACGATCAAAGTCACCAGAACCCGAACCGCCGCATCACAAGTGCTCCTTTTTCTCTCCTATATACATACATATATATATATATATATATATATATATATATATATATATATATATATATATATATATATTACTTGATGTTTTTCTGTGTGTCTGAATATAAAGTACAAAAGGAATTCAAAACTTCTCAGGCGTACAGCAATATCTATGAAAGTATATCATGTATATTTACGCGAGATGCTATAAGTATATCTGTAATCTGTACCTACATAGACGTTTATCATATGCATCACTGAATCACAAGTTTCTACAATGGTCGACTTGAAAACCAACTATCAAATTGTGCACTTTTTATCAGAATTTTATGAATCTACCGTTAATCATATTAGTGCCTTTATTTACCATATTATCCCTTGCTTCACTCAACATTAAACAATTGCTATTTTCTCTCTCGCTCCTTATAAAAAAAAAAAACATTGAGTAAATTAATATATTTTTTTTTAATTCATGTATTTATAAATGTCGAAGTTCTTCTTTGAAATAAACCACATTCGATTTATTATTTACATATGAAACATATTTTATTAACTTTACAAATCTTTATAACAAATTCAATTCTTTTGCGAGATTTATTAAAAATAATAGTTTGCAATACTAAATCTTTATTGAGAAAATGATTTGATAGTAAACGGAACTATAAAACAGGGAAAAAATCTATATGAATTTGTTGGGTAGGGTGTTAAAAGTGATCTCTCCGTTGGTAATATATCTATATATCAATGGTCGGTCATGATGAGAAGTGTGAGTCTATATAGAGAAATGGGAAAGCCAATTTCATTTGACCAAGTGTTACCCTTTTACAAGGGCTAACGCGTCGACAGATTTGCCTTTCAACGATCCTATATACGTACACACAACCAGCCATCGTATCGTATCGTTTCATGTCGTAACGTTTCGTTATATTTCGCTTCGCATCGTTTCGTTCCGTTACGGTAATAGCAACCCTCTTTTGCAGAGCGAGAATCAGCGTTCACATTCTCTAATCACACGAAGAGCTTTTGCTGATAAAATCACCACCATACCGTCGACGATGTGTCCAGAAAGCGATTCTAATCGTCGGCGACGCGGTGAAGAAAACACTCTACTCCTACCGTGGCGGCCGCCGTTGACTTTTACTACTCTATTTATAGATAAAAACTTTTCACACTCATATACAAAATGAATATTCTGTGTGCATATACATACGTATGACGGCACGTATATTTAAAACTTTTAAAGTAATTAAATTCACTATTTCTGTGAATCGTACGACCTTTGATCTCAGATGTCAAAGATGACTTGAATTTAAATTCAGCATATTGGACATATGCGAATCTAATTCACTAACACAAATGTAGATTACACCAACTAATAACTCACCCCACATTTGATAAATATTAGTTTGAGACCTAAGCCACCCGGTACAAATATTATACTAATCTAACTACGTACAGTTATGATTACTTATAACAGTTTGGCAAAATGCTTTCTCAAGCACTTCACCTAAAACTTCATAACCGACTATGACTGTTTCAAGCTCCTAAATTTTCAATGCTATAGTCAATTAACAGTTTGTGGATTCAGTAAAGCAATTAATTATTTAATTTCTTTTATTTTAATAACAAAAAGCTATGTAGAGCACACACACACAAAAAAAAAATCGTTCACATTTTGACTATGACTTAATTCAATAATAAAATTGAATAGCGCTCAAAATAATTATTGTATAGGTTGCAGCGTAGTAACAAATTGCATGAAACGAATATGTAGAAAATAAAGAATCGTTTCACGTGTGTCAGAACAGAAAAACGAAATATATAAATGTATCTCTTTTTAATGTGTGCATGGCGATGATGGAAAAAAAAAACGTGAAACGAATAGGGTGTCTATGAAACATCGGCGTTCGTTGACGGGCGCAGATAAGAGAGCAAAATCCCCACGCTGACATGGCTACAACGACTGAACCAGAGCCATATATTTATGTGTGTATATATATATATATATATATATATATATATATATATATATAGTAGAACAGGAGCCAGAAGCAGAAAGCATCCATCGGTGACCGAGCCAGGTAAAAACGTAAAGCGAGCAGCAGATGTGCCGTGCCGTGTAGTACAGTACAGTCAACGAACGTCGAACGCGACGGGTTACGACAAAAAAGAGACCCGGGGGTAAACGGTTGCTCCTCCCAGACGCAGCGCCACGCCCGGCCCCGTGCTGAAAGAGGCCGGTTGCACGCCATTCTGATTGGTCGACGCGGACGCTTTCAAATGAACATAGAACTCTCGTGCTCCGATTGGTTCAGCTTCCAGCACACAGACATCCATTCTTGACGAGGACCATGGTCGGTCTTCTCTGAAAAGACACCGAGGGACTCACAAACATACCAGGCAGACGCTTGTTTAACTTTTATACCAATATACAACAACAAACCCTTCCAACTCTGAGGCTGAATATATTTTTTTTAAATCACCTCCAATACCAACTCTTTCCACCAGCGAATGACCACAATTTTCGGCAATCCACATTGGAAAACCACGTATGTTTACGATTGACGAGTGGACACGATTGAAGGACACGTCAAAACGCTTTCGGGAAAGGTCCGACGGCTGGAGCAAAAGTGAATAATATGGCGCTCCGAGAGTGTGGCACCGACGCAACGAGTTCTTCGCGTATGGAACAATAATTGTGAAGTGATCTGATAAACACAGTTCAATTATATATGTTTGTTTGTTAGTGCTACTTCGAATTTCAACCATTGAAACATGTGTTTTACAATCATCGACCATTATGGGAAAGGAGTCACCATGAATATTCATTAAAGGTGAGTTTACGTTTCTATTCAAGTTTCGCAATAAAAATCACACCAATAATACAAATTGACTAAAATACATTTACGTCACCCTAATTTGATATATTTTAAGGGAAAAATTGAATTGACAAATTTATATATATCAGGAATTCAATTTAAAAAAAATTGTATTTAGAGCGTTTTTAAAATGTCTTAAACACATTTTCGATATTAAATGTTTTTGTTTTGGTAATAATTAATGATGACTAAAGAGCATACATTTTTAAGTGTATGTATAGAAAATTGAAGCAGCTGCTCAAAAGTATGTGGTAAATGTTTAATTAATTTGTATCGTTAAGCGTATGTTGTTGTATGTTGTATAAAAGAATGTGAATTGCGATTATTTTGTGATAAACAATGAACAAACTTATATAAATATTGATCGTCGAATAATAATGGTATAGTAAGTGATCCATGTATATAGTGCATATTGAATTGAAAAATGGGGTTGTTTGAGAACCGGCTGCTTTGCCATAAGCAATAAGCACTTAGAGGGTAAATCTTTTGTTCTTACGTCAGCGAACACTTAAAATGTCTGACGTATTGCGCACACTTTAGCCACCAGTAAAATAAATAACCAGAAACTACTTCAAATCAACATACAACAGTGTTTGCTATTTTATAATAAACATCCAGAAATCTCTAAAATCGCTACTTAATCTTCAACAAATCATGCAAAAACACATTTTTGTTCGAAAAACATTTCAATAAATTTACAAAAAATCGTACACAAAATTCAACACTACCCAAATACGTTTTATATTTACAATAAAAATAAAACGCTTTCATATATTAAAATAAAAGACGTAAATATTTCATAATTTCGACTGTTATTTTGCACATCTATTATTATATTTTCCGCACAGACAAATGACTACTCATATTTCCCCTTCAGCAAACTTAAAAGCTCTCAACCAAACTCAAGTTTCATGTGTGTGTTTGTGTATGAAGAAAAAAAAAACTCTTATATTAAGTATAAAAAGTACAGCAAATATAAAATTTACTCAATAAAGAACATTTTTTAGTTGAAAATAATTGTGTTTAAATATTAAATATGAAATAGAAATATATTATTACTATTAACGAAATTCACGTTAAGGTACATATAAGAATAATTTAAGCAGTTGAAAAAGTAACGGATACGGCAGGAATCGAACCCGCGACCATCGGTATTAAATATGTGAATTTGTATGTAATTAAGGATCAAAGTAAAATATTGATTATTAAATCTGTAAATTAGAAATGATAGAAAATATGAAACGCAAATAAATAGATGTTAAACGAGCAGAAGGGTGAATTTTTAATAAAGTATGATAATGAGACACAATATTTAATCGTAGTAAATCATAAATGTGGTGAAACTATCTTGAAACGCAATAATAAATAAACCGTGTGACTATAGTCGTACGTGTATTTCACACCCTTGTAAAACGGTGCGCGCGATAATAATCGTGAAATTATTATTTATATGGTCTTTCTCATTTCGTATCGTACGTGTGTGTGTGTGTGTGTGGTTATGCAACTCGCACATGTGATACGCTCCGTTAACCGTCCCAGTTAACATGTCAGCTTAAAATGTAACTAATTGTGTAATCAAATAATTAAGTATTTATTGTAATTTACGGGCATAGGGGTTGTAAAGAGGGAGGTTATATGATGTTTGCACAACGTATAATAAAAATGTCTATCATAGAACGTTTGTGCTAGAAACTCGTACTTGTACTCGTATCAAACTGCAATCGACCTCGAATTTCAATTTTAAACTACTTTATATATTTCACTATTTATATTAGACCACTAAACTAAATTAAGAGGTTTATAGTCAAACAGATTATTAAACAGGAAGGGGCATATTAATTCAATTAAGATTCTGAGAGTTCAAGTATCAAAATTCATTTTCATCTAACTGCAGTCTGTGAGAAAGTATTCTTCACCACCGATTTCTATTTAGTACATTAGTGCGCTTTATAGTGTGTCACGTGGTACATTTAGGACTCTTACACGCGACAATTATATGATGTATAAAATATAAGGCAAACATTTAAGTAAACACCTCCAACATCATTTTACGGCTGAGTAGGTAATAAAATTGTCTGATGGGGGGCGGCAACGATTGCATATTGTTAAAAGGTTAGGGCAGTTAAAGTTAACCGGTTTGGTTACGAATTCGATTACCGATTCCACATCGTTCGCGGCGTTGCTCCCTCACGTTCTCACAATTTTAACCGGTTATTTTACCACCCGATTTACAGGGGTGTAACTAGGGATTATCGAAGGTGTAATGAGCTACACGCGTTCACCGAATAATTACCTAATGAAATATTTAACATTACACATAATTACATTTTCAAGTTTATTTCGTCTGTTTGTATTTTAAACGATGGGAACTATTTATGAACATTGGTAATAAGGGAAAACAAATCGTTTATCAGTTGTTGATAGGGAAGACTTATTTGATACTAAATACTGTTCTGTCCAGATCGACCATCGGTGGGATACTTATAACTTATATGGTTTGTTGGAACATGCGGTTTACAGTTCGCAAATGCAAAAGTTGTAATCGCGTGTTTACTACTATAGTAATTACGAATGAATAAGAAGAGTTTGGATAAACTGAATTGAACACTCAATAGTACAAATCGTCTTTGGGTTTACTGCACTCTGACACGAAGCAACGAAAGTAACAACAAAAACACACTTTCGAATATGTTCAATCAAAATTACACTCAAAAATAATATTTTATGGGAAATTATTATTTAATTGTAACAAACTTCAACACTTTTCGTTTCGAATTTATAATTGTAGAGCTCAAAGAAATCTGTTTTGTGATGCTTAGAAATGTTCGAAAATCATTTTTATGATTTTGAGCTTCACTAAGTTTGTTTCTTTTTAAAAAGGTACACAACTGCAATGAATAAATATTGATCAAGATCTACAACACACACATAGAAAAAGAAAAAGTATTGTTCAAGGGTTTCGATTTGGTATTAGGAATGTTGTTTGTCCAAAGGGTCTCGATCGCTATAGAGAATTATTTAGTGAAGCGTTACTTCGAAGATATATACTCTATTCACTATCATCAGAGAATACAAGATATAAGCAAACAATCTTTCGCCTCAAGTAAATTTCAAGTACATATGGAATCATCAAAATTGTTTATTTCGTAACCTTTAATACTAAAATCACATATTATTTTTAGTATCTATATATGCATATATCTATGTATGTACGTATGTATGTATGCATGTGTATATGTAGGCATGTGTGTGTGTGTGTGTGTTTGTGTGTGTGTGTGTTCTTAGTGTATTATTATATTTTGAGAATGTATTAATCGTAAAAGTTAATGATTGTTAAAAAAAAAAGTAAGTGTGAGTAATCTAGACAGGGAAATCAAATAAAGTATCTAAAGTAGAGAGAGCAGGGAAAATTGATTATATAAAGCGCGTTATCAAGGTTGACTCATAGACATTTAAATCGTTCTGCATTTTTAACGAAAAATCAGTGAACATCGTGGCGGCTAGTGGCTTACCACCCGCGGCCATTTGCGTGACTGGTGCCCGATGTCCGATACCCAGTGCCCAATGCCCCTGGTAGTAGCCAAGTGTCCGCCAGCGCCAGGCTATCTTGTCATTCAAGGGAAATATATGAGCTAGAACGTCGCTTAGCGTTTCTTGATTATACCAGCGAACTCCCCTTACTTTATGCATATGTATTTTACTAGTAGCTACTCAACGAAAACTAACACTCATTGAAATCTATATACATACATACATTTATTACAATCTCTAAAACTACAGCATTTATGAAGTATTACACCATATTTCTCAAACAAAGGATACCGCTAATGCGATATTAGTAACAGCGATAAAATACATTAATAGTGTAATAGTTCCTATAAATTAAAAATAGTCAAGTTACTAAATATGAGAAAATGTTTAGATTTTTTAAAAATTTATTTAGTCAAAAATTAAAAAGATTTGTGGCAAGAATAATACTGTGGTCTAAATGATATTAGTTTGGCTTGGTTTACCATACAGGTATAGCGTGCCAGGCAGGTGAACATTAACTGTCAAGTTTTCTATCTGAAAGATAAATGTGAGCCGTTCGATGAACATCTCATGATAAAACAGTAAAGCTTGAACATGGTCGAATAACTGCCGTAACGTGTGGCATAGCTAAGTGCGCTGTGTGGGGTTACGACACGAAGTTAGCAATGAACTCCTGACCAATTGTTTGAATACTAATGTAATTTGTTTAGCCTCACACTCTTTACTGGCCTATTTCGTTATTTATTTATTTGTTCTTGCACAATAAATTTCCGTGGCTAAAGTCCCGTTACCATTATGTACGATTCAGTATTAAATTTCACTCGCATATTTATCGAAATACTCTTATCACAATTTTGATAATAATATTCAGACGAACTCGAACGTTGAAATGGACCCTGTGCAATTTCGTTTTAGCCATATGTTTAAAACCGGGGTAAATAGTTAACAGGTAAATGCTAAACAAATGTTTACCTACCATAATTACACAGCCTCGCCTCGCCTCGACGAGCTGAATATCGGCCTTTCGGCAAGGGGGAACCGGGTTGCATATCAGCGATTATCAAACTGTCTAAGCATTCGCAAATGAATATTTATAATGTCCCATGCATCGAACATCTTTTCAATGGTTTTCCATAGAACCATTCGAAATTTATTTGAGAAACCCTACATGATCTTTTGCAATGATATGGTCTTTTAATGTTAGGTGAATTGATTGCGATTATGTAAACAGTTTGGCGGACACGGTTTTTTCGCGACGGTTTGGTGTAATGCCATATCTACGGCACGATGCGGCGTGGTGCGGCGTGGAGGCTAGAGGTATATACATAGCTACGCCGGGGCAGGCAGAAATATGCTGGAGTCTCTTGGGGGTGAGCTTGGCAATATATGGAACGCCCGAGGGAGCCCACGCCCCAGATTGTTGGTTGATGCGCTGTTACCGCGTCTGTCGCGACCCCAAAACACGCGTCGGTTCACCCGACGACGATTCGATCATTCCAGGAATTTAACATCCAACCGCGATGCTTCAATAAAAACAAATACTCTATAACTAGCTATTACCGCACTATCGCCAATAAAACTCCACTATTTAACTAATTTATCGGAATAACTCAATTTGTTTTTGTAATAAATAAATATTCACATATTTACATACATTATTATAAAATATACCCAACTGAATTAATTATTTCAAACAAATAAAAATTCGTGTTTATTCATATAATCAACCGTATTTATAAATCACAACATATATATTTATTATTAATCAAAACTGATTCTGTGCAAATACCAATTTATTCCAAACTCAATTTGGAAAGAATTCTTTATACAGTTTTATATTTGATTGGCAGCTAAAGTACTCGAACATCCCACGCACAAATAGCGTATTATCGCCGGCATATAAACCTTTTAGAAATATATGCATTTGGCCTGAATGTTCCACCGATTTAGGATGTGCCCCACGTCATATGAAGTTCCAATTCATTAAACATTGAATGTCATCAATATCACATACCAAATCGAATTATTACGTTCAGTTAATTTTTAAATCGATATTCACCTTCTATCCATCACCAAAAAAAAAAAAAAAGCTATTAAAAATAAATTCAAAACTATCAAACTAAATTAATTAATTTCGAAAAAAAAGATAAATAATTTGTGTGCATGTGTAGTATTATAGATGACGTATGAATGTAGATGCATATATCAGAATTTTCGTTTTGTTAAATCGCCATTTAATCTGTACTGTTCAAACAATTAGTGTGGTGCCGTAGCAATGTCGTGTATTCCCAAATGTACTTCGTACGTTATAACAAAACAGCAAGGCGTTACACGGAACGTAGAACGAAAATGCAGCGCAATGCGAGACAATAAAAATGCACGGGAATGAGTGAGAGAAAAACGGCAACGTGAAATCGGGTACGAGAGAAAGAATACGCGCGATTTGAAAAATGAAGGGTGGTTGTGTGCACCCCGTGATGTTGTAGTTGAAAGTTGACAATGGTTTGGGGCGATACTCTCACTGTTTCCCCCGTGCGGTTTTTACAAACTGCGGCCATATGCCCGAATCACTTCCGCCCAAGATTATTGTCACTTGCATGATGTGTTATTAACGGATATACTATTCGGTCCTCGGCCAAAACGAGACGTTTCCATCAACATTAATGTGTATAATCAGTGACTTATATTTGAATCTGAATGGCACTGCAACTGCAACGAAACTTTGTTTCTGGCATTCTCACTTTTGAAATTATACACCATTACCTACAATAACACAAAGAGATTTTGCTCATATTCAGCACAATTGAATATATTATGAAACAGTAACTGGCAAACAGAATCGTCAATTTGTTTAATAATACACACCAATACTCCCAATAAGCTACTTATAATGGAAAAGATTCACATGCATTCCAAGAACGTTTAATGAAAGCAAATTTAATGAAAATATAAACGACTTGTACTACATGAATTTATGTAAAACTATGTGCTTGACGCGGAACTATTAGTAACTTCAGGAAAACGAATTGTTTTTTATGGAGATTCATTGTTTGAAACGCAAATTTAATGAGAATTGTAAATGTGAATGTTGTAATTTACGGAAAACTATTGACAAGTTTCGCAAATGTACCTTGTAGTCGAATAAAAACGCAATAGTTAAACGCAAAGAATTAAAAAGAAATGAAAAACTCGTGCAAAGATATTAAAAAAACGCGGTGAACCGAATGTCAAATGTCAATTTGCGAGACATTTTCGTTTTTATTAAGATCAGAGGGCAGAGAGTTGTCATCTACGTTGACAATAATCTTATTTTGCGAGTCGATAATTATGGTGGCGCGTGTAAAATGTCTGGCAGCAACAGCCCTGGCACAGAGAGCAATGATTCCGGTAACTGCAAACGCGCTCGTATTTCGGCTAGCACCCTTACTGTGAAGACGTCGTGTACGTCTCATAATATTTGGCGTCTAGTAGTGATTTCGGAGACATAACGACGACGACGCCCTCTTTACAAGCAAGCGTCATTTGCTGGAGACACGATATGAAAAGCTCAAGATTTCATAATAAAACGAGCCGACGAGAAAACCGTCTGATGACGAAATTGGTACAAACTGATTCCAATGCTTCACTCCCAGTTATCCGGACGTGATTATTCAAATTTATATTCGTATAAATATTAAATATCTCGTCAACTGTCAACCTCGTCTACTTTACAATTTACATCACACAAATATAAGTTATTTTCATTTTTTTAGAACACAAAAATGATAATTGGAATATTTGAAATAATTAAATTTACAAGCATTTTCAATAAATTATCGTCTTTTATTTCTTTTATCACACACATACAGTGAATGGTGTAATATTGTTAAGATGTCTGTGGATGTAAATGGTTTTTTACCACCCCACTTGATGATAATCGGTATAAATCATAGATAAAATATTTTGAAAGTGAGTCCAAATTTTCGAAGATATTCTCATCTATACAAGTGTAATTGGAATTTTTGAGACGGACACATAAGAGTGTCACACGATAACCCCTTTTCGTGCTCCAGCACGTAGAATGGTGCAGTATGTTTTCGGATTAAATTGCAATGTACATACATACATACATACATACATACATGCATACAACGTTCAACAACAGAACGTGCATTCTATGATTTAACAGCGCAGCGTGTGACATGTGTTCGTAGAATCGCAGAAGTGTGATGTTGAGTTGAGATTGTTGAAAGTGTTTATGCCGAAAACAAATCTAAATGAGGCGTATTCAAGTTATGCAATCTGAAATACAGAAAAGTATGCGATACGAAGCCAATCATACTAGTGCTTTAAAGCTAATAAATCACAATTGAAACATGTGAATTATATATAAAGTAGAAAAATATCGAGAATGTAGAAGATGCATTTTTTTTTTTTGGAACAAAGACAGGAAGTTCGCTCGATAACAAGCTTGAATGCATCTGACAGAATGGCTTCACTAACGCTTTATTTGTTTAGGGGTACCATAAAATTTTCTCCAGAGACTCTATGGAAAAGCGGACAAAGATATTCAGACAATCTCAAACACTTGAGCAAACTTAATTCGAATTTAGGGTCTTTCGCAGTGTAGACTAACCATGTAATGGGGAACGTATCAAATTTAGCTATTTATTATAAAATAAAATAATAAAAATACTGTAAATGACAATTTGTTGTATTTGATTTGATGCAAGTATAAATGTAATATGTGCGATTATTGTTGTTTGGTTGTATAATTCCAGCATCTGATGAGTTTGGTACCAGGTGGAACTGTAAGGACGCCAGACACACGGGTATTATAATCGAGAAACCGTTCTGGTTCCGGCGGAAATGCGAAGTGTGCCTCTATTTTCTTTGCAAAGAATGAAGACGTTATCATATTACTGTATTGTATTCGCGGGCGCACACGTTATATTATTCGGTATATAACGCGTGCCAAGCAAGATGATACGTCTGCATTGTCCATGTTTTTTTTTTTTTTTACTTTTAAACGTTTACTAATTCCGGCAGCTGAACTCTTCAATGCATCTACTACTATATGCATCAAACACGGCACAAAATCAGCGATTCAACTCCATCACAATTAAATTTATAAACATATATAGAATGTTCTTTATTTGTTAATTTTATTACAGAATTATAGAATTGTTATTACTTTTGGAAACATTTCTGTCATTGTAATTTTCATTTTCAGAATTGAGATTCAATTTGACTTCAAACAAGGTTTTACTTAAAGTATTTAGATTTTGAAAATTGGGAATTTTTTAAAATATGTAGTGCATATAATAGAGGAGGGGTGAACGGAAGTAAGATTGAGATTCAATCTGA
Source organism: Nebria salina (assembly GCA_944039245.1). Taxonomy (NCBI): domain Eukaryota; kingdom Metazoa; phylum Arthropoda; class Insecta; order Coleoptera; family Carabidae; genus Nebria; species Nebria salina. The sequence continues at coordinate 970,140 of OX063288.1, read as the reverse complement.
CATCAAACAACGAGCATTGCCTTCGACTTCCGGCCACGTGCTTTTCACCCATACGCATACGCACCATATGTGTCTAGTGTGTTCATTTGATACCAAGCCACAGGCTAACGGATCTGAACTACATAAATGCAATACGCACGATAATTTGCATCCATATACGTCAGGTTTAAAAATGAACAATACGGCTCTCTGGTTTTGAGATTTTGATCAAATTGCTGTTTAGGGTGCGCCCAACTAAAATGCTAATTTTTATTTAATAGTTTTTCTTTTATTTAACCGTATCTAAACCTACTTTTAATAATGTATCAGTGACTAATTACTGGTTTATATATATATGTAAAACAATAAATAGTCTAGAGATAAAATCAAACTTCAAATATATAAAATTTGATTGATATAATTTGAAAAATAATTGTGTAAATCCTATTTATTTTCGATCTAAATATATAACATATTAATAAAGTGTTTGTATATATGACAATAGAAAAGAATATAGAGAAAGCTTTCATATTAGTGATATAGATGTGTCGAACAATTATTTTCTATAGAAGACAGGAAATCGAAATAACCCAATCAGAAATAGCAATCTCTGCCGAAATTATCTGTGTATCTCCCAGATATTAGGGGGACGTAAGACAAATAAACGACTTCTAGATTGTTTTAGCAATAAATAACCAATCACGATGACATGTGTGAAGAAATCAACGAATAAGAAGAGACACAAATGCTTTATAATCGTTGGTGTTAATTGACTGCGATTTAAATTCGGTCAATTGCAGTGCAGACTCACCATATGATGCCTCCACCCTCCAAATAGAAGCCTATAATATTGTCAGCAAGCGGTAGACTAACGTATTAGCTGGATAACACGAGCTTGTTAGCCGTCAAACGCAGAAGCCAGGATGGGCTAATACGAAATTCGTAGACAACAATTTTACAAATGTTTTTTAGCGACTCCACCAATTTGTTAGTGTTTTACATATATATGGTCGTTGTTGCATTAGTGTTGAGTGTTGATTTTGGAGCTAGTGGTGGCAAGAAAGTATGTTTGGAGTGAATTTTCGTGGAGCCAAGCCTGGTTTGATCGTAAGCTGCGTGTTGAATAGAAAAGCTGTTAACTGGCGAAACCGTAAGCAACAAGAGCAGACAGCAGCTAGCTGGGGTACCTATATGACAAAACGAGGGCGTTGTTGATAACGTAAACCAAAGATACAACCACTCTTGCCGTCGCGCCCCGCAATACGGTGTTATCCCCACCTATTATCACGGTGTCCATCCGATGACAGTGTTGTCACATTGAACCGTGCGCTATCTACGTCATTCGTGAGCCGTCGATGATGACATTATTGGCGACCCCTTTAACGCTGTTTTCATTTACAACAGAAGGGGCTGTTAGGACATTTGGTAGTGAAATGACACGATCAAGTGATGTGTTTGAAATCTGTGTATTTATATGTATATATAAATACGCGATTTTAAAAACATCCCCCTCTGATTATTATGTATTGACCGCTGATCCGTACGCAAATTTGATGGATTCATATCGTTTGTTGGAAATCTTTTGAATTTTTATTCGACATATCACTGTATTATACACTTTTTTAAAATACCTTTTTGCCACTACAATTGACATTCAGCGAAACTCAATTATATCTTACATTAGTTCTATCATTTATTATAAACTTTTAATCACAATACATTTTCTGGAGTTTTTTTTTTTTTATATATATACAAATTAACTTTAATCATATATACATGAACACACACATACACACGAAATGGGATGGCCATTTTTTTACAGTAGCTCTTTGCAGAATAAGACACACACACACACACATGCATCCATATATAATTTGTATATTCTTATTAAATGAGGTGGCAGAAGATTCTGTAAGTGCCTAAATGTGTTTAGAGAATATCAGAAATATAACAGTTGAAAAGGAGACTAGTTAAGATAAATTTGAATTTAATTACGAAAATAAACATAATCTGAGAGTACTTGATACATACTAAATAGGTGACGATTAGAATCTGAAGGTGTAGTAGATCCATAGATATATAATATAGTGTAGGAACCCTAGTTTGTGTATGGCTAATACGTAACAAATTGGTAATAATTGAAACCATAACTAGAGGGGGGAATTTATTAAATGCGATATCCGTTCATTGAAGTGAGATACACTCCATCATTATTAACTGGGGTATGGGCGAACGTAAAGGAGCAAGCGAGTACAAACTACGGTGAACGTTCATGAACTGTTCATGAATGTGCGCGCGCATCATTTTTAACCCCTATTTGACCGAAGCTTTCATATGTAGGTAGGTACCTACCTATGTATATATGTATCCCATCCAGTACCACGCAACTATCAACAAGAAAACGACCCTCAAACACTGATTTTTAAAACAATAACTTGAAAGAGGGCGCATATATAAACATCGAGCTCACAATGAAAAATATTTGAACACATTAATGCTAGTTTATTAAGCATTCACAAAACGTAATGAAACAATATATGCTTGGTCTATAGGATATTAGTTATTGATACGGTAAAAAAGCAAAGGACTTTTGTTTGTTTATTATCTATGAGGAATCTTTGTCATATATGCCAATACATGCTTATTTCATAAAATTTAAATTGGCAAATTTGTTAAAGTATCAAATAATATTGTCTGTAATGAAATTACATTAAAGTCTCATAAATGTAGTCCTATAACACTTGAAAATGAAACCGAGCATAAAACGAGCGTTTTTATTATGATTACAGACGTTGCTGTGGCATTCGGCGGATGGGTTTTGTTCGCTTGGCGACGGAAGATCCTGTACATCTGTAATGCAACCGTACCAGTCGGGCAACATGGCGACCGAGGAGACACCAGCAATCGTTGCGCCCACGGACACATCGTCCAGCACCGGCACCGGCACACCTTCCCGTGCACTGAACTTCTCAATCGCCAAAATCATGGAGCCGGACAAAAATAAACGACATTCGGATCACCTACTAACAGTACCGCGACATTCACAACTTCAATACACCGCTCAGCTGGACTCGGCGTTTAAAAAGTACGTCCCGTCTGCCTTCCGTCCCCAGGAACTGCTCCACAACTACCCGCTGTTGTATTATCACCCCGGTCAGCTGATGTGTGTCGCGGCCGCAGCTGCCGCTTCGGTTTCATATGCATCAGGAAGTACACTTCCCACAAGTGTGAATACCGTTCCGACGGTCGGCGCAGCGGGCTCTCCGACGGCTGTCGACCGGCCGACGGGTCCAACGCCAACACCAACGTCGGGCAGTGCCCACTACACGAAACCGTGTCATGCGAAACGCGCACCGATTACGGGAAACGGTAGTGGCATCGAGGCATCTACTACAGCGCCGGCAGCTACTACCACTGTCGCTGCTGGCACCGCCAACAAGCAGAAGAGTTTCGAGTGCGGCGAATGTGGAAAAGTATTCAATGCGCATTACAACCTCACACGGCATATGCCCGTTCACACTGGTGCTCGTCCGTTCGTCTGCAAGATCTGCGGCAAAGGGTTCCGGCAGGCGTCCACGTTATGCCGCCATAAAATCATTCACACCGCCGAAAAGCCGCACAAATGCCATACGTGCGGCAAAGCGTTCAACCGGTCGTCGACGTTAAATACTCACACACGAATCCACGCCGGCTACAAGCCCTTCATCTGTGAATACTGCGGCAAAGGGTTCCATCAAAAGGGCAACTACAAAAATCACAAGTTGACTCATAGTGGGGAAAAGGCGTACAAGTGTACGGTGTGTTCGAAAGCGTTCCATCAAATCTACAACCTGACGTTCCACATGCACACACACAACGACAAGAAACCGTTCACGTGCCGTGTTTGCGGCAAGGGTTTCTGCCGCAACTTTGATCTAAAGAAACATGTCAGGAAGTTACATGAGAACTCGGCGTCTTCAAATTCCGGCGGCGCTAGCGTTGGCGTTGGCGTCACGGTTGGGACGGCGGGCGAGCCTGATTACCCGTCAATGAGCGCGGCCAGTGGACCGATGTTTAGTGCTGCTGACTCGCGGCACTTGTCATTCGTTAGTCCGTTCCTGCTGGGCCCGCCGCCAGCGTCTCACCACCACCACCATCACCACAGCCACGGGCATCATGGGGGGACGGCGGCGCCGAGACCACGCCACGATAGCGTTGTGCCGTCGTCGGTGTACGCCGCTAAGATATTGTGACCCGCACGAGAACGACGCGCAACCCAAGGACACTGAACCATCCATAATCCTGTGCTTTGTGCATAGTGTGGGTCATTCGTTTTGGTGTGGGTCCTCGTGTTCGGTTCAGGCGCGTGCGTCGTTCAATAAGCATACACACACACAGCGACTACGTCGTCACTGCGTTCTCCTTTTTGAAGTTACCATTGCTGCAGTGTCTGCCAGTTACACTTTTCACTACTTACATACATTATTCCCAAGAAAGAATCTAAATCAATTATTGATTTCATGTTGACGATGGCTGTGATCATGTATATTACGATATTATAAGTATATATTTATTTAAGTGTAATATAATTCCTAGCTATTATTATTATTATTATTATAATATAAATTGTGCCATTTCTACTCTGTTAAGCATAACAATCAATCAAATCGATTATTTTCTTTTTATTTTTTTATCTTGCCATTATTGGGAATTGGACTCATATGTTTAAGGTGTCTTGTGGATTCTGCAGCTTCCGTGTGATTGAATACGCATCATCTCGATGGACTGATTTTCAAATGGTTTATGTTAGTTATTATAAAATGGATTGAATGACGACTGTCGGTAATAAACAACCGCCTTTCGCTAGATGTCTATAAGTGTGCAATATACATGTTCTGTTGCCATTATGTGCGGTGGTATTGTAATAATTTTATTTTCGCTTTAGATCATAGTCAACACTTGTAACAACAGTTTACGTTTAATATAAAAATATAATTAATATAGTTGAATGTTTCTGAGTTATAACGTTCGTGCGCACAATACTCATAATAATAAAAACAAAACTTAAACAAACCGTTTACACATTTATTTCGAAAACCTTTTTTCTTCCAACTTCCCAAACAGATTTCAATTTTATATTAAACTAAATATACTTTATTGAACACTAAATAGTAAATAGACATCGTTGACAGAGATAAATAATTTAGGAAAATACAGTCGATAGATTTTATTGAATAACGTAAATCGTATAATAACATTAACCATTTCTACAAATGTTTCCGGTGCATTTTACCTGCCGCAATTCATTGAAGCAAACCCAAGTAAAGGTTATCTGCGCAGAGCGGACCTGCGGTTTGAAGTGAAGTTAGTTCAAAGGCCCAGCCATTGTGTGTCCGTAAATTGTACGGTCTCGTTAATAAAGTTTAGCGTAGCATATAGTAAACATTCTGTAACAAAACTCAAGCATTGCTCTTGTGTGCGCGACGCAACCGATCGTAAAAGATTATATGGGTATTATGTGCGATATACATACATACATACATACCAAAACCCATCAGCTGTCAATTTATTGAACCATAACTCACAGAGCGCGAACTATTTCTCCTGATTCGAACATCCGTATTATATAAAGTATATTTTCAATTACGTTACACCGCACTAACCTTAGGAATGTGATGTTATAATTCAGGATCTCTTTCAGATTTGGGTACTTACCGTAAAAGAATTTTGCACATTACATATGGTTCATGTAGCGTTTAGGATAATAATAATTATAGGAGTATAATATAAAGAATGAAGGACCTCTTTGGATTTTAATATTTTTAATTATTGCTTTATTGTTTTTATATGATAATTATAATAAAGAAAATACTGATTTATTGTAAATGTTTTTAAATATATAAATAAGCTATTCAATTTATTTTTAAATGAATGAAAATGTTGGGAAATCGCATTAAAATTGTATATTATTACGTAATCCCACATCAGTATGAAATAATTAATTAACAACTAATCACTATATAATATTAAGCTCCAATTTATGAAATTCGTCATTCGAGTTCAAAGTATATCGGAATATGTAAACATATGGAGTACGTTGATAAATACATAAATTGAATGCGGATCGCCGCAAAAGGCTCTATAGTGCGTAACCTTTAAATAGCTGCATAACCAGAGGGGGTCAGCCTCTCATACATACATACATACATAGAGCTTCAACAAAACTGCATGATGCCGCCTCCAAACACACAACGAACGCAACACGGATTACGTGTGTTCCGTTCCTCTCGACTGACCAGCTACAACAACACACAATACTAATGCCGGTAAGCAGATTATTGGTCCACAACGCGCACCACGTCCGATCCGAAATACCATCTACCACTAAACAGAATTTACCGACGATACGATCCAAAAACGTCAAATAATAACATCAAACTGTACACCGTTTCACCTTTTATACCAAATAGTTTTTTTTTCTTCTCATTCATCTTACAAACGAACCTTTCAAACATACACAACAATATGGGACATCTACAATTTCTAAGATTCCAAATTAAATTTCTTATCAATCAGACATTTTTTTTTTATTATATATTAATATTCATATGTGATACATTTAATTAATATAGATTCTTATAAATAATTAAATTTGTTTATAAAGTAAATAAAGTTGTTTTTTTGTAATTACTTGAAGAAAATTGAATATGTTTAATTATTTATTTATATAAATAATTTCTTATAAGATATTCGCGTTTGTCGTACTTCTGCACAAATTGTTGACGATAATGATTGTTGAACGTGAAATGTGCATGTCAGTAGCAGTGAACATAATTGGTTACGGCGTTCAACTCGAATGAACGGTGCCGCACAATAGTAAACACGAGGTTAAGCCATTTAAACTGATCCCAACAAAACTGATTCAGAAAAAAAGATAAGACGGCTAGCAGAGTTCCGCTTTCTTATAAACTCCATACCTATAGGTACACCAAACCAGTTTAGGTATAATATAAGGCTCATACACTTTAGTGAAGCGGTTACCGACAAATCTCAATAATATATAACAAGTGCAGAAAACATACTTACGTATATACCACTATAGAATACACGCTAAATCTAACCCTTTGACAATTATACAATCATCATTATTTTGGTTTACGTATATAAATGAATTACGACGGAAATGATATTAGGGAAATCTAGAATTTTATGAGAAAGTCCAGTAGAAGACACTTGAAATGTTTATTTCATGGGGTGTATTCTGTGTGAAGATGGTAGATTCGTTCGTAAATTCACGCCGTTAACGAAAATGATCTCATGACGAAATGTAAATGATTAAGATCAGCAGATGTCGTGATTTTTCTGAAGGACCGGAAGTCAGCAGATACTGGTAGCCAATCACACTGGAGGCATCTGCAAACATCAGCCTTATATGATGATACCATACTATACGGCATTCAAGTATGATAAAGCATAGCGCTGGTCCGTACTCTAAACATTTCCAAAGTGCAATCAGTAACAGCGTTTGGAAAACCGTTTCGGTGGGTATCGAATTCGATTTAATACGTATCCCGCACGTATCTCTAATAGATGCTTACGCGAGTAACTGTTGGCGATATAATCAAATCAGTGTTAACTAGCACTTCCTGGTTTACAGGATGGCATGTACCAATAGCACGTGATCCTTGTGCCCTTTTGTTCATATCACGGGTATAAGAGTAATAATAAGATAGATGTTAAGTATAACATGTCACCCACAATAAGATGCAACGCACTCAAACCACATTTAAAATTAACTAGGATATGACGCTACCATATTTTCTACGAATCCATCACATTTATATATATACTAAATTATTCATTTAAACAACCCCAAATATTACTATTATAAATAATATTTATTATAACAGACGTTTAACATAAAGATAAATTACACTAAATTCCTCATATATCAAGAATTATTCAATAATCAATTTAAAAGAATATTCGAAAATATTTCTAAGATAGAACAGAAAATGTATTATTTATTTCAAATTTGATGTTATTTTAATAAATATATTTATTAACTCAAACATATATGTATGTTCAATCAAGCGAATAATAATAGTAATATATTTGTAAGAGTAAGTGTAACGTAGAGCAGACTTAATTATTAGACGGAAGATCATCAATTTGATGTATGCAATAAGCGTGACAGAGGGCAAGGGCTGATTTGATATCGTAACAATATAAGGCGCTGTGAACCGTGAGGTGTAAATGCCTGATGCATCAGTGATCAGTTGTAAGCAGGAACACGAAAACGCACACATTATTTCGTTTAAGTGTGTGTCTGTATATGATACCCACACTGACATAGGCATCATGAGCGTCGTATTAACAACATCGTGCTTATTATGTAAAGGTGTTGTACCGTACCGAGGGGTTTGACAATCACCCAGACCGAGGCCTAACACTAAACGCAGGTGCGATCACTCCCAAACACACTCCACAACATGCCGCAGAGAACTTAATACTCAATGTCGTACCAATACCTAGTACACATATATTACACATCCAGTTCCAATAAAGAATCACATTTAAGTGACTTAAGTACTACTTAACATCCCACCCGAAAAAATCTTGAGTGAATATTTACATAAACACCATATTACTACAAAAAAACACGAATTTTACGAATAAACCTGCATTTTTATTAAATATTCCTCAATTTAATAAAACAATTTCACCCACACCAGTCATAAATAAAAATCGCTGTTTGTATGAACGTTTTAAAAGAGCGTTCAAATTCATGCTTGAGTTTAAAACAAACATATATCGAATACATAATGAAATGTTTCCTACTTTTTTTAATCGGGACTTAAATACGTATACGTTACGCCACTGTACTGTCTTCTTGAAAAGCGTCCCGATGCCTTGCGTTGCAGCATCCCTCGCTGAATCGACGCCGTCGTTCTGTGTGTGTGTGTGTGATGTCACGCTTGACATCATTCGCCTCATTTCGTTGTCATGGTTGCGATCGAAAGATGATTACGGATCAACACCTCGCACTCGCTGCTTCGTTCGCAACGACCGACAGCCCGGAAGATTTTAACATCACTGCGATAATAAATATTATCCACGATACGCGAATAAATCCGTTATATAAATCACAACATTATTTATATCTAAACGCGAGTGATATCTACCGCAATATGATCGTCAATTTATTAAAAGCAAAATTAAAAACAAATAATGAATATAAAAAAAAATCTTATAAATTTAAGAGGAACAATAAATATTTCAATCTAATTTTGTTGGAGCAAATTGCTGCTTTTCAAATGATAACACAAACAATTCTCTATAATTTAAATATATCAAAAAAAACTAATTTTAGAAAACAGTAAAGATTCTTACCTTTTCTAACGATTTGCTGCTCGTCAATTGATAAAATAAACATGAATAATTGATTAGAATTTATTATAAGTTTATTAGCAAAGATATCGATTATAATAATACAATACGTTAACACGTATGTTGACAAAGCTTAAATAAATATTAGTAAAACTATTTGAATAAATGAATTAATTAATTATAATTAAGATCTTAAATAAACAAAAACATAAATTTCTTATGAATAATTAAGAACAAAAAATTTAAACAAGATTGATTCAATTTTACTCTGCTTATTGAACCAATCGCTTATGTTGCTTAAATAAAAGTAATTAATAGTAATATTTAGTAATAAATAGTAATAAATAAATAAAAGTAATAAAATAATTAAGATAGAATAAATAAGAAAACATAAATTTTATTCGATGATGTATAAGAATATAAATGGAGTAAAATATAACATAATCTCCAACTGAAACTATTAATTTAATTTTAAAGTTTTAAATAATCAAATAATTTGACTTGTTTCGGATTAATGCTAAATGTGAATAATTTATAAAAATGAATTGATTATATATCTCAAGTTACAAAATAAATAAATGAAAACATTGATAATTGAACATAAATAAATGAAAATATTTTTTTGGTTTACGAGTTTAAGGAACCAATTAATGGTCGATGTTTTGGATTGTTGCAAAATGAGGCAATTTACGCAAAATCCATAATATTGTATCGTCTACTCCAATGCTAAAGCAACTTTGCAGAGATTGTTGCACAGTAAAAAGTTTACGGCTTCACGAAGACATTTGTTGCCTTGTCGTCTACGCAGCAAAACTATCGCTTCATGTACATAATTACCGATAGGGTCTTCTTGTTCATTTTCTTCGTAGTGGTTGGTAACTGTGATGCTCTCCCAATCCAATTCGATTTGCATGTATTGCGTGTTGAAATGTGCTACCTTTTCAATTACTGTTGCAATAGAGATCGTCCTGTGTTCCATCCATCCTTGCACGTACGCGTACTGTGCGCGGTAGGTATCCTTGGAAGTTGGATGATGAAACAAAACTGGTAAGTTGTTAATTTGTGTAATATAAAAACTAGCGAGGCAATGACGCAAAATGAACATCTCGCTGCGCATTTCGGCGCGATAAACAATATCGTCAGCGAACAACATATTCACGTTGGCAGTGGTATCAATCACAAGTTTATTGCAATTAATTGCGAATTTTCTATATTCATATTTGCAACGATACTCCAATAGTTGCATGCATTTCATGTAGTTGGTGACGTTTGGGATTGCCGCAAGGCAAGCAATTGCTTTTGCATACGCTTCCGCTTCGTTTTCGACGAGAAATCCTGTGTAACCATTGCTTATAATCTCACAACCAAAACTCGATTGATTTGTGCTTATGATGACTTTACAGTATTTCATGGCTAACATCATGTACTTGTCGTAACATTCAACACCTGTGTTTATTAAGGACGCGCTTTCCATTATCAGTGAGTGAATTTGGACTTCGTCGTCGGTGGTGAAGACGAAGACATTCTTTGTAATATTCTTGTATTGTTTCGTAGCGTGCAGTATGCGCATTTTGGACACATGTTTAGAGGAATTTTTGTCAAAATTTTTGAGCACGAACATTAATTTGGGGGTTGAAGACGGCAAAAGCGTTAAGCGACTTTGAAGCACTATCAGTGCTTCTAAAACAATTAACATGGAATTTGCCTTTAACATATCTATTACGCATAAAGAAACTTGGCTGTTTTGGTAAAATGATTCCATGCGCTTGTCTTCAATTTTCCATGGAGGCGTTGGTATATCAACGCACGGGTATAAAACAAGTGGCGCCTTATCGAAGAGGTACCGCTCTTTCATAATGCGCGCAATTTCTTTGCTAGAGACGACAACATCATCAGCCCACCCATAACATTGGCGATAGAAGTTATTAGGGTGGGCGAGTTGGTCCCATTTTTTTTCATCTACTAAATTACTATGTAATTGTATGATTCTAGCTGACGTGAAGAATTTCAAAAACGGCACCAAAGCAATCGATAGTTCGCTCATTATAATATCCGGTTTAAAAAAGAAACTATAGATAGCAATCCAGAAAGCCAATAAAATCGATTTTATTTTCAAAAGCACGTTATTGCCATTGTTAAACCAGGGGATTAGCGGTACGATATTATTTATCGCCGAGACCTAAGAAACAAGCAAGATACACCTAAATCTAAACGAAACCGAATAACCTAAACGAAACCAAATTAAAAATATGCGTACCTTATGACCACGCTGTCGAAGGCTCTTTTCTATATAGTTGACCTGGCTGTACTTCTCCTTTGGATCACTTTTTAATATTAGTATACGTGTTTGTAAGCTAATGGGAATATCGTATTCCATCTTAGCGAAAAGTTTCACAAATGAACACTAAAAATTTTAATTGTGGTGCAACGTTCGGCTTCGAGTACCAGAACACACTGACCGAAGCGTTAAACAATGGAAGGGGATCAAAACTTGGGCCGCCTATAGGACGCCAATTTCTAGATAAACAATTGCTTCGATAATCAGTTTTTATTTTATATATTTGTTTTTGAATACTTATTGTAAACAATAAAATATTGTTACAATGTACGTATTTAATTCGAAGTATGTTTAAATTTATGCAATATATTTATATTTTTGGGGGTAACCTAACTAGAGTATTTTTGATGTTTTGTGTAAAAATCACAATAGAATTTGATTATAATGCCCAGGGTTCTGTTAAGTCCGAGTGCTGGTAATCCGTGAAAATTTAAGTAACCGTAGAAAATGAGCTACCGGATGTTCAGGACACCGATTTTCAAGTGTCCAATCCAAATAAATAATGCTTTTTATTTTTGGTGCCTAGTGGATTGTAAATGCTTGGACGTATCTTAAAACTAGTAGTTAAGCACTTAAATATTCCAAATTGCACAATTTGTAATAAATTTTTAAGATTGTACGTAAAATGTACAAAGATATGCATGGCCTCTGGTTTTGATGTGTAAAGGGCTAAATAGAAATGTTGACATCGAAAATGGATTGAAGTTGATGAAACTGAAGAATAGAACTCAAACATCCCCAGTGGTTATAATTGAATGTGACTGAAAATCGCAGATTAACAACCCTTAATGTCTTTCTTCACTCTCCCCTCTCGGGGCCGAATTTTAAATCCGGTTTAAGTGTGTACGTCAGATCAGATTTATGTCAAATGCATTATTCGATCATTTTTGTGCCATTTAATAATCACGTTTTTTCAATTATGCCTAAACATTCATAAAAAATACACAAATAAAATCATAGATAAATTTAAAATAATTTTTATTATCCTTTCAATATTTATTACAAATAAATAACATCTTTAAAAATTGTTATAATTTTGAATATATTTGGGATGTAAATTCTCTGAATTAAAATAACTTAAATTACTATTTATGAAATTAGTTCAAATATGTATTTAATAAAGTAATATCAAGCCTGACACCTACATTCTAAACAATGAACATGCAAGTTTGTGAAATTACTACCAGAGCAGAATTTTATATTTTTGTAAATCTTTTTTAGCCTATTTTGAAAATTAGTTCGATTTAGATTAAATAAGTTGATTATGTGAAAGGAAAATGGACTTGGTATAATAAAAAAAGTAATTATATATCACGTATATTTAACATCAAACTACTTTACAATTTACAATTTTACTAGTAAATAAATTTCTCAATAATAACAGTAACAAATTTAGATGATAAGTTTCAACAACTTGTATTATTATTTTTTGTTCTTTGTTTGTTTGAAAATGAAATAATTATTTAGTTAACGTTTAAATTAATAACATACAACATATCACAGAAATAAATAAAAAAATAAATGCAATATTATAATAGTACAGTTATTTGTCCACTATGTATAATATTATGGAATAACGGTGTTCAAAAATTTTTTACTATTTAGCAGCGAATTAATATTATAAATAGTTTACTCTTACCTGAGAGTTTCTTATACGTATTCTTTTAGCGTAACTAATCGTCTATGCCAGGAAGTTTAAAATTATTACCTACGCGCAATTCATATATATATATATATATTTGCTAATTTCTATGTCATCAAATATGACCAATAAAAACAATTTAAAATTATTGTTACGTTCACAATTAAAAGTGAATATGTTGATAATTTTCGGAGAAATTTATTAAATATTGGTCATGTACTTTTAGGCTTAGTTGTTAAAACAACTATAAAATCAATTCGTTTTCTTTAAGCATTTGATTCAAAAGTGTAAAATAACGAAAATATATAAAATAAAAACTGATATGTTCAATTAAGATAAAATAAATACTTATAATCGATAAATTCATAATCGCAGTCTCACGAGGCGAAGGTTCGCCCAGTGTGGCCTTACATTTAAGAAGCGTATTAATAAAATTTTTGAACACCTTAATATTAACTACATTATACAATTATATCTAAAGCTAGGAAACATTCAACTTTTATACAAAGCAAAATTCTGTTCAACAAAATGTTGTTTAAAAATTGGTAGAAAAATGAATAACGCACGATTAACATGACACAATTGTCGCAGCACAGCAACTGATAGCAACTTGCTGTTGTGCGTGCCGCGCACAATGTTTCGCTAGAACATTTACAATTTTCTTACTTCCTAGAGTTTTGAAAATTATTTTTTTGTAAGCTTATACACATACATTTTTTTAGCAAAATAACATTTGTTTTTTTAATGATTGTTTCGATTAAGGAGGACTCAGTTTCCGCTAAACTAAGTTCATTTTATTTATAATTGTTTAATAAATATATTTAAATTGTTTAAATTATTGTCGCTATTTTTCGCTTTGTAGTACCTAAATCGTTTTTTTTTTTGCTCGGTTAAGATTTTTTTTTGCTCTGAATCCACCTTAATGGTTTTAGGTAAAGGAACATAACTTAGTGGACCCTAATGGATATATATGCACAGGTGATACGAAATGTGGAAATCACGTAACACAAATCAAACAAAGGCCTGATTTTACAGCTTTCAGAAGCTATTTTTAAATTAGTACTAGTATGTTCAATGAATTAAAAAAACATACGTAAAACACGTTAAAACACTATAGTTATGGGAGAAATTGTTTCAAAATTGCTTCGAATTATAAATTTCGTAACTCAATGTAAACTGTATTTGAATATTTCCAAGGCCGATTTTGTGTTTGTAGATTTCCACCATATAAAAAATCAACGATATAGAATCATTTTATCTTATGCACGCAATTGGAAATTGAATATAAATCCACATTTTGAGAACTGATATTAAGTGCGATTCTGAACGATAAAATTCGGTTTAAGTTATTTGCAAAATCTACATAGATTAAGTAAGAGCCGTTCTATAATTCGTAGTAATTCGAAAATTGGTCGACAGCACTAAACAAATTGTTGTAATATCAATCCTCTGGTTGACATTGAAAAACCGTGGATTTAGAATAAAATGATTTGAATACCGAGAAGTTTAATTAGATTTAGATTAACGAGGTCGAGCGGGTAGGGGTGGAGGTTGAGCCGACCTAGCTGGTACTGGCGGCGGTGTACGTAGTGGAGATGATATGACATTATTCCCACCACGTTGTGGAAGAGGTGGCAAAGTTTGTTCAGGTCGCGGTGGCGGTGGAGGCGGCTCACGTGGTTCCGGGCAACTTACTGCATCATCGTCGATTTCCTCGTAAATTTGACAACCGTCACTCGTGGTAGTTGGAGTTGACGGTTGATCAGGGAATGTTGAAGGTTTCACAGCGTTCGTTGGAGACGTTAGTGATAAATTAGAGACATCTTGCGTTGGAATGCTTAAAACACCCGCCTAATACACCAATAAATTGTTTTTGAATTAATTACTAAGATTTTAATTTAAAATAAGAAAAATTACCTTTCGGCAGAGCTTATTTGCAGATGCATTATTGACTGCACTGATGATTCCAGCGGGACCTGGAGATGACGGCGAAGATGTTGGAAGCGGAGGACGTCCTGGAGGTTGTCGAGGTTGACTTCCTGTAGGTGTGGATTTAACTTCAGGAATACCTAGACCTAACACACACACGCACGCACAAATGAAAGTGGATTATCGGGTGATACAATTGATCTGTAACTTACAATTATAATCTGGTTCATATAAAGGTATCGTATTATTTGAGCATAATTCTATTTCCTGTTTTGCTTGTTGCACCCAATAAGGTGTTTTCAATGACAGCGTCAAGTTATGACCTAGCACTTGTATATTACGCTTCGCCGCGGCGGCCATAGCTGATTGACCGTCACGGAACGTTACCCACATGGTATCAACAATAAAACGGACAATGATCACTTCGCCGATTTGAGCTAATTCTTGGAGAAGAGCATTCAGTAAATTGTCGTCGTATACTTGGCCTAAATCATCTGGTTCGATTTCTGTATCACTCTAAAAATTAAAATATTTATTCCAATATATTAAATAAAACATATAAGATTACAAAGTAATCTCAATTTTCTTATATAAATATGCCGATAGTAAAATATGGAATATAAACCTGTATAACAATTGTAGAATCGGGTGGTCCTAAGTGTCGAATAACTTCATAAAACACTTTTTCTCGTAGTTCGGGATCAACATGACATATATCAACATCTATAATCGCGATAACTGGTCGATGATCACTTTGTTTTAATTCAGCGCGGCCGTAATGAATCAAACGACCCGATGACCAATCTAGATTATGTTGATCTGTAACATTCAATATATTTATTAAACCATTTCGCAGACACATTATTATTTTTGTGAGGAAAATTGATAAATCTACCCATATCAGGAAGCTGTTTCCGACGCTTCCAGAGTACACGATCGGTCCAGGCAGGTGCACGACACTTTTCACTAGTATCATAATCATCACTGAAGCAATCATATTTATAAGTTGGCGCAAAATTAATATCCCCTTCAATAAAATTCTTAAACACATTACCAGCCTCCTGTTGTTTCTACAAAACTCAACAATCATAAATCACTCATCAAAAATATGCTACAACGACTTACTTTTAACTGATCTTGAGCCAAAACCGGTTCAAGATCACCCTGTCGTATAAACTCTTTCATTTCATCTTTATCCAAATCTATACGATAATTAAAATCACCGCACCAAAACACGTATTCGTGAGTATTTAAAGTACGGCCCTGTATCAAAAACAAATAAATCAATTCACACAGTTGAGAACCAAATTGAATATTTACCATGGGGAAAACAATTTTCCTAGTAATTTCATTGTAATCCGCGTTCCTCTCCGTGACTTGCGATTGACCAGCAGCGAAATGGGCGCATACGAAACACAACGACGTACCATACAACACAAAACGAATTGCCGCAGCGCCCTTATTACCTTAAACACCCAAAAATTAATTCGGTTTGCTACAAAAGCAATATAATCAGTTACCTGTAGCACCACCTAGACCAGTCTTAACACAATCAACTGCAACATCTCGTATATACGCTGAGTGTTCCAATCGAACGAAAACATACAAACAAACACCCACTAACTGTTGACTGGTAACCAAAACATACGGATTATCACGTGATAACACTTTTTGAAGCTCTTCAGCCCATGCTTTAGCATTATCAGAACTAAACATATATGCTTAATAAGTACAAAAACAATACGAGTAAGTGATTGTTATACCTAGCAGCCATAATATTACTTGCGTTTAAATCGACAATTTCTTCGAAGCCAACTGCGAAAATATCCACGGGTTCATCAGTGCCATCGTCCGAGTGGCTTAGATCTACAAGAGCTGTAAATAAAACATTTTAGATCATTCGTAACAATGTATTGGCGAAAGCTTACATTTCGAACGCGATAACGCATGCGCGTCTAGCAACCAATCGGAAAGGTGCAAATCTTTGTAGGCAACGCTGCGGAAATGTTTGCCGCCATTTACGTTGTAGGTGCCGACAGCGACGCGAATTGTTTTCGGTGTTACGTATTCCGTGTAACGGTTACACATTTCACGTAAAGTGCAGGGTGGCGCTAGAATGATTGCACATAGAATAATATAGAAGGGAGCTGTGTTTGTGTGTGGTACCGTGTAACATGTTGTAAGGTAGTAATATTCTAGCACGATCCGCTAGCTCTGAGCTTAATGTTGAACCTACTAGTAACACATCAATTGCTTCTTGTTTTGAGTTGTCCAAGAGGTTATTTTGTATCGTTCTGGCAGCCGATCGCGCCCCGTCCATTAACTATTATATAACATTTTATATATATTTCTAACTAACTAATAAATAATAACTTACTTTTGAGCCACCTTGAATGGCGCCGGTGCCTGCATACATTTTACTAATTTCGTTACCATTATTGATCCACATTTGCCTAAATACTTCCTCAAACCGTGATACAGTTTGTTTTTTATCAGTTAAATTCATAGCAACTAGTTGTTTCATCAGAATCTATTTAAGAAATATGATTAAAATTCGTTTAGCTAACATAGGATTGAAATACCTCTAGTCCGAAGAATGTTTGGACGCAATTTGTTCGATCAAGACAATCTAAACAATTCGTTCTTATAGCACCTTTTTGCTCACTAAAATCATAAATATAATTCAAAAATTGATCTATTTTCGAGATCGCAAAACGTACCTATACACTTCACCGTCTATGCTATAATAAAACGCGAAATTTGTAAGATAATTTTCTAATCGGTTTTTTAATTTTGATAAATTTGTCGTACTACCACCTCGACATTCTTGATGGTAATCATATACAATATGGGGGATATCAGCATGTATAGATTCTTTATGATGTTTCTAAAAGTAATTACTCGTTACTCGAAAAAGTAAACTTTCCACACAAAAAATAGTATAGCTTACTTGGAATTCATTGCTGAGCATGGCTTCCCCTTCTTTGCTACCAATTAAGCTAGTACCGAGTAGATTAACAACGATTTGTTGTCCATACCGATCTTTCATCATGCCCATGTGTCTATCGAACGCCGATTTCGACGCCTCAAAACCACGGGATATTTTAACTTTATGTGAACCAACCTAACCGAAATGAAATCATATAAGTCATATAAGAATTTAAGCAAAGCGCAACGAGTTGTGTACCTGTACACCAGGTTGTTCCCAAAACAACGGCACCGAGCCTCTAGTTTGAATATACGACGACACATCGTTGTCTAAGAAAATTACTTGTTCTGTTTCGACAAAGTTTGCTACATGACCTTCATCGTTTGTACCTCTTACATTAAATCTAAGAAATTATTAAATATCTAATAGAATTACTTCATATATTACTACGCAGCCCTGGTGTCAAATAATAGAACTATCACGAATTATTACTTGCGCTGACACATATATCAATTAGTGTATACAACCAAGAAAATTAGTTTTCAATTGAACATAAAATATGTTAAAAATTATTTAAATTTGGTTTAGTTCAAAATATACGATCTTATCTGCATGTCTATGATAGTCAATACATAGCGCCACTGGTGTTGAGTAGCTATTTCAACTATTATAAGCTTATGGCTGCCATTTTAAGTATTTTAAATTATGATAAAAAGACTTACCGTGTGCCAGCTCTTTCACAGCTTAACCGTGATAGGACAGCTGCTCGCGCCTGGCGGTGTCCGACATACACGGTTCGAATTTCCACAGAGCCGCACATTGCTTTTAATAGCCATGAATTCGTATCGACTCCGAATCGCACTAAATGTATGTGCAACATACGATTCCTATAAAAAAAATATAAACAAATATCGCAACAAACTACTAAAAAAACACAACATATACCAGAAAAATCTATTATCAGTCGTGTTTGTTTTATTTCGTCTCTGGGCGCAAAGCGTCAAATCTATAATCGTATTATTTGCCGGCGATGACGACGCACCTTGGCTGATGGACGAAAAATAAAACGTTCCCGAGTTCAATAACTTGCGCACCTGAACAGACAAGTGATTTTCAAGATTAAGTTACCGGGACGCGATCGATCGTATTACCTCTGCAATCCGATCCTCGGCCTGTTGTTGATATTGCAACGGCACAAAATGTGTTTGAGTTATACGGAATATTTCCGAATCGCCGATTTTCCCAACGGAAAAACAACCGCTGACCATAACTAAATAAAGAACGGATGATTCGCCTAGGTTTAATTGCAGCACTCCTAAACATCCGTACGCATCTAGAACTTTCGTGTACGATTTTCGGATTGATTCCGTCTCTTGCGGCGCTAAAACGAAATATATTAAACATGGTTTTGTTTTTTTTTTTTTTGGGAGGGTTGCCGTATATCTTACAGAGAACGGCGACTGCTCGGGATTCGAAAAGAAGTGTGTCTTCTTTATTTCTATGTTCGAGCAGTACACTGTGCGGACTGGGTGGTGCGGATTTTTCTAATACACGAAAACCTTTAAACATCGCCATAGTGAAGCGTTTTTGAGTGTACTGGTTTGTAGAAACACACGTATGATTCAAATAGAATTAAATATGTTCAATAATCATAACAACACTGACAGTTCTTGTAGCCGTAGCACAGAAACCGACCATCCGTAATACAAAACGACGGAGTACATGTGGGCGGATGTTCAACTTAAATATAGCATCCTTTCCTTCATAGATGCCACTGCTCACAATCAATCAGCTTTTCTTATCGTTTAAAAAAAAAACATTCAAAATTCGAACATACATAACTACTAAATTTAGTAATATTTATAAAATAATATCCTCACAAATACTAATTAAAAATATTGATTATTTATGCACTTATTTGTAAATATAAAATTGTTTGCCATTATTATAATAAATTAAGATAATTGTTCTATATTTGATAATTAATTCTCACTATTACATAACAATCTGATTCACCTTATTATGTTTATGTTTAATTAGTCGTATTACATAATGTAATAATAAACGGTAAAATATTTACGCCGTACCATATTGCTTGATTGTATCATTATGCTGGAATAAATGTGTGATTTGGGTGTTTGAAATAAATAAAAAAAACTTAATAGAAAAACATATATATTAATTAGTCCTTTATACAACATCGTAACACATATATTTCAAAAATATACTTTAAAATTTTCCAGCCAGTTAGCACGGTGTTTTTCAGGTAACGTTACTGTGCCATTTTTAATGGCAGTTTATTCATATTATTTATTTATTTTTTTTTTAACGTAATTGCTGTAGATATTTCGAATACGCAACACATAACTCAAGTTTTTGGTCCATTTGTGAAGAACATATTTTACACATCATAGTATAAATGAATATTTAGAAATTATTTCGTTTTATAATAGTATTTAATACACAACATGAATGATTGTGGAAGATGATTGATATATTAAATTATATCAATATAATTATATATTTATATACATTAGTATATGCAACAATACAATAAGCGCATTCTTTGTTTTTTTTTTTTTGTTTTTTTTTTTAATAATATTTTTACCATCATTTGAATGCAATAAACTGGACTAATCTAATACTGTATCATCTCACTAAAAAAAGTACTGAAAATTTTATTTACACAAGAAAACAATTCAAAATTGAGGTTCATAAGAAATGCATATTTCAAAATTAATTCAATTGAACGATAAAAATTTCGTTTAGAAAATTTGGCAGGCAAAATTTTGCAGTGATTCGTAATTGTATATTTCAACTATCAAAAATAATTTTCAAATCTCAAAAAATCAATTTATTTTTTTTATACTAAGTTTAGATATTTTTATGTGATTTCGAATTAATTTTGAGATATTTCAATTATACCTATACAAGTTTACATCGTGTAGTCATGTCCCATTTATTTGTTAAGTAAAAAAAAAAAAAAAACTAACAATCAAATGATGTAAAAATTTACATTTACTTTAAAACTCTGATTTGAAAATCATGAATTAAAAAGTGCTTCCTCCCTCGCGAAAAATTATATTTTATTACAGGGTCATATTAAATTTAGTTTTCGATTTCCTTTTTTTATATATACCAGGCATTCCAAAAATGAATAAGTACTCATTAGATGAACCTTTCGATACGTGCTCAAAAAAAAAAAAAATAGAAAACCACGAATTTCCGCGCGAAACAAATTAACATTGGTGTTGTTTGATTTTATTACTTTAATATTTTTACAAAGGTTATAATAGAAAAATGCACGGCTAGGCTTCAAAATGAAACTAACCTATTATCACAAACGTTTAAAAAATATAATTTTTTTTGAACTTCTTACTCAGATGCAATAGTTACCGATAGTAGCTACAACATGGTCATCTTTACATTAAAGCTAATAATCACACATCGCCTGAATTCGACAGGCATAAATCCATTCATAAAAAAAAAAAGAACCACACACTCGCACACAACGCATATATATATTTCCTTCATAAAATCTTTTAATTACAAACAACGGTTTGTACCTTCACATATTAATACAACATGCACGTTTTTTTGTTTTTGTTTTTGTTTTTTTTTGTGTTTTGTTTTTTAAATCATTTCTCTTTTAATTAAAAATGATCAGACTCATATTGATTGATAGATCATTTGGTTCATAATAAAGTAACTAATTGATACGTTCATACAAAAATAGATACTTTCAACTGACGGTATTTGATTTTAACGCATGCGTATAAATCAGCTGTGGACAGTTGTCTAAATGGTAGCTATTAAATGAGCGGGGAAAACGTTACATTTACCTGAAAACAACCGATATAATAATGTGATTAATATAGTTTGGATTAATATAGATTGCGCCCCAAATAAGTGGCAAGCAGAACTTGGTAGTACTACATATAACGTCAACGGATCACCAGTTTGTGAGAATCGTCCATAAACAGTTTTATGCGCATGTGTTAACTTGTTTGTCACGTGGTTTACAGCAAAAAATGGTTATTATCGAAACGGCAAAATGAGAACAATTTGTTATTGATTGTGACGTAACTACTAACAGACCCAAAATGATGTTATTCCTGCATAATCCACTTTACTTAAAATTAACAAAAAGATATGTATGTATGGTGCTATCCAAGATCCAGTCATCATATTACGATATTGAACCAATCAAATCATTCTGCAATAGCAAATGGATCATCGGTTTTTATATGCGCAAGTAATGACGGTAACATTATAAATTTAAACATGTTTAGAGAGAATATCGATTCAATATGATATATATGATATTTGATCCGTTGTGAATATTGTGTTACATATCTTAAACGTTTTTTTTTTTCTTTCAACAAAAGAACTGTAACAATAAAAATTAAATAACACGACGTATATTCAGTACTACAACAAAAACAGTAACTAATACTGTTACAATTAAATACTAAAACTAAGTATTCAATCAAGAAATGAACGATAGCTAACTAAACATTTAAATGAAAAATAAAACAAGAAACTATTTAAAAAAAAAATAATAATAATAAAATAATAATGTAGCTTCTACGCCAACCTTAGGTACAAAAATTAACATGAGGTAAACGTGCATTTAAGTAGTTTCAAACTCCCACGCCATCTAAACTAAATGAATGATTTGATTTGATTATTAATTAAAAAAAAAAGAATTATTTTTCGAAATTTTTCTCTGGTTTCCAATTGGAAATTGCATCGCTAAGTTCGTCCGGTTCGCCATCACCTTTCTCATCCGGTTTCCAGCTGTTGTTGTTCGTTAAATCAGACTCAGATGTGCATGGCGATTGTGACTTTGCCGTCGCAATATCAGATTTATCGTAACTTTCATCGCTTACGCCGCTGTCCGTAGTGAGACTTGATTCTAAAGCGGTGTTACCGCTGTCTGATTCCTCCGAGCTGCTGCCGTGTTGTGACATGCAGAATTCTTTAGTCTTCGACGTTGCTGTTGTTGTTGTTGTGTTATTAAAATTGTCTAAGGCACATAGATTATTTACTTTTTTTACTTGTTGAGTGTCTTCCGGTGAGATGTTTTCTTTGAGAGATTTGTCACCGAATTCAACAGCTGCTTTCTGCATATCGGTGGTTAGATTGTTTTGTTTTGCCGAGGTCATGTTGGTGTTTGCAAATGGAAAACATTTGATGTTATTCGTTTCGGGCTTTGGTGGCGCGTCGGTTTTTGGTTTTATTATTGAATCTTTCCATGAACTGGACGAGTTATCGGAATTATTATATCTAGCGAATAAATGTGTGGGAGCTTGAAATAAACTAAGTAACTTGTCCAGATGGGACATTGGTTTCTCGATTGGCACAGCTCGATTATCACTCACAACACAACAACTTGGTTCAATGATCGGTGATGGTGATGGTGATGATGATGATGATAATGATGATAATGTGATCGTATCATCAGTGTTATTAAAATTATTTTTATCATTACTACTACAACCGTTCATTGCGTTTGTAACACTAATATTATTGGGTAGATTCGTGCCATCAACACAATCGGCTTGTGCGTATTGTTGACTTGCGTGCGAATTTTCCGCTGGCTTATTTTTATTGTATGCAAAACCATAGGTAACCGCACCACTATTGGAAGTAACAGATTTCGGTGGTTCTATTAAGGTAACAGTGAACCGGGACGGTGGCTGAGTGATTGGTGAGTTTGTTTCGCAAACACGTGATACGGAAAAGCGACTTTTGGTCACCAGTGGCGTTGGACTAGACACTGGCGACGGTATGGGTGAGGGTATTGGCGACGGGGCAGGTGATCGCAATTTACCGGTAACTCTTTTTGGTTCGGACAGGAACGATGGGGGCGAGGACATGAATATGGTTTCATGGCTAAGGGTTTGACACGTTAGTGAGATTTTGCGGGATGTGGTTCGAGGAATAAATACCTGAGCTGTGTCTACCGGACGGCACGGGGCGCGGTCTCGGTTTTGCGTACATTTTATATTTATTGCTTTGTTTAATTGTTCATACTCATCGGCTTCCTACAAAAGAAACGTACCCGTTACGAATTCCCGTCAATTCATAAACTGATCTCACATCCATACAGTGTATACATAAACAACGAAACAACGAAAATCGTAACTACATACTACATACATAAACAAATATATGTGCGCTATTCATTAACGTTCATATAATTTAAAAATTATTTGATTGAAACAAATTTGCAGTAATTTATATAAACAGAGAGATGTTAGTTCATGCGATAAAATTGATTTAAGCAACTAATTAATCATGCGTGTTGTGTTAAATATGAATGCCGATATATATATATCAGTGTGTAAAACAATAATAAAATAGGAAATGTGTGTTCACTTACTGCCGATGTCGTAGCTTCATTTAAGTCGATACGACTCAATGTTCTGTTGGTATCTAAAGCGTCAGTCAAATATTTTAATCCACCAACAGAAATATTATTTCCTCTCAGATCAATCCGCTAGAAAACGAATCAGAAATAATTTGGAGGGAAAAGTAATAAACAGAGTAATAAACAAACTTCTAGCGTGTTGTTCGTCAGCAGGGCGTCAGCGATGTTTTCCGCTGCAGTGCACGACAGCTTCGTGCACTGCAGTCCAAGTCTTAAGAGATTGTTATTTTGCGCCAAACCGTCTTTTATGTTTAATATAAACGTATCATATAAGTTATTACAGCCAATGTTTAAAATAGTGAGGACAGGGTACACCTTCTAAAATGTGTTCGTTCATTAGTTAACGTTTGCACACATTGCTGCGTTGAAATAAATTACCAATAAATGAGAAATGTATGTCGCACAAGTTGTCGTCAAGTAATTGTTCCATAAAATCAAAACCTCCAAACTACCCACGCGCTGGTTTTGGCATAAGCCCAAAACAATATTGTTCACGCCAATGTTTTGGATGTGATTATTGCTAAGATCGAGTAATTGCAAGGTTTTGTTATTTTCCAGTAACGTACCTATCATTGTGGATTCGTACACGCCGAGTTTGTTATCGGCCAAATACAATTCTTTTAAATGAGTGTTATACGTTAAAGAATTCACTAGAAAACGATTTCATATTGTTTGCGTTCATAATCAAATCGTACAACGTTTTTGATTTACGCATTGATTATATTGTACTAGGAGAGTAATTACCTAAGTATCGAAGTACATTTACATTTAAGATACAGTTCTCTAATTTTAACGTCTGTAAGTACCGGTTACTTGTAATTGGTTGGAACAAATAATCTGCCTCAATTTCCGTTAGCATAACATCTCTAATTTCAAGTTCTTCCAAAGTGTTGCTCTGAAAATGTTTCACCAAATGTCACCCAACAATCACATAAAAAAAAATTAATTAAAAAAAATCAACTTTCACACAATATCAATTCTGGAATATATTTCATGATTATTGTTTAAAAAAATAAATAAATAATAACTCACTTCACTCACCACGAATATTTTAAAGCTAGTTTGCCATCGATTAAGCACATACACCGCAATAGCACACAGACAGACAGATAGAGAGATAGATAGATAAAATAGTAAATGATTAAGTAAATACCGCTTTTAAGTAACGTGCACAAGCCTGCCATCCTCTAAGGCCAATGTCGCAATTCTTGGAAATATTCAAGTGTGTGGCGGCTTCGTAGTACTCTAAAATGTCGAATAAAACGCAAGCAGTATCAACGAGTAGACCGCAATCCGTAAGATCTAAATAGTTAAACTGTACACGCATGAAAATGGTCTCCAGTGATTCACAGCCACTATTTGTTAGCGTAACGCCACTTAAATCTAGTTTGTCGATGGGCCTATGATCCAAGTTGAATTTCTGAATGTAATCAAATTTAGATTTAGAGATACGCGCGAATTGCGTGCAAACAATTACAAATAATATTATATATACATATATATATATATAAATATTATACCCCAATTTGCTCCACAACATTATCGATGGGTTTGGTGTGGTGACGCTCACACGATTCCAAATATGCCTCAAGTATCTCGTCTTTGTTTACATTGTGAGCTATAAGAAAATATTTATCGCAATTTGATGTGTTTATAAGTATTTGTTTGTGAATCATATATCATACGAGAGATCAATTTACACAATTTTGCTATGATATGTATGTGTCTGTTTGCGTGTGAGTCATACTGTCATCCACCACCTATGTATATTATATATGAATTTCTTTCGATGTGTTACCTAATCTGCGTGGATTATCTGGCTCCATGTACCCTGTCACTAAATCCGTATCGTTTTTCGGGAATGACACCCTCCGCAATTGTTGATCACGTCGCGTATCGACATTTGGAATTATGTCAGAGTCATCAACAGCGTTTTGCCCGTGTTCATCTGGACTGTTTCTACCGCTTCCACTTTCCATTATCACCAATTTATGATCGCACTGATTGATTTAACGTATTCACGTAAACAGAATGCACTGTCAAATTAAATTACATTGTTATTACGATCATTTTAATACAAAAACTTTAGCAATTTTGTTTGGTGAACCGCCATGTTTTCTAAATTATGGGAAATTGTATTATCAGTGTATTATGTTAGCATGTTGGCGTCTGGGATGAACGAGATGACAGCACAGGTCTTGCTAATTCTTTTATCTCTTCGCGCATGTTAAATACGCGGCAAATTTTTCATATTCAAATCCTATACATTCATATAAATTGCATAAAACCATTTTAAAACCCAAACGAAACCTTTATTTACTATCCCAGATTCTTCTAAAGAACCTTGAAACTCGAAATATATAATATTACCCATGAATCATTCGCAATTATAGTATTTAACTTAATTACAACTCCCACTTCCCTCTATAGCATATAATTAATAAAACAATCAATTTAATACACAAAATTTATTAATGTGCCATGTTCAATACAACAAAATATCTTCGATTAAATTCTAATTTATCACAAATGGAAACGTAACAATTTCAACAATAAAAAACAAAAAAATGGAATTACATCGACGACGATGTTTTCGGTTCTTGTTCGTCCCACAAAGAGACGCCATCGCAAGCACAAATCGTTTTCGGATTCTGGAACAGACCAGCGGAACGAGCGATAATACCGCAAGCAATCCGCTTATCATCCTTAATATCTCCAGAGGTTTCCGAAATCACCAGCGAGCGCCCAATAATATCAGACAAATGCAGCGTGCTGTTAGTGAAACGGAATGAAGCACGACCATCAAGCTCTGGGGTAATACTGCCTAGAACACCAGGATTCTAAAACAAACGTTACTATTTAACTATTCTGAACTCCTAATGCGATTTATGAACCTTAATAACTGCAGCGTCAGGAGTGTACAAATCGCCGACACTAAAGAAAAACATATGTTAAACGTACAATTAACGCTACATTCACCGTTTAACCTTTCGTATCCTTTGGACATATCCCCGCATTCATGAACCCCTACAGTGTGCGCCATATTTTTCAACCCATCAATAGTACCGTCAATAATACAAGTTTGACGATCTATTTGCATGAACCTAACCACCCCATGCACTGCTGCGTTATGCTCAATAACGACAACCGCTGCAAAAGAGCCTACCAAACCAAAAACGCCTTAAAAATAGAAACCCAGAGACAAAAAAATAAATAAATGTTCCGCATTAAGTACCGGAGCCTTTAACGAGCGCCCGGCAGCCAGTCGATTCAATAAGCTTCATCACGCGATCGGTGCCCAATGACGTTTCGACAATCACCGTCCCCGAGTTCAAATTAACGTCGACATCATAGATGCCCATGACATCTTCCAATTTCTTGTTTATTGCGTCGACGCATGATTCGCAGGACATTTGCACCGCAAATTCAATCTATGTTAAATAAACGATCGTTATTACGTGATTTGTTTATGATTATTGTTTATCGCATACCTTTGATGCAACAAGCGGCAAACGAGCCATGATGATAAGCGATTGTTTATTTGTTTGCCGGTAACCAAAGACGTGATATCTATCGATAAATTCAGATATGTTATTGCATTTATTGTTATGTTATTGAACTATTAATAGAATTGAAAATAATATTATGATAATACCTTATGCAGTTTAGGAGTTATTGAGGAACGAAAAACTATTTGTTTTGCTAGTCAACAAGTCTAGAATGAAAAGAGATAGGTATAGGGTTTTTTATGAGTAAGAAAGAGATAAATATGTGACTAACTTCATGCTCTATTAATTTATAAAAATATCACTGTTACTGGATTTTGTTAGAAGTTTGAAAAATAATTTTGTTGCGTGAAATTGTTGTAATTGGGAAAAATATTAAAACAAATAATGTATTGATTACAAATATTTTAATACATATTAATAAAAAGATATACAAAATACAAAAATTGCTTTGATACTCATCACATTGAAAAATAATACTGTATTTTTTTTTTTTTTATAATTATTAAATATTAGTCTATGAATAAGTACATTTAGAATAAAATAACATTTAGGAAATTCGAGTATTATCTAAAATGCTACAATCGTAGTTTAACATCAACATGCATTATTATTATAACGTTTAAGAACATTGAGTCAGCGACATTTCTTTATGAAAAAACTACATTTATATTGCTAAATAAATAGTTAGCTCTCGTTTATCAGTTAGGTATGAAGTTAGTCAATGGTTGCTTTGCGAGCGAATGAAGTTAGAGATGATATTTCACTTGGGCTGGGGTCAGTTGGCAAGCGGCTGAATTCAATTTCTTCGCTGATACTATTATCTGTTGAACAACTCCATTAAAATCGTGTTAAAATCAATTATAATAACTTACCATTTCCAGAGTCGGATGGCCATTGTTTGTGGCTGGGAGCATATAATATCAAAAGCGCAAATATATAAATGTTCCACATCCCATAAACACCAGTATAAAACGCCGAAGTCAGTTCCCATTCCATATGGTCATCCCATTTCCATTGTCCCTCAGCGATCTAAAATCAACAATATGATCAACATGAACTTTAAAATAGTGTCACATATATCAAACCTGTCCTAAAATGAACCAAATAACTGTCATAGCTGCGCAAACAAGGGTAGACAACATAAGAAACTTGAAGCGATAAATGATGCCTTCATAGTGTAACCGCCGAGCAACTGACATACTCGGCAACGACGTCCGTTTCACACTTATATTACAAAATACTTTCCATATCATGTAACACAAGAAAATAAAGTAGATACCAGCTGAAATCCCTGCTAAAATAATAAAAGTCAACTGGTTTTTTAATTGTTAAAGAAATATAAATCAACATATTTTCGTCGTTATTGAAATAAATGAGGATACAGCTAGATTCGTTCCCAAGTCGGTCACCCAAATCGAATAGAATGGATTGCGCAATTGCACACCACGTTCACACAAATCGAAAACGAATAACGATATGCAACCGACAACTACAGCGCTTAAATGACGCCAGTATATTTTCAATGTGTTTCGCTCAGCGGTATCATGAATCTATGCAACAATTGTGATTTATGTTTGTTTATTTATTATTGAAAAAAACGAGACACTTACTAGCATATGTTCGCCGGCGAATACTAGCCAGAACGATAGTAACATTGCGTAAAAAATACCTTGTCGTATATCACTCAAGAGAAGCATGTATGGCATATCGAATGACAATGTTAAATATTCCAAAGGCGCTGCAATGTTATATATTAAACCATGAACATACGATTAAAAATTAGTTTACCGTTTAAAAACGTGAGGGCACCACCTAAATATATCAACATGTATTCTAAAAGCGCTGGTGATCTAGACAACATGTGAACTCGGCCCCAAAACCAAACCATAATTCCGACAATAAACGGAAAGAAAACAGTTTTGAGAGACACCCACACTTTAGTAAAGCCTCCATTTTGATTAATCGCCTGTTAAACAATATTTTAAAACACCTACACAAACAATATCGCGCGTCTTCTTACCGCTAGCCATATATCGGCGATATGACCGACATTTTCATTCATGTGTCTAGCTGTGTCGACCGGTAAACGTAAATTTAGTAAATAATAATCATGGTACAAAGAGCCAAGTTCGAACAGCGGAATACTACTACAATTGTATGGATAACCATCGTCTTTCTGTTGGACCAAAGAGTGTCAGCGGATTTATTCCTTAAAAAACATATTATATAATTACAGAGTCCAAATGGCATTCGACGGTGCGTTGCTCCAATGATGATGCATGGTACTTCCATTCGTTCGGCGGGTCGCCTTTATTTCGATACGCTAACCGAGAGTCCAGCGTAAATTGGGTACGGGTTTCTATATTATTTATATAAATTACGCAAACTGGTGAATTATTATTTGTTGGTTTACTTACCAAGTTGAATTTCTGGATTGTATTTCATGTCGATTAGTAAAACACCGACTAAATTTTGTTGCCATCGTGAATAGGAGAATTGTTGATGGGGCATCTAAAATCAAATATAATTAGTATTTATGTTAGATATGAATTGGTTGTGCTGACCTGAAAGACAAAAACGATTTTGTTTGCATATAATGTATGGTCATCGTTGAGTTTGTGGAAGTCGATTGAGTTGCATATACGTGATAGAAACCGTTTAGTATTGTTTGCTTCGCCACTGTCGTCCAGACATGCTGTCCCTAAAATCGGTTGAGTACTGGCCGGTGGAGGTGCTAAAATATATTTATTTATATAAAAAAAAAACGCGACAATTATCAATTACTTCATTAGTAATACGGCGTGAATGTATTTTATAGTTTGCCGGCGAAATGTAAACAATAATAATAAAAGATGCTAACTACCTTTGTGCGAAAGCTAGAAAATAATGCTTACCTATTAATCCACCAACGAGGAAACATATTGCTTGACACACTAATAAAGCGCTCACTAATATACACAGTTTTCTGCCACTTAAGTTTTCTAGTATTGTGCCGGGCATCTTGGTTAAAATTCAAATGAATTATACCGCATCACAGTTCCGATTCTCTACCTGAGTTGACATTCCGGAGCAAAGTCTGGATTACACGATCGAACAACGACACCATTTTTTCATTCAATATTTTACTAATTCTAAATTATTAATAGTCGCTTAAACCAATTATACTAAGCATAAATACGCGCTTAACTAATATATATATATGTAGCATGATTTAATAGTTTTTATCAGGGAGAACGGGGCAAATTTAACGCTTTGATTTTAAACAAAAAAGTTACTCAACGAAATTCAGATTTTAAAGCATATTCGTACATTTAGTAATTAAATCTCAACCTTAACTATTAAATATACAAAAAATCTATTATAGACAATTTACGTTTATTTAAATATTGCATATTCCGTTAATGATTCACTATTTTATAAAAAAAAAAAAATATGACGAACTTGTCCTTTAAACCCCTACAGGAAATAAATATATATATTTGGCGCATGTAATTAGGGTTTTTAAGCCACCAGTTGCAGACTTCGACGAACAAAGAAAAATATTTGTTAGGTACAAATAAATGCAGAAATCCATAAGTAAAGCCCAAACTGCAAGTTGAAAAACGCTTTTAATTTATTCATATTAAAATTGCGAGTTTACCAAATAGCGAATTATATGAATTACAAAAAAAGCTTTATATTGTAGTTATAAGCTGCAAAATATAGTACTAAAAGTGATGCATGTTGCATACATTTAGGAGTCAATGTCTAATTTTATCACTGGTTTCTAATGCGAATATCGCAGGAAATACTATTTAAATTATGCATTGTAGATTTGTTATTGGTAAGCACGTGTTTTAAAAGTGCGTCGTGACTTTAAATAAGAAGTTTCATCCGGAACATATAGGAAATTTATTGATTTATGTCAAAATGTTAATAGTGTTTGTTTGTCTAAACTCTATTAATATTAATCATAAGAATACATTTTAAAAATGAATAAGAAAATATTTTTAATAAAATATGAGTGTTAGAAAACAGATCAATTAAAATAAATAATATGCAGAACGAAGCATCACTCATTACATCCCTGAAACGTAAGTGAGACGTAACGTGGTCACGTTACGTCTCCGTAACGTATCTGATGTTTTTCATTGCTTTAGTTATTAAACTATATACAGATGATTTATTTATTATTAATAAATCAGAATAATTTGATTCAAATTGAGTCGATTTCTCGTTGACTCGTTTATACAGATTTAAATATACATATAGGTATATGTATATAGAATGATAATAAGAAGTGTTGGTTCGGTAAGGTGGGTTTTGAAAGACAGCGTTTTATACCTATAGTAACGTGATCGTTATGACAATGGTACAAGACGCCTGGGCATCTTCTTCAACAGACGTGCCCTAACTATTAAATAGTACTTGCGACTTACTGATGAGCAAACAGTGGCGTAGTGGATACTTTTTTATTATTACAATTTCAAATCTATTATTATTTAATAGCAACCAAGTGAAACGGTCTGCGCATGCGTCTAGTTTAGCATGTTTTTAAGAGGTATATGTAAGTAGGGTGTGTTTTAAAATGGAAGAGATAGAGGAATGTTTTTAGTTATTTGAACAATTCATTGAAATCTGAGTTATTTGTTTACAAACCTTTATGGAAAATAAATATTTAGAATGTTAGGAGGAAAACACACACGAGTAAAGTGTAAAATAAATATTGTATATGTGTTAATTTATTAATAAGTAACGGTATTGTTTTGAAAACAATGTTTTGTGAAGTTATAAGAAAAAAACTAGGAATGTGTCGCGGTTGTTTTATCGATATTAACGAGACGCTTATGGTATATTTCTTGTTGCCCCCTCACAAGACTTCCGGTCATTCAGCCTTGCAGATCTCCGACAGATAGACACGATACTTATGGTCCATGCATAAAGTTTTATGATTAAATTATGGCAAACGTAGGGGTACCACGATGACATTAACGAATATAGGTTAGCTTGTTAACTTGTTTTTTTTTTTTTTAGAATATAGCTCTAAGATCGTAACTAGTTTCGCATAACTAGAATCGTTTTAATTGATCGAAATATTTGTTTCAGATAATAAATAAATTTGGACAAAAAGATCGTTTTAAAGGAAATATCATTGGTACGGGAACGGAAACACCTGCAATTTGTAACATTTGTGTGTACGTGTGCCGACTATATTTGAGAAAGTCGTGTTAGATCCACTTCCGCTTGTAAATCACTGCGGCGCGCTGCCGAAATTTTTCCAAATGACTTGAATATCGTCTATGTTGCGTGCGTATAAAAGACATATAACGTTTTTCAAATGTTATTCGGGCCGCGTCTATATTTAAACGGATGTTTTCTTATAAAATTAATTTTGAAATACACTTTCGTGTACGATATTTACCGCTTGGTTTTTTTTTTTTTTTTTTTTTTTCAATAACGAACATTCATGTTTGTGTAAATTGAACCGTAACCACAGTCGCGTTACTAACCATCTATTTTATTGTCGAATTCGAGCGATAAACATTCGCAACATGTTAATAAAATCGTAACGTGAACATCTTGTATGTTCATTAACAGAGCGAACATACCGTAATAAGTGTTGTAAATTAAATATCTTGTTACATCTTCGCGAAGGTATATATATATATTATAAATAATAAGTTAGAGCAGGACGGAGTGGTAAGTTGTAGGTGTTTTATGTGGCATTGCCTCACCCACTGCATCTAAAACGGGTAGTGCGCAGGCGTCACATATATAATGAATAACTTATATTGGTCATTTTGTCAGCGAACAAAATCATTTTTTTATTATTTATGCAGCTTTTATTTTGTTTTCTACCTCCACCAAAACCAGCAAACAATAAACTTATTCTGACTTCTAATCGTACTCGTTCAAACATTATTTGCGTTTGAAATCAAATATTTGTAAAATAGTCGACAAATTTTGAAATAATTAAGTAAATAAGGGTAGTAAAGTTGTTTTAAGTTGCTCAACCATGGAACAAAAAACATTTCGTTTGACGGTTCCGACTCTTTGATTTTTTTTTTTTTTTTTTTACCGACTTTCCTAAAGTAAACTGACTGCAATGTAATTATAACGTTTGAAACCAATCCGATATTTTTGGACTACACATTAGTGAATTCCAAATACATATTTTATGATTACTTTTCAAGTATTTACGATTCACTTTATCGCAAATAGTTGCGCATTATATGTTTAACCGTCTCGGATTGCTGCATTTGGTTTGCAAATTAATCGCGAACAACAGTTCAGTTGCAGTTAATTATTGCATTTGCATTTAGTGCTTTTTTGTTTTTATTTTGTCGATGCACACACATACATACCTCATTCGATATATTTTAAATGCATTTGAATATGCGACAGTTGACGGAGTTAAATTGTTACGTTTTTCCTGTGACGTTTTTTTTTTTTTTTCGTTTGTTTGTCGTCGAGGCACGTGGCACCTACACGTTTGTACCATTCAAATTATTGGAAGATATGTGTCTATTTTTAAGTGACGTCGCGGAAGTTAACGTATTTCAATTATGTTTTGTATCCGGCACATTAACTAATCTTCACTCCATTGATACTTGAACGAAAAGTCACAGAACGGCAACAAAAATAATGTGAACAAGGGCTCTAGAATGAGTATTGGTTTTCGTGTAAGTGTCTATTTTCAAACATTTGCGAAAAAAACGAACGGATATTGGGTGACGTTCGTTCTAAAAAAAAAAAAAAACATGAAAAAGGACACTGTCGATGCTAAAACACTGAATGCTTAAGGGTGACTTTTTTCTCTCTCTTTTCCAAACCTTCAAATAACGTCACTAATGATTCTATTCTAAAACGTAAATGTTTAAGAATTGTGTTATTTTGGTATTTGGGTTGAAATTTCGTATTACACGTTTTATTCGGTCAGTGTTTGTGCTAAGGAAGTAATTTCTCAAATGTGCGGGATTGGTGACGCATATTTTACAAAACAATATAACAAATATACATTCTTGGTATTATGAGTTACTAAAGGTTTATGTATAGAAAATAGCTACAGAACGTATTTATTTCTGAGCACTTTGAGTTTTGTGTTGTTATATAGAAAACACAACTGGAAAATGTTACTCAAGTGCAATTCTAAGATTTTCGTATTAAAATGTTCTACGAGAATTAAAGCTTTCGAAACAAATTATTCGTACAAATATATTTCGCGTAAATTACACAAAAGCCTAAACGTTTTTATTGACGCACCTACTCAAGTATCAAAATGCATATAGTTGTGGTTTTTGTGTCGTTAATCACGTACACGAATAACTAAAAGTTTAATTTCAATTCTTTTAATGTGTAATTATAAACGTTAGGCGGTGTTTTATGTCCTTTAGGCGCATTTTAGCCCACTCAAAAAAAAATGATATATACTTCGCATCACTGCCCATTACTTATATTCGACAATACTTTTTATACTAAAAATGTTGTTAGATAATAAACAATAAAATGTTTACTATTTAATAATAATTGGTTAAAGCTTGAATAATTATTATAATTTGCATAAATAAAACGTAAATAATTCTTTTAACACTTCTAAGTGTCAAATGACTTAATGCAATTATCTACATCTTTGCACGTAAATAAGTATGTTGATCGGTTAAATATATGAGAATTTTTACCAAAAATGATTCACACGATTTTTTCGTAGTCACGCTTTTATCTCTTAAATTTATATATATTTTTATGTTTACGATAAAATCTGTTTTTGTATTTTGACTAAATGGGAAATGTATATAATTAGGAAACGATTAGAATTTTTGGGATTTATGTAAAAAATCTCTTTTATGTGAAAAGAAAGCAGTATGCCATCTTGAAATGAATGTTTTCATGGAATTTGTACTATTAAAAGTAAGTAGAAGTACGTATATTTTTTTTTATAATGAAGCGTACGATAGCAATCTTTAAGGAAGCTTAATGGCAACGGCTGATCACTACAATCGATAAACTGCAAATCAGTGATCAATATGTCGTTCTTTGCCCACATATGCTCGGTAAATAATGAGTGTTGTACAGGAATAGTTTTTTTTTTTCAATTACGCAGTAGTACACTCCACCCGAAAGAAATTTTAAATTGCGAATATTTTGAAAATAAATTACGTTTATTGTTTAAAATCTGTCTAAAAATATATCTATGCGACCACCCACTCCTTCAATGTAATTATTTTAATGTACGACGTACTATGCATGGCTATGGACAGTTTTAAGTGTACGCAACCTCAAAACCTTTATGGTTAGAATGAAAATAAAAAAAAAAACGTCGTTTTCATTATAATAACTACACGTTTTGCATTGTCCACCATATTTAATAGTTTCTTTCAAAAACATATCTTGATATTTACGAGAAAAAATAATCATTAACATTAAAACAAAAGTGAACAAATAAACACTGGAACGAATCGGGTTCAACAAAAAAAATTCTACTTTATTACAAACTAGAACCATAATTTATAAATTCTATTTTAAAAAAAAAAACGTCAAACATCGATGCAGAAAATATACAAAATGTAATTTTTATTTCGTTTTTTTGGTAAACCCACCACAAGTTCGGTTTACAATAGGGCAAAAGATGTTGTTGAAAACGGAAACGACTAAACAGGATATGGAAGGTGACTGTGGTGTCCTCTACGTTTTGGTAGTGTGGAAACTAAGGAATATAGTCCTTGGAATATCTTTTGGAACGCACCACGTGCATTTCAATTTATTATTTGCATACTTATAGCATTGATTATATAACCAATGCTTATAGGTTACAGATTACCTTATCCAATATGTTTTATTATTTAAATTTCTGGTATTGTGCAATTAAATTTCTACGTAAATAATAAACTAAATATGAATAATTAGTATTAAATCAATGTTGTCAAAATATAGATGTGTAATGTTACTTAAATCGCACTTGTTTACTGAATAATGGCTTTTTTTTTAATTTTTGCAAAAGTTGTTTACGCTAAAATTCGTAAATATAATAATTATAGACTTTTAGGATACATTATTATTACATTAATAAATTATAGTGATTTATAAGTTCGCTATAATAACAGATATATATATTGTGTGTCGTCTGGTCAATCAAAAAGGATTATTTCTGTCAGACAATCTGCACGAATGTATAGTTAACATCAATTTATGTTAGTAAGCTACTTCAGTGTAAGTATAAGTGTGCTTGCCCACACGTGTGTATGTAACACACACACAGACACAAACACACATACAGACAGACAGACAGACACACACACACACAGACACATACATACACACACACACATACACAAACATACACACACACATACACAGAGAGAGAGAGAGAGACACACACACACACACATTGTTATAAATAAAAAAATAACATAATTTAAGAAAAATCTGAATATATTGAATGGTATAAAATAAAATTATTTACAAATTTAAATATGTGATAATAAATTTGATGTGAAAAATTTTTTTCTATAAAAGTATTAGATGATTAATGGGTGGGGGGAGGGGGTTAATGTGCGGTATATTGTTTTCTGCAATGTGCATTTTGTATGAAAGTATTTAAAGTTGTCCAGTGTGGTTTGCTCGCGGAGACAAACAAAAAAAAACAACAAAACGTCTTAATAATAAAATATGCGGAGACATATGTTATGTAATTAACGCTACACGTATCCTCTGTGCTTGTTAACATCACAACGTCCTGTCCAGTGTCTTCCACCAAGAATACCCGCTCGGTATATTTCGATGTTATTATGATTTAATATCGATCCCTTGATTTATGCCCATTTTGAACCCGATACAATTTATGTTACACACGTTTTTGATTTACTCGTTGCTCATTTTAACTTACTATCGCTTCATTAACATAAATTAACGATGCTAAATTATATTAAATACACAGTTTCGTTTTTTGAAATCATAGCGTGCGAATTGTACGCGTTGCGAAAAACAAAAAAAAATTGCGCGCTGTATACAATTTCGTTGTTTAAAAAAAAAAAAGGGGGTTTGTTGAAACGTCATAAAACCGACGTATATTTACCTTATTTATGACTGAATGTTATGTTTAGTTTTTATAGGACATTAAAACGTACATTTCTATTTCATCAATTGTTTACAAAATCATTCGCTATAATCTATTAATAAAATCATAAATTTTAAAATCAACATTATTTCCAATTAATACGTATCTTTTTCATGTAGTAGTTGTAGCGATGCGATTTCGTTAGAATTCTCATTAAACGAGTCTATTTCGAAACCGAAAGAAATTATGAATTATTTCGGGTTAGAAGAAAATGCTATAAATACGCAACTAGTGACAGATACGAATACAGCTAATTAGAGTATGTTGTATGTTAAAGAGTTTTTTTTTTTTGTTTCGGAACGCGTATAATCTAGCTTTAATAACGAACGAAAATGAAAATGAAAACGAAAACGAAAATGAATGGGACGAGAGGGTGTTTTGGCAATGTTGGCACGGCAAACAGTAGCACACAGTGGGGAGAGTGCGTCGTTACTCTTTAAAGTAACTCAAACGACGCATGCGCATCGCAGTCCAAGTCTTGTGTAGATTTGAAATAGAAACTCGAGTGATCTTAGTGTGTTGTGTGCGCAACATATATACATCGCTCTTGTCGGATACAACATTTATATATATATATACATATATATATATATTATTTTCGGTGGTTGTTGTGCGCCGGTTTTGCATTGTTAATTATGTTCGATAAACATTTTGTATGATTTTCGATTAAACGTTGTGATTTACCCTACTTGATTTGTGCGTGTTGTGTATTATTTGGTGTGCGAAACGTCAAGGCGCAAATTCTTTAGTGACTCAGTCTGCAGACTGCGTGATTCTCATCTGGTTAATATCAAAACTCGGACAGTGCGTTACATATTTTCACCGATTTTATTTCGTAAGTACAACTAGTACCACATCGTAGTTTATTTATATCGAAATTTGACAAGTTTCACACATGTTTAAATCATATTTGGAAAAGGGAAGTCATTTTTAGGCTTCCCACCACAATTTGATTTAACGCAACTTCAAAATATATTAAATGTTGACTTTTAATATTAAACGACATTTTTACGATTCAAAAAAAAAAAAAAAACAACAACTCGTGAAGAATGTTATCTTGTGTATCTTTTTTTTTTGTTTTTTTGGGTGGAACTTTAAAGGGTAGAATAGCAATTTTATGAGCATCCCTTACCATTTTAAATCAGATAATTTTTAAACGATTTTGGATACAAATTACGACCCATCAAAGTGAGATTATTTCTACCTGGTTAGCTTTGGTGGCACTTCGCGCTTTTTCCTCCTAAATTATCTAACCAATCCACACGCCTGGTTAGACGCTATTTACCACTGGTTTAACTCAGGTTATAAGGTTAAACGCTCTTTACTTAATCGAAATTGATTGCTGCTATTTTTGCGCTCACTTTATAATTATCATCGCTTATGTACCATTGTCAGTTGCCAATTTATTATATTCACTATAAAATTGAGCTATTTTTAACGTCATATAACAAGCCGTAAAACTGACGTGCTATTTAATAATATTGAATGTTATTTTTACATTTATATATATATATATAACAGTTCGTAGAAAATTTAATCATGATTTAATTTCACTTTTTCTGTGAATTTCGTTTTTAATTCAAAACAAATTCAATTTTGTTTTATATGTACTAGATAAAAATGGTTTTAAAGGCTACTGTAGAATAGAGTTTAAACCACTTATTTTAGTAAAATTTGAAGAGTTTTTTTTTTTTTCGTTAGTGGATACCTCTTGACAGGGGGCCATATGTTTTTCATACGGTAATTATCTGTACTAGTACAGATATATCAAATCTAGAATGTATGGAGTCTGTGTTCCAAGGATTATAATGTTCATCTAACCTAACCCTGACCGTTTTGTTTTTTCCTTGCGGTGCTTTAGGTGTTTATAAAAGAAATGCTTTTCTTTTCATGGCCGCCGACCACGGGTAATTTCGTAGTTACGGGGGGGGGGGGGGGGCTGTTACCGACGTGCGCTTAATTAGGCGACTTTAAATTTAGACTTTTTTAACCCTTTAACCAAATTGGATGCACATGTCGTAGGTGTATTATTAATGTAATTAACGCGTGAAATACTTGTCGATTGAAATGCTATTCCTGGACAATTGACGATAATAACGAGTTTGGGCGCGAAAACATTGGTGATTTTTCTAAAAAAAAAAAAATGTTTTTCTTCAAAACAGGGAAAATTTATTTTGAATATTAACTTCAGTTATATGGGGTGTTCTAAACAGACATCTGGCTAACATATGCTTGTTTCATCGGTTTCACACTGACTACCTGATGATGACATTTTTCTCTATTTCGTCTGTGTCCTTTAGACTATCCTGTACAGGACCGTACACTAAAAAAACTCATATATATATATATATATATATATTTAAAAAAAATAAAAAAAATTGTATTGGTTATTGCGTGAATTTAAATAATGTAATAATAAATTGATGTGAAATGAAACATACCATATAGTAGTTTTTTTCTGCGAAATTAAATGATGTGAGTTCTTAGTAATATGCCTTCAAATAGCACTCAACCATGAGGTCGTGGAACATCTTTAAATTAGATGAAAAAAATGCGTTATATTCTTTAACACACAAGATGTAAATAATTACTTTATGTTATTTGACACCTATATATATATATATATATATCAACCTGAATCACATTAATTGAATCACAAGTTGTAAAGCGAAATCGGAATTGATCAAAGTGGTATTTTGTAATCGATACGTTTTTTTTTAAAAAAATATATGAAATTTGTTTACAATACCGAAATGATTTATTTCTTAATTTATATTTTATTTCAAAAAACTATATTATGTTACAACAACCTACATGTTATTTTATACGTTTTACGAATCCAATGACGTATTACGATGATGCTAAGTTTACAATATGGTGATTGTGAAACTTAAATAATGTATTGAATTTCGTATTTCTATTCGAATTTTGTATCGATCGAAACTTTAGTTAATAATGCGAAATGCTGTGGTTGATCCCGGTGCGATAACGAATAAATATAAACCGCAGCGATTCACTGTTGAATTTTTATTGTAAAGATCATCATCATTGCATTATGTAGTACCAACCATATGGGCCTTATGGGACGGTGGGTGTGGCATACGTTAATGATTGACATGTGTATGAAATGCAGTTGTAGTTATCGCAAATGGTACTCATCTTCTCACTGTTTGTAAAGATTTAGTTTTATTTTTCTTGTTGGTGGCAACTGAACCTAGACAGCTATTGCAAAATATTGGCACAGTTTTGAAAAATTGTATAACCTGTTGCATTTATCACACAAGCATTGCTTTCGCCAATGCCCAAAGCTCACCATCGGTGCTTCTCATATTTAATATTTTTTTTTTAAAATATATCGACATATTGTCTCAAAAACTCTAGAAATTAAAATTCTAGTGGATTCAAAATTCGTGTGGCACGAATTGTGTATGCATAGACGCTATATACGAAATTTGGTGTTAATTCGTTGAGTATCTTCGGAGGAGAAGGAGCGACACATTTTGGTCTTACTAGCGACAATTCAACAATGCTTTAATGGCGAGGTATTCTAGGAATTAATTAATATTCGTGTTAACTATGATTTGTAAAATAATTCATACTTATAAATAAGTGTGGAAAATCATGTTAATCATTGTTTTCATCAACTGCTCCAACGGAAATAAATCTTATCGTGTTTAGTAGAAATTTTTGTTTATAATGTGTGCTAAAAATATAAAGATACGACTCCATATTTTCCGCTCCTGTTATGAAAATTTCTTAGAATTATCTGTTTATTTATTCAGGTTTTGAAGTGATTTATTTCAATTACTAATTATACGTTCGTAGTGCAGTATATATTTATTTTTGGGTATGTAAAAAAAAAAAACGGTTTTTGGAAAATGTGCCGAATTTTTGAAAGAAAAAATTACATTTTGGCGGCGTTGATGATATTTATATTGTGTACGATGAATTTGGCAGTGTAGACAGTGTAGAAATATTTACTTAACGCGCTAGCAATTGAGAGTGATTTTAAAATTATGAAGTGTACTACTTTATGTATGTATAATTGCTAATAAAGAAACTCCCTCACTGATACACATGTTTAAATTGATGTTATCATGTAAACTAGGCTTTATGTTTAATGTGCAAGCATTTCTTACGTAAAGAAATTTTACATAATAATTTTTCATCCAATTTTATTAATGCATATATTGTTAAAATATTTTTTTTTTTATTAGATTTGTTTAAATAAATATTCTTGGCAAATATTTAAATAATAAATACTCGCATGTGGTGTTCGTATTTTGCTGCATCCGCAATGTCAACTGTAATAAAATAACTGAGACTGTTTAGAAATAAAAAATAAAAGAACTAACATCTTTCTTTGAACTCTCTTAAATACGCTTAAATTTAAACAAATTTCTGTAAAAGTAAACACATAAATTTTACGTCGAACATTATAAACCCGACTACTAAATGAACTTCAGTTCCTTTGTAACTTTCTTATCCTCAAAAATTAGAACATATTTCACATGTCAGTCACACACATACCATAAACCATGTTCCGGTTATTCCGGGTGGCAGAAACCCGTCAATGCAACGCTATAATACATAATGCGCAGTTTTGAATTAATTTAGCGTTTTAGAACACTTAAAAAAATGTATAATTTGTAAATAAATATTCGACTATCATCCATCTACTAACTAGATGTACTAACCTTCAATTTAACTGTGCTATTATATAATAAAAGAAATGATTTATTTATTTGTTGAAGTATGTTTGGCAATTGTAGTGAAATGACCTTACAAAAAGATACATTGAAGACGACATGTTTCAAATATCTTTTTCGGCGAATAATTTCGTTTTTTATTTCAATATTCTTTTTATACAAAATTAAAAATGTTTTTGTTTTTTTTTTTTTTGGGAAGGGAAATTATTTTTTTTTGTTTTATATTTATGGAAAAGATTTGATATGTAATTAAAAAATTTTGATTGGTGAACGAAAGTTGATTTTTGACGGTAGTTTAAAATTGTAATATGAAATTTCATAAAGTGTACATATGTGTGGTTGGGTTTGGTTATAAGGCGTGCTATTTTAAGCCAGTTGTACACAACAAAAATTTGTGTAGTTTATTTTAAACTGTGCCTTTCGTATTTTCGTACTAAAGCTAACACCATCAAGTCTGGCAACTTATGACACTTTTCGATTAAATTTTAAGATCACTGCACGATAAATAATAGTATTTATTTATAGCATTTTGTAATAATATTTACTAGCAATCGTTAAAATTCTGAAAATACACTAAATTACGTTAAAAATAAAATGTCGTCAAACTCCACCGAAATTAAAAATTTTTTTCCGAATTTTGCCCCTAACACGACACAATAAATTGTGCGCCGCAAAATTCTCATTCGCAATTCGTAATAATACACATTTCGTAAACTAAATCAATCGAGTCAATTTATATTATTATAAGTGGCATAATAGCCTGAACATTGAAAATAATTCTCGTACAATCAACCCGCATGTAGGCCACAAATCGAAATAATAAGTTCAATTTATATTAATTCCGCAAAATAACCGAAACTATAAATAACCGTATACAAAAATGAAAAAAGTTGTCGAAACGTAATTTGAAATATTTACTAAATTAATTTGTGCATATATTTCGCATAATAGACAAAAAATACGAATAAAAAAAAAAAAAACCACCCATTATCCCATGAGGTATTAATATATTACACTCAAACTTGATATATTGTTTAGGTTAAAGTTGAAACACATTCAACTTTTATTGTTTTCTTTTTCTTCTAAAGGGGTGCAGTGGTGTACCTTTCACATTTTCTCAAGGGGGTCTATATCATATGCGGAAACCATTTTAGTAAATATATGTGAATAATAAATACACAGCCTACTGATGTAGCAACATATCAAAACATCTTGTAAAGTATAATATGGTAATTTTACAGTGTACAAGTATTATTTGCTACCTTGTACACTATAAAGTGTCGATGTTTTAAAAATGTTTACTTAATACGTAAAATAACTACAATTTACTGTTGAATATTATTTATTTATATATTATACATATGTGTGTGTGTGTGTGTGTGTTAGTGATTTTGTTTGGGACTTCTGGTTATAATTGCTACATGCCTGTCCAGCGTGTAGCTAGACTATGTATGCGTTGCTGTGCCCGTGTAAAAATAGCTGAAACGACCTGTCATTTTATTTTGTTAGTTTTATATTATATCATGTATTTTCGGTATGCAACACGGCTTAAAATATTTCGATACAAATATTCATTCATATCCTGTTTTAAAATCATATCTTTCCTACGGTATTTTTAGTTATTCGTTGAACAAAACGCATTCACTCTCGTCATTCATGCTTGTTTTAAAATTAAAAAAAATAAAAACTCAAACCCTAACCAGAAATCCTTTAAAATAATAAATAAAATAGAAATTAAATATGTGATTCACTAAAAAACCGCAAACAAAAAAATTTTTAGAGTTATCAATAATCTGTAAAATATAAATGTCACCATTGGAATCGGCTTAGGTTTGGGTTTAGTGATTAGTGTGTTCTTGGTAACGTGTTTGATTTTGCCACTAGCAGCTGGTGGTATAAGCCTTGCGTGATGTTTAGACATAGATCTGTCACCTGTATGAGTGATGACATCAAATGTTTCGCAGTTGTTGGATACAGGATACGTGGGATATGTAGGT
The DNA here is from genome assembly GCA_944039245.1 of Nebria salina. NCBI lineage: Eukaryota > Metazoa > Arthropoda > Insecta > Coleoptera > Carabidae > Nebria > Nebria salina. The sequence goes on along the minus strand of OX063288.1, from coordinate 925,210 downwards.
GCTCCTCGTCGTCGAAAACAGTAAGATACGTTTAATAGGCAGGAAGTCAACTGCTTTTTTTTTTTTGTATCCGGAAGTATTATTTCATAATCACAGACAGAGATTTTCTGTTTTACTTTTTTTGATTTTTATTTTACGTATAAATAGGATAAGGCAAACACGAAACGAAAAAAAAAAAGGTTTGTCCAAAAGTATTTTTATTGTAAAACAATGATTGTTTTAAATTTCGACAATTTCTCTCTATAAATAGTTTTTTTTAATGATATATTTACACACGCGAATTTTTGGCAGTGATGCATCGAGCACATAACGTGACGTTCTTCGTGACGTAAAGTTTGTATTTGCTAAATTTAGCTCATTTCGTTTAAAAATGGCCGGTCGTTTTTGGGCGAACGATTGAAAAATGTGATTATTGACAACCATCGAAATGAAAATTGAAACCGGTAACCTTCTAGTGAGAATGTGGATAAATTAGGGATCTTCACACACATATATATATATATATATATCAACATTGCAAACAAAAATAGTCTAACCTTGAATGTTTCTTAAAATATACACAAAGTATTCAATAAACTTCAGATCCAATTTTAGACGAATATAAACCTATGTATGTGTTAGTACATATTCTGAGATGAATTATAATTGACTACCCCCCCCCCCCCGCCCCTTGATTAATCATTAAAATTTTTATTAATTACCCAGTTGCAAATTAAAATAAACACATTTCATTTTGTAATAATACGCAAACTTGACAAGGACGATTAAGTATCTGGCCCAAATCAATTCATTTATTTATTTTATTTACAACAACAACAAATTCACACATCTACGCTTATAATATATTTACATCTAATTTACGTTACTTATTTTTATAACGTGCCCCGCAACAAACAACAAATTGCAAAACATACATCAAATATATTTTGAATATTTCGAACGTTTAGTCATTTTTCATTCTGCACTTTGTGTGCACATGCGCATGCGTATGAATGTGAGTGTGCGAGAGAGAGAGAGAGGGAATATAAATGTGTGCAGGTTCAGTGTACGTTGCGTTGTATTATGAATTTTATTTCGTTTTTTGGGTCTCGGAAACAAAACAATACTGTCAAACGAAAGTTACATGTGGCTGCGAAATCTTTGCTACGTTTATATGAGCTTCATTTATTTCTCTACTATGGTATATAACGTAAAAAAAAATAATTATATGTCTAGTATATGGTAATGAGAAGTGAGCTTTAGAAGGATAGGGTTGAAAGAACGTTGTAAATCATTTTTAGTTAACGCGTTAGTGAACATACAATATTTTGACTAACAGCTGAGCGCAATCCGCAATGGTATATATGTACTACCTAGTGCAAGTCTGACGCAATTTTTTTTTTTCCTGTTTTTGTTTTCATTTTGTCACATGTCCTGGCGGCCTGCCCATTTCTTTATTCGCTCCATTATAACACACACCTTTGTTCACTTTGCGTTGCGTTGCCAGTCGTGTGCCAATAACCAAATACGTACATATATCAAGTCTAACATAAACCGCAAACCACAACATATCAAACAACACCATGCATAAGAACTACTACTTACCACACCAACCCAAATCGAAAAATCCCACCCTGCAAACAATTTACAATATATTCAAAAAAAAAAAAAGCATCTTCACTCCCCATACTAATTTCAAATCAAACCTTATTTATGTTCGCGTCAGTCCAACTTGAACTTAAATAAATACACACCCTTTTTTTTTTTCTTCAATTGTTAGCATTCAACTTGCACCAACAATCGTTTAATATTCCAACATCTCTTCTTCTTTTGAATATTCCACACGCAACGTAACGGTTGCGTTTCGAATTTACGAAAATATTTATTTTACATTGCGTCTATATGAACGTTAGATTTTGTACGGCCTAAACTTAGTACGCATGTGCGTACAGTTTATAAACATGCTAAAATCAGTTTATAAAGTTAAATTTAACTCGTCAGGGCTGCATTCAGCACGTTTTAATAAATATATTTTAAACAAAATTCTCGCAATTTTTTTTTTTTTTTTTGAATTTCTTATTTGAAATATGTTTCGGTAAATACATAAATCAAGGGTTGTCTAAATCGTAAAATGAACAAACAGGTGTTGAGTTCGCCCATACACGTACGATAATTGTAATAGACCTAATTTATGTAACACCCTATAGGTAGGACTTTCAATAAATGTAATTTAAGCTTAAATAATTCACATCTCGAAAGGTAATAAATATCTTTCAACCTTTTTCGAAACAGTTGAATTATCTTTTATGTGTTTCAAATGGGCTTCTTATACACTTATGAATTTGACCACACATATTGATCACGCGTAACACATACGTTGAATAAATGTTGCGTCGCGTGTTTGTAATGCGCTTTTCAACGTTGCAAAAATAAATTCGCCACTTTTCGTAACAAACACAAATAATTAAACAGTTAAACATTCCAATTAAAAAAAAAAAATTTACATGAACATCGCAAGCGAAAGGAACTTGTATATCTTGAAACACAATCGAAACGGAATAATGAACGCAAATTCTTTGCCATCGGCGAAAATAAAATGAGTTTCGTTCAAGGTCCAGGGGATTGCAGGACAAATAACACATAAATTCAATTAGTTGCGATTTTTATAATGAGCTTTAGGATAACATTTTTGATTCGCATTACAGTTACTCGTTTTCGCGATGTTTCTAACGGATACATTAAACATTTGAATTACGTTTTGGTTATGTAACGTTATTTAATATCGAAATACAATCACGTATCTGAATAAACACTATTATAGTTCTATATATGATGAATTTATTTATAGACATGGTATTCTTAATCATGCATAGCGTATTAATTTTTATACTCAAGTATTTTTGTTTTAAATAAATATATTTTTTTTTGTTGTAATTATTTATTATTATGAAATTTATTTGATATAAATATGTACATTAAGCATGAATGTGTGAGTGTATTTTAGGATTGGGAGTTTCGAGTGTTGAATGTTGTTGTTGATAATAAATGTTTTTATGAAGTCGCAGCCATGCAATGTAGAAATATAGATACTGAGTAGGTACTACATGCATATATGTAATCGTATATGCTTTTCCGTTTACATGCAATTTTTAGTACAGGATTAAATCTTGCCAGTCAGACTGTTGACAAGTGCGTAAATCAACACGTATTTATATTCATTTTATGTTTTAAACCAACCATCGTGTTGGCCAAATAACTCTTCAACACCTTTTAGCTATTAACCTATTGGCGTACAGTTTTACAAAAAAATTGCAATCATCTCATTTGTTGTTTTACGTATATATATATAAAAGCATTTTGAATAGTTAAGTTAACTTTTAGTGTATATGGTCAGTGTACTAGGTACACATCTGGTTTTTGTGTGAATTTTGTAGTACTTGTTTATGTTGGGCGATCAATTTGACTTTTGTACGATGGTAAATAACTAGGCGTCCCTCACTGGTCCTTGCCATGGAATCATTCTAGTCTAGAACCACCCGCAGTGCTTTAAACCCACTGTTTACACTAACAGAACCGTAACTCTACCATTTTCCACACTAACCATCGAAATTTACTTTTATTTAAAATTATCCATCGATAGTAAATGTATATATTTATTAAAAAAAAAATTATAATATTGTCTATTTTTTTACTATTCCGAACTGTAAATCTATAAGATTTATTATTAAATTAAATTAAACATACATAAGCGCGCGGTAGCGCGCTCAAATACACACACACACACACACACACACACACAAACACTAACACACACTAACACACACACACACACACACACACACACACAAACACAAACACACACACACACACACAAACACTAACACACACTAACACACACACACACACACACACAAACACTAACACACACTAACACACACACACACAAACACTAACACACACTAACACACACACACACATACACACACACACACATACACACATATGCACGACAGTAATGTGTGACGTTATGAGTACGCAGAGGAAATAAATGTACAAATAGTATTTAGTAATTTTCTAAAGAATTTTATAAGATACGGCCCTGATAGTCACAGTTTAATCTTATATATATTTCACGAAGTCTTCCCTTGACTGTCCTAAGTATAGTACAATTAAAGATAGTTAAATTATTTCGGGTAATTAATCATGAAACTGGCTGTGCTCGTGCCTTCCTGTTATTAATAATCCTATAAAATCGGGGGCATTGTACCCCGTTTACCTAAAACGATGTAAATTAAATATGTATGGTAGTCGAATATTTTCTGCATGTTAAGTTTTAAAAATGTCGCTTCGTGAAATTGTACGCCAATGGTTTTTGTGCGTTCAAAAAAAAAAAAATAAAAAAAAAATTTTTACAACTCAACCTTTTCGAAACACTTCCGAAAAAAGGTCAAATTTCATTGAGGATTTGCTGAGCGTGGAAAATCAAGGGTAGCTGAAAAAAATTTGTCGACGTTCGTCGAAATACCATAAAATCTGGGGGGGGGGGGGTTGAAATTTGTACTTTTGTAATGGGCTCGCTTGGGACGTTATAAATAAAACGATTGCAGTTTGTGGTTTATATGTATGGTATTTATATATATAAGGCAATTATTTAATTTATCCGTAGAATCTGTACGAGTTTTGTTGAAGAATCTAAATTACCTCGACCGACTACTAATAGTCCTTGCCATCAACTGCTAACTTTTCTTGCTTATTCGGCTTCTTGACTTTTGTTTACATAGGCTGATCATAATTATGGAATTAAATATTAAGATGAATTTTATACAGTAGCATAGGTCAGTTTTAGGAACGCAAAATCAGTTAGAAACATTACAAAATAAGATAATATAAGAATAGAGATAAAGTGAGTGGAACTTAACATAAGATAAGGATATATATATATATATATTTATTAGAAAATATGTATATATAGTTATATAAAATTATTAATTAATAATAGGTAAGTGGGCACATTGCACTTTATTGTTTTCGAAGCAGTCGGATTTTTTTTGTGAAATCCACACCTAAGGTAGGTCGTATAATATATATATTATAAACTTCTATAAAATTTTGCATAAATATGTATAAAATACGTTTTGCTTTTTCGGCAACGAAATAAAAATTATAAATAACTTTACTGGGTCGTAAAAAAATGTGTATAGTGAAAAAAATCAGTTTTTTTTAAAAAGTATTTTTAATTTCATATTAACAAAATAAACAAATATGCGTATGCCAGACTCGCTTTATGTGTAAACATATTGTCTTATTCTTTGATATTGTTTATAATATACTAAAAATAAATAACTCCAAGTTATTAACCTTCTACAGTTTAATACAGGCTTTGGCCCTTACAGGGTTAATAACGTTTTTAATACCAACAACTTAAGATGGCATGAAAAAAAATCGATTTATATATTTCATTTTATACAATTTGAATAACAGCCTCCTTAAAAAAAAAATCTTTTCTATTGTATGTCACTTCCTTTACGTTCTGACAGCTTGGACATGAACGTGATTTAACTTATAATTTTATTTCCAGGATATCGGTGACGGGCTGCCCATGAAGAGTTAGTGAAGTAAAAGAATAAGAAATGAAGACCAATGCTGTTACGACGTTATGCCTGGCGTATTTAATATGCATCGTGCTACACCCAACCGTCGGTACCCATCGCGACATATATTTAGGTATGTTTTACACTTTTTCTTTGAGCATTTTCAAAAATCCCCACCAAACAAAAATGACTCTCAAATATATCTACCAAATTCCCACCCTCCCATTTTAATTCAAATCGTTTTAAGAGTAAAATGTTTGCCTTTATTGTTTTTTTTTTTTCGCTTTTTGATAAATAGACTAGTGTTATTTTCGAATCATATGATTTTAGTTACGGTTGGTGTTTTAAGTGATGGTTTGTTGCATTTTAAGTTTGTCGTAGACATGCGCAAAATATTTAATGTAAATCTGGTTAATATTCAATACCATTGGTAACGGTTGGAAAATAAATAAGTATGTAATAAAGAAAAAATACCGACAACATATGCAAATGAAACACACACACACACATAGAGTGATGTCAGCTTTAAGTTCATGTGCGATTTTCTGCACTGGGTTCACGTGCGCATGCGCACAAAACATTTTTTTATTCATAACAGCGTCGCGGTCGTGATTGGAAAGAATTATCATGTAATATCCCTCTGCGGAACAGGTGTGCTTTATGCTTGAAATAATTGCAAACTTTAGATGAATCGCGCAAATAGATTCGTTTTTGTATGCTTAGTAATATATATTAAATAAAATACAATTTCATCATTGCAATCATCTGTTGTGACGTCATTAATTGCATTTAGAAGACATTTAATTGTTTGATTAAGAACATACACAGACATATTCATATGTGCTCTTACTGTTCCATAAGCTTACACGACAATTTCAATCACAAATAAATGTACTTGATTAATTACGGTTTCGAAATAAATACGCTTGTTTTTCAAAGCAAAATCATTTACGTTTTCAAAACCGACTTTGAAAATGTATGAATGAGGGTTTTTCTCTACGACTATAAATTATTGTTTTTCGTCATTTGTTTATTTTCCTTTTTTGAGTGTGAGCTCACTCATTCTTTTTCTACGCCACTGCATAGAGCTTCCGATACGATAACAAAAACATGTATGAAGTCTTTTATTTTAAAATAAGAACGCTAAGAAAAAATAACACGTTTTTGGTACTTTAACGGGAAAAAAAAGGACATTTGATTTTATTTTTTATAAATGTAGAATCACCTTGTCGTCAAAATTCATTACAGATGACCGAGATAGAGTAAAATTGAACCCAAGTACAGTTCTAAAACTGTTTTTATTCTTAAACAATTTTAATCAACTATAATTAAACAAATAATTTACTTTTTACTTAATTGAGGCATTTTTGAGTAAATAATGACCACCGATTACTTAAGCTCCTATACGTGTAGTTATAAAAATGGGGACGCATTGGAGCATTGACTGTGTCATGTGCGTATAAAAACCGCGTCCATTCAAAATAATTCGGATAAAAAACATTTGAACGCATAATAAAATAAAAAAAGTAATTTATAGTTACACATACCATGTAATCAGCATTACAATTAAGAAAATTATCAGTTTTTTTCGTTATCCGATTAAGAATAAAGGTACCCTAATTAAATTTAAAACCTTGTTAGGTACCCCATAATTAAACAACTTTTTTCAGTCCCCCTAAATAATAGTCCAGTTTCGAAATTGTATCACGTACATTTTTGAAAGATACATAAATACGTATTTCTTACACTTTACGGTTTTATTTACTTTATTAATAATAAGTACAGAATTAAAAACATGCTTAAACAATTTACAATATAAACAGTTTCCAAACGTTATCCACTAATGGTCGTATTTAAAAAAAAAAAAACAAAAAACGAAATCTGATATTTTTAATTTAATGGAGACACTCTACAGAACATTGTTTCATTAAAAACATGAAATGATATCGTCAGAAATGTCCAAACGATAATTATTTTTTATTACCCTATCAATTTGTTTTGTTTCGTTTATTTTTCCACAAAACGATATTATACGCGGCAACTTCGGGCGTATTTTTACTCGTGAATCGTTTCGGTGTACAGAAACAGGAATACGTTCTAACACTACTTGAAAAGTGTTGAAAACACCGGACATAGGTTCATAAACAACGCCCACAAAGAACGTACAAACATAATAAAGAATATACATATGTATCGATGTTGGAAAAAATGAGGCTACATAAAGTATAACAACTTTTCTCATATATAAACTTTTATCATATAAACAAATGTTGTCTATATATATATATATATATAGATATATATGTAATGCAACTAGATTTTGATTTTGTTCAATGAGTGTATATAGTTTTGAAATATAACCAATCAGTGCTCAATTAGAGTGAACAATTTAATATTTAAGTAAGAGGGGCTAGAAAAAAAATGAATGCACGTGCTTTGCCGTTATAACTAAGCGTCAGAAACGCATGGGACGTCGTCGAGCTCCAGATACACGTGCTTGCCACATGTAACGTGTATATTTGTATGTGTGTTGGATGTTTTGAATTTCCTGTACAGAGGAGAGAACGACTCATGGTCTGGGTCTGGGTCTGGCTCTGGCTCAGGCTTTTTTGATGTAATTACCTTTTAAAAGAACTCTTTCTACGTAGAATTCCACGTTTAAAAAACATTGTAGTACAAACGATCGCATTTATCAGTTATACTAAACATACATACATATTTATATGCACATGCGCACATGCGCACACACCAAAATATTACCTTGTGTTACTTGCATACATAAATCTATTATTATTATTATTATTCAGCGGTTTAAATTCACAACAACAAAAGTTGAATAAACTTCTATATATGAACATATATATTTGAGTGCACTAAATACTAATATGAAAACCCCGTCTAGATTTTCTATATGCGTTACAGTTGCCGGATTCCTTTTATTTACAGATGCAGAAACCGATGAAGCATCTGTTGAAGAAGGTGAAACCGTTTGGTTGATTTGCAAAACTAGTGGTGCGAAAACCATGAAATGGTTTAAAAATGGGGACAAAACATCCATAATCAATAAACCTAGGTATGTTTTACAACTAAGCTCTAATTAAGTATTATTTAACTATTATTATTATTTTTATATTATTATTATTTATAAGATATAAAATAAGAAATTTCCAAATATCTGATGTTGCTCAATACGGTTGCGAGCTAAGCCACCAAAAATGGCGCAATATTACCCTAAATATGGAAGATCCATTACCGGCTGATATCGAAACCGATAATCATACAATAGTAGTGGGGAAACGGACGAAAAAAACGAAAAAAAATTTTATACGCAAAGTATTAGAATCAACGATTCGATTTAAATGTCCTGATGAAGGTACACACATAAACACACACACACACACACAATAGACTAATTTATTAAATTTGTTATTTTTATGCTTAGATAATCCTATGTATAATATAACGTGGTATAAAAATAATAAAGATCTAAATATCGATTTGTGGGAATTGGAATTGAAATATTTGCAATTAAACGATACGGGGGAATACATATGTGTTATGTGCAATGAAATAACATGCAAAAATGCCTATTATAAGCTTATAGTTGAAGGTAAATTATTTAATAACGTCTAGAAAACTTGAAATTTTTATATATTTTTACAATTTAAGATCAACAATTTGGGTATTCAAATGATCAAATACAAAATATAAGCGCTTTTTTGAACTCAAACGTGACTTTAGAATGCGATATTGAATCAAACCCGACTTTAGTCAAATGGTACAAATTTGGAGATTCTGAAAAACAACTTGAGGTTAGTTAAAAACACGAACAAACTCAAAATAAATTTACAAATAATATATTATTCTTAGACTGATACAAATCCAGCGTATTTAACACTATTGAAAATAAACGCAAACGATGAGGGATGGTATAAATGTGTTCATAAAACAGGCGCAACAACTTTACATCTAACCGTCGTCAATCCATGTAAACGACACAAAGATTGCGAATTAGATGGTTTCCAAGCAGATTCGAATTATCAGCTTGAGACTGATTTAAAAACGGAAGCGCTTCAAATGCCCGCAAATATCGAAGAGAATTACACCCTAGTCGCTATAGAACCGGTGTTAAATCATATTATAAAAGTTCGCGTTGACTTAAACCTAACGTTAAAGTGTCCAAATAATTTGAACGATGTTAAATGGCGGCGGTTAATCAATGAAAATAACGGGAAAATTGAGAAAAATGGCGATTTATCATTGGACTATATTCATATAACGGATAGTGGTGTTTATGCTTGCTCTGGGACAAGTCCGAAAGGGTATATGACGTACACGTTCGATGTTTTTGTTTATAAGCACAATAAAGAACCGGTGATCGTCGCCGAAAATAATTCCATACCGTTAAATACTACCGTCATATTAATTTGCGCGAATGATTTGACTCAGGATCAAGTCGTTGTGTGGAAGAAGCGAACGGAAGTGAACGGTTCGATGACTGTTATGAAATCGAATAGGAATCATCCACAATTGTTAATTGTGCCATCGTTTTCTGTAACGGATGTTGGGGTTTATAGTTGTTTTATACGAGATGAACTTAAAACTGATATTAATTTAACTATATCTGATGGTAAGTTTTGTAGAGATTGGTTGGGAGTGGGGGTGTTATTTCTATTTTTAATTCAGATCCAGATGAAATGGATGTACCTCATGGTATTTATGACGATAATAAAGATAAACAACCACCTCATTTCACTAGAGTCATGTCACCGACTATTGTTAAACCCGCAGGGAATATGATGCGGTTTAAGTGCCAAGCTGATGGTAATTTCTTTCTTAACATAATTATATTCAGAATTTCTTGTATTATAAATTAACACGCATATAAAAAATATGTTAAAATGTATATATATTTATTAGGGAATCCAATACCAAATATAACTTGGTACAAAAATGGGGTGACACCAGTTTCTAGAAATTTAGGCTCCATTCGAATATCTCATTGGTCCTTAGCTATGGAAGACTTAGTGACTAGTGATTCCGGAAACTATACTTGTATCGTGTGCAACCGAGAAGGCTGTATCAATTTCACCTATAAACTCGAAGTTTTAGGTGAGTTAAAGTCATTTAGTTTACTATTAGTATTCAAATTTGGTCACAAAACGCAATTGAAACATATTGGTGCAATTGAAACAATTAAAATAAGAATCGAAGTAATATGTTTATTTGACTGAAATAAAATAATAGAAAGATTTCCATCGCGGCCATATATAACTGAGGGTTACCCGCATAATAAAACAGTTTTATTGCATAATGATACTGTTGAGTTTGAGTGTAAAACGGTTTCGGATTTGGAGCCTTATATCCAGTGGATCAAGACAAATTTTTCACCATCACTTGATGACGACTATACATCTGTACCGAACTCAATTGTCGTACAGGTAAAATGATTTCAAACGCATCTGGGTCCAGCAAACATGGTGCAGGGTGGTGATGGTGTACATCTTTTTGTTTTATGCGGTGATGGGATTCTTGAATTTGGTCTTTAACATTTTAGGGACAACCACAAAATAACGCAATTTCATTTTCAGTTTCGTAGATATACCATTTTACTCTGTTTTAAATATTTTATTCATAATATTTTGAATAGAATATTAAATAAATAAATTGAGATTTCAATGATGATTTTAAAAAATGGTATTTCTTCAAAGCTGAAATAAATTTCGATTTCGATTTCATTTATTAACGTACTATGTTTTCTTTACCTTCTGTGACTTTCGTTTCTTTATGTTTTTTTTTTTGTTGTTCAATGCATTTTTTAGAACGTGTAAACCATACGCCAATATTTACACATCCCCCCAAAAATATAACGGTTCGTGTTGGTGCAGACGCCAGCTTTAATTGCACTGTTTTATCCGACTTACATTCTCACTTGCAGTGGACCAATCCGGCCAATATTGTAGGTATTTTTCTTACATTAAAATAAGACAATGACAACCAGACTAATACAAATATCTCACAATGTATATACATACATCGCGGATAATATGCGTTTTTACGTCAAAATCCATTTTTGTCTATCAATCCTGGCATATATTTCAACAAAACTAGTCTGGTTCTCAATGTCTGAAACGTATGTTTCTATTTGATTTTCGGGAGATAATAATAATTTAATATTTCAATAATACAATACAATAGAACTCGGATATAACAACACGCTAATTATTGCTCGTTTTAATTATTATAACTGAATTCTATTGTATGTCATTGGTGTTGGATACTTTTGCATTTACTGGTGTTCATTTGATTAGCATACATAACGCTTTTTCATTCCAAAATATACAAACAATGTCGATATTAAGTAAATGTTTTGGTTATTATGAAATATTGTCCTTTTCCGCAGACAACAAATACAAATCCCAGTAGTCCCGAAGTCCTAATCATTTATAATGTCACTTTTGACGATGAAGGATGGTATACTTGTATTGCTTCAAATAGTTTGGGCAACACGCACTCAGCTGCATATTTGAAAGTTGTTTCTGGTAAGTGAAGTTACAATAAACAATTCTTTTTTAATATGTAGTAAAAGTGAAACCATTTAAAAACAAATGAAATAAATTTTCTTCGTGTTTCATCATTTTTCTTTTAGAATTCATAACTGAGCAACCACAAACGCATCGAATGCTAGTAAATATTTTAATAGCTGTTCTATGCGGTATGTTCTTAGTGGGTGTAGCTGTTATGATAAATATATTCAAAAAACTCAAGAGGTACTATTAAAATCGATGTGAAACATTTTTTTTTTTAATTTATACCTACTTGTTGGTTTAGGGAAAAAATGAAAAAATTAATTGCTATTGAAACTGCACGGGCCGCGATTGTGACGCAATGGACCAAAAAAGTTATCGTCGAGAAACAAACTAGTTCGAATTCGTCAAATGTATTAGAACCCCTGGTAAACATTATTACTTGTAATTCGCAATACAAATAATTTCATTAAAAATGTTTTTTTTTTTTTTTAGTTAATGCCTGTAGTGAAAATTGAAAAACAAAAAACCCAGCAACCTGTAAATTCGTGGGACACAATGATTTCGGAATATGAACTACCCATGGATTCCGAATGGGAGATTCCTCGCGAATTACTAGCGTGTGGGAAAAGTTTGGGTGAAGGCGCTTTTGGGAAAGTGGTCAAAGCAGAAGGGCAAGGGCTTCTAAAACAGGGTTTAAATTCAGTGGTAGCTGTTAAAATGCTTAAAGGTACACAAAGAAGGCATGCAAAAATATTTCAGATATATATATATTGAGAAATATAACATTTTTTTTAGAGGGGCATACTGACGCGGAAATGATGGATCTCGTTTCTGAAATGGAAATGATGAAAATGATCGGTAAACATATAAATATAATCAATCTATTAGGATGCTGCACACAAGATGGACCACTGTATGTGGTGGTGGAATATGCGCCGCATGGTAACCTGCGAGATTTCTTGCGGCAACACCGTCCATCGTCTGGATACGAGCCAGCACTTGGTCAAGATATTAAAGAAAAGAAAACATTAACACAAAAAGATTTAGTGTCGTTTGCATACCAAGTTGCTCGAGGCATGGAATATTTAGCTTCTAGAAGAGTAAATTGAAGCAAACAATATTTCGTATATAACAATTACAAATTCAAAATGTTCTTTCTAGTGTATACATCGTGATTTGGCTGCTCGGAATGTTTTGGTTAGCGATGATTTCGTATTAAAGATTGCGGATTTTGGCTTGGCGCGTGATATTCACTGTAATGACTACTACAGAAAAACGACAGATGGTAGATTACCAGTGAAATGGATGGCACCAGAAGCCCTATTTCATCGAGTATACACCACGCATTCGGATGTGTAAGTTTTTTCAATGAATCCCCAACATATATTAAGATACTCAAGATTATATTTTAGATGGTCATACGGAATTCTACTTTGGGAAATTATGACACTAGGAGGAACTCCATATCCTTCCGTTCCGAACGTGGAGAAGTTATTCCAATTATTGCGAAGTGGACATAGAATGGAAAAGCCTCCGTGCTGCTCATTGGAAATGTAAGTGATTTAAATTTTAAAATAGTGGGATACTTTTGCATTCACTGGTGTTCATTTGATTAGTATACATAATTACATTCCAAAATATGGTTACAAATAATTTCGATATTGACAAATGTTTTGGTTATTATGAAATATTATTCTTTTCCGCAGACAACGAATAAATTATTTCATTTGTTTAAATGGTTACACTTTTACTACATGTCGTACGCCGAATAGGTGCGAGTCAAATGAGATGGTATGGTCATATCGAGAGAATGTCGAATGAAAGATTAACAAAAAATATTTATGTGGGAGAGATGAATGGTGTGAGAATGCGAGGCCGTCCTAGGAGTAAATGGATAAACATGATTGAGAATGAACTGCGTAAACGACAAGTTGCGAGCAAAAGGACATGTATGAATAATTTAATGAGTTCGAATGAAACGAAAGCAGTATGTATGGATAGAGTTGAATGGCGTAAGATTGTAAAGATGTGAAGAACGTTAAGAGTTTTCTGCCACCCCATTTGATGGGATTAGGCGTGATGATATGTATGTATAAATGTTAACATATAAAGTGTATTGTTTTTATTTGCAGATATATGTTGATGCGCGAATGTTGGAGTTACCAGCCCAGTGAACGACCTGTCTTCTGTGAACTAGTTGAAGATTTAGACAGGATTTTAACGATAACTGCGAATGAAGAATATTTAGATTTAGGTTTACCAGAACTAGATACACCGCCATCGAGCGCAGATGAAGATGGTGGCGATGTACCATGCTTGTATTAATAGAAAAAAAAAGAAACGATTTGAAATTCGAGGAAAATTTTAAACGATTTGTTTTTCGTTAGTTAAATGGTTACAGCAGCTGTGTTGCTGTTGTGTAAACTAGTCATCGATGTATGAAGATTTTGTATTTTTGCAGTGTTCTCGTATCAATTGTAAATCAATGGAGAATCAATTTAAATATTACAGTTTTTTTGTAATATTATTTAATGTGCAATTATTATTATTATTGTTTATATTTTTCTTCGTATTTTTGCACCTTTTCAATCAGTATTTATATGATGTTTGCATTTCTAAATATATGCATGCAAAAAAGTACAAAATTTAGCAGTTATTTGTGGATTAACTAGTGTAACCAGATGATAAAAACATTTATAAACATTACTTCCCACAGATATAATACAGCGTTTATTTGCAAATCAAGTACTTACAGTTTTGTAATTCAAAAACAATATATATTTTTATATTCATCAACTTGATTTCAAATAATGATCGTTGACGTTATTGTGCAATGATTATGTACGCAACAGCAAATTGTAAATTAGATTAAAATTTTTATTAAAATTGCGTATAAATTTGCTATTTATTATATCTGTGGGCGCACCTCTGGTTGCGCCAATGATTAAAAATGGAAACAAAAGAAATTAACGTTTAAATGTTGATAAACACGCATTTACACAATAGTATTTCGTAAATATTTCTGTACTCATAAAATTTCGAAAATCAAACCACCTTTAATAGCCACGGTGACACGTTTGTTTAAATTCGAATTGTTATAGTTCCGGCATTTTTTATTGAGTGCAGTTGTGTTTTGCACATTTGGTTTATCTCATGTTTCAATTAATTTATATGTGTATAGTTCGTTTAGGTTTATATATAGATTGAAAGAAAAAATATAGTTATAAAAGCATCTTTTTGTATTTTAACATTGTAGTTTATAATTATTATATGATGAAAATGTATTTGTAAATTAAATAATAATGTATACATCAAATATTTATTATCCTTCAACGCTTAAGTATAGTAATTAACATATATATGAGTAAAATATAGGAACGCAATTCTTTTCGAATCTAATTAAATGTATTTTGAGAATCATGAGTAATTCACCCTCTTGGGTACCTCAATGTTTGAAAAAGCATAAACTATATTTATATATATATATATATATATATATTTAATATTTGACTCCGAAAGATTATAACTTAAAATACAATAATGTATTGCGGGTGTAAGGAGTGAATTCGCCATCTGTTAGATGCGGTTTAAACTAATTACCCGTCATGCGCATGGTGTGCAAAAATTGGTAGTAACTCTGGCGTTGAAATATATGACTAGAGTTCTGATCTGACAGGTTTAATTTGTTTGGTAAAAAAAAAAAAAGAGTTATTGTTGTCTGTGTAAATGATAAAAATTGTAATTGATCACCCGAAATTATGTCCCGTGCTCGTATGGTATGCTCAGAAATACTAAGTAGAATATCGCCAGTGCTTCAATACGATGATAAATCGTATGTAAACACATCATCTGATAAAGTATTTAACCTATGTATAACGGAAAGCGAAGTGTTTACACAAAATAACGACGTGCTGGGCGATATAAGCACAACGATGGATGACTGGTTGCAACCGAAAACGACGGACAACACGATGGATTGCATCGATGCAGGCTATTTGAACGACGATGATGATGAGCACTTCTTGTCGACGAAAGATGATATATGTTCGTCTGCGGATATCGGTTTGGGTTTGGTGCTCACGAAAAAGGACTCGAGTTATTGTGGATTGAATGGCAAGAACACAGATATGGACCCACTATTGAATCTTATGCCGATGAATGAATTATTATTACGTAAGACTGAGACAAAATGTGATAACCTATTAGGGGGTAAAGATTTATTTGTATCAGACAATGAGATTTTAAAACCGAGTCGCAATTCAATGTGGGACACTTTAAGCATAGCTAGTCGACGGAGCGATTGCGATGGGGAGAACAACGGGGATTTTTCCGATTTTAATATTCTATCATTTCCTTTTGAGACAAATGATCCCATCGGTGATTTAGATTCATCGTTAAACTCAACCGATAAGAATACAATCAATTGTGATAAACCTGCATCAAAATGCAATGAATTACCACTATCGCCAAATAGTAAAAAACGACCAAATATATTAAGGCTCAATAAAAAATCAGACACTGACTGCGATCCATCACTTTCGCATAAAACCGTAGACAAAAACATGAACGTAGATCTTTTAAATACGTTCAATTCCAATGACGCCGATACGGTTTTCGACTTTTCGCACAATCACGCTTTCGTATCATCTGGCGACCCGGAATTTACAATACTCCACGAAGAGTTGGATTGCTCGTTGAATTTCTCAGTGCCAAGCGAACCGCTAACCGAATCGACATTGATCGACGACGAGAAGCGAATATCGAAACGAAATCGTATTTCAGAAATACCGAATACTGTTGGGATGGTTGCGATCGTTTCCAACTTTACGGTGAACGCAAAATCAAAAACGAAAATCGTTATAAAAACTACGCAAGGCGAAGAGAAATACGAGGGAAATACGGCTGAATTGGTTGAGGCTGCAGGTACGGCGAAAAAAAATCGCCTGGCACCTATCGAAGGGGAGCATATTATCACGTCTGTTAAAACAGCCGCTAAGTTTCGGGATGAGAAACAAAAAACGTGTGAATCTGAGGATCGTTTAGTTAAAGATATGCTTTCGGTGTTGGGTATAACGGATGAAATGTTGTATACGTTGGACACAAATTTAGGTTTAAGCATGTGGATTTGTCCGGAACATGATTGTCGTAGGATTTTCAGTCGATTGACTACTTTAAAATCGCACATTCTCAGTCATTATGGCCTCAAGCCATTTAAAGTTAGTTTAGTTGTAAATGAATTATGAATTAAGTATGTTATAAATTGTTTATTTCAGTGTGATTTTCCTGACTGCCCGTGGTCATTTTATACCTCTTTTAAATTGAAACGACACAGAGATACGCATTTAAAACGGAAGGACTTCAAATGTTCAGTACCGGATTGTAATAGAACTTTTACAACTATTTACAATCTGAATACGCATTTAAAATTGCACGAACGACCCGCGCGATTGAAATGTCTCGTGCGGACGTGTAATTCAAAATTCCAAACAAGACGTGCCATGGAAATACATTTAAAAACACATGATGTGTATGTTTCGAATATTATTGTCATATAACCACTAAAAATTATATAAATTGTTTTTTTTATGTAGCCCGTTGGCGCCATATAAATGCACCCATTTGGGCTGCAACAAGTTATACTTTTCGTGTAGTGCGCTAACTGCACATGCGCGAAGTCACCAGCATACCGAAGACGAATTACGCTGCCAATGGGAGAATTGTGGTCGTTTATTCGACAAACCATGCCGGCTAAAAGCTCACATGCGCCAACATACCGGTGACAAACCATACGTCTGCAAATATAAAGTACGCAACAATTAAAATTTAGAAATTGCGCTTGAATTAAAATATGTTTCGCTTTAGGATTGTAGCTGGGCATTTCCAAGTTCGAGTAAGTTAAAACGTCACCAGTATAAACATAATAACGAACGCAAATTTCGTTGTACAATTGGCGATTGTACGAAAGCATTTATGCGATCCGAACATTTAAGAGAACACACATTTACTCATATTGCTCAAAGAACATTTCAGTGCACAAGTAAGTTTTCCACCAATTTACACCAACAATTTAATCATTTTTAACTAATTTATATTAGTTTGCGGTGAAAAATGTTCAGCCAAAGCAACACTATACGTGCATAAAAAGAAATACCATCCGAATGAAACCGATACATCACCGACCGATTCCCCCGTGGTAATCCGACCTAAACCATTGGAAATCGAGTCAGAAAATAATCAAAACGCATCACAAACTCTCATCGACAATCAAATCTCCCCTATAAATGAGAATCCAACGTTTTTAATTGCGTTAATGTCGCCTGACGACACCGCAAACCTAAAACCATCACCCGTTTTTATCAAAGACGTCAACGGCCAAGCGTACGAGCTTAGTATACCGAATTTAACAGGTATATTGCGCATGCGTAGCAGCCATGACAGTTTTATGTATTTTTGATATATATATGTATAGAAATGGACCAACAACTTGTGTCAATTCCACAAGAAGTAGAAGCGAGTAAGGATAAGTTGAAAAGTACGCGCAAACCGAAGTCGATTAATAAAACGATATCGAAAAGTTGCGCGCGTACGTATTTGCCATATTTAGAAGTTAGTAAAAAGAATGATAAATCATGTGATATGAATGAGTTGTTGTCGGTTGTTGAGAGTAGTGATTCTATAAATGATAGTAATAACATAACACTCTCATCGGAAATGTTATTGGGCGCAGATCTACGCAATAGCCAAGATACGATTTGTTTGAGTAATCTTATGTTGCAGGTAGTTTTGTTGTGTGTTGCTGATTGGGAATTGTTTGTGAATGTTTTTTGTTATGTGTTTAGGATGATTTGGGTGCGACGGAGTTGTACAATACAGAAGATGGTACCGAATATATATTGCTTTTAGATTCTGGAACAAATACAAGTTTCTCCGCTTCCACAATCAATCTTAAAGATCTGGATTAAATATTTAAAAGAAATTTCCATGTATATGTATAAGTATATATATATATTTTTTTAAAAATGTTAACGCGGCTACACTGGAAATATTTACGCTATATTTTTGTGCAAATCATTAAAATTGCTTTGAAATTGCTAAACAAAAAAAAACAAAAACAACTATTTTGATCTGCATATTTTCGTGTAGCTTTATATATATTTATTTATTGAAACTTTATTTATTGTTAAGAGTGAGACATTTAATTCGTAATTTTTACTTAAATTACCGCAAAAGTATTTTTGTGCATCACAGATATATTTACTTAACATAAAATACAAAAATTCGTGTAGAAACAAAACGCATATTTAATATTGAAATTAAAGGCTTATAAAAAAAAAACAAAAATTTATGTATTTGAAAAATAAATAAATGACAAAAAACCGAATTTTGTTTTTTGCATATATATTTCCACCGAAATATTTTGAACCTGTCGTTACATTCATCGTGATCGCCCCCCCCACTATTAAGATGGCCGTGTCTCCCTCCCCAAATTTAGTTCATTTGTGTCATGGCGTCCGTTGTCGTGTAAACAAGAATGTTTTGACAAAAATTGTTTATTAATAATGTTGCTATAAATAATCCCAGTGAATATTGTTATTTGTGTTGTGATCAAACAAAACATTTAAACCAACCCGCATGATTTGGACATCAAATGTCTGCAGTTACCCATACAGTTTCAGGTTAGTGTCTCCTCGAAATCGTCCTTGGTTTTTCCTAGTTTTTTGATTATTTCTGCTTTGAATCACAATATTTATCTATGGATAACTTCTGTTTGTGTCACATTATGTTCGGACTGATTTATAAGTCATCAAGACCATTGTTTGTTTGAAGGTCCAATCAATTGTGACATTCATAAAAAAAAATCGATTTAAGATGATTAAAAATAACATTCTGTTTATTATAAATGAAATCTCTTGTTTTTCGAATGACTTAAGTGTTATTTCAATTCATCTCAATGCGTGTGGTCACAGTTGTGGTGGTTAGTTTCGATATTTCAGTGTTCATATCTCGGTGAAATAAGAGGGTATAAGTTTGATTTTTGGTGTTTGTGTATTGTGGTTGGATTGTGGTTTTATGGGAAATAACGAAATGTGTGGTTTTATTCAATAAAGTCGCTGATTTATGCATGAGTTCTGAGAAAAGTAAATTTATTTATAGGAGCGGACCCAACTAAGGGCATTCATAAACGTCGAGCCGGCAGTATTGGGTGAGTTTTATTTAATTCACATAGCACAATCACACATCTGCTATATTCGTAGACTAAGTTTTATAAAATTTCGTGTAAAAGTGTATAATTGTATGTATACAAATATCCATAATCCAACGTCGGCAAGTTGGTGTTTCTGCCAAACCGACACACATGTGCTTGCAGCCGTTCTCTATAGATGGCACTAGTGGTTTCGAAAATATAAAGTGCTGAAATGAATTTACATTATTTATTATTATCTGTTTTTTTTTTATTTCGCTTCGTTTTTTCATATTTTCCCATTTTCTAAAAGAAAGTGAACATAAGTAAAATGCCATTGTAGGAGATTCAATTATGATAAATACTGTTTATTAAGTTTTATCAGGTGATCATTAGCATATTTTCTTTGTTTACCTATTTATTTTCATTAAAAATTATTTTGTCGACTGATGAAATATGTTAAATGAAAGTTCTCTTTCGGCTCTTCATCGATAACGATCGTCATTACATGTATCTTGCATAAAAAAAAAAAAAACTACCATATATATACTTTTTCCCGGTTTTACATTTACAATTTTTAATTCTCACACTAAAATAACCCAAGTTTCTTAAACTAGTTCAAAATGTTGTTTTCGAACACAAAATCACAATTAAATTACATTTTGATATCAAAATCGATTTAGTCTAAAATTACAAATATATGAAATATTGTTAGGCAATACTTTTAGTAATTCGTTTGAAAATGTACAAATAATGATTTTCATATTTGAAACAATAAGATGTAATTATAACATAAAATTGCATAAGCGCTCTTATATGAAATCTGTAACTGATTATTCATGTTTACAAAATCGTATTTAAACACTAGTTAAATATAGATTAGATTTCGAATCAAATAGTATTGGGTGAATCTTGAACAATTTTGAAAAAAAAAAAAAAACACAAATTGTTGATAATATTTGTAATTATAGTAAATGATAGTGTTGGTTGAGGGTGAGTGCCAGAGCAGGTTACAGCCATTAATATGCCTAAATCCATGCTCATTTTCTGTGTGTAAGTTTCGCAAATCCCCGTAGAACATCGGTACTACGAGTTTTCTTGGGCGAGCTTGTCACCTTTGATCCTATGTCATGAGCTGGCGAACTCTATGAATACCAATTATTTTGACGCCCATAATACACAAACCACCTCATATACAATAACATCTAATAATATTGCGTTGTCTGATACATTAACGCTGATACTGCTCATCCAAACTATTGTTTTCACGCTCATAATTATTATTTACTAATCATACCTGCACTTTATTACTGTTGTAATAAGCATAAACATATATATTTTTTTTCCTATAGATGTGTTAAGTGATTGTACCACCTTTTATATATTCAATCATCATTTATTTCCATCAATGCACTTTATGTTTTATAACCTTAGATATTTTTCATTAAAAAAAAAACGTTTACTAGACATTTTGGAAATAATTTTTATTTTAATCTAAATTTCGATAGAAATATATAAGAATGTATTTTACGAAACCGTTATTTCATAAATTATAAACGCATTATTTTACGAGCGAGTTCTGCTTAAAAATCGGAATCGAAATAAATTTCGCGGTTTTTAAATGATATGTTCAATTTTACATCGAAACATTTCAAATGACTAATAATTTATACCAACTAATTACAATAATCAAAAATTAAATTGTTTTTATGAAAATATAAAATATTTCCCCAACGTTATCGATAATTAATAATTTATTGAATAGGATATGATTAATAAAAAACCGTCCGTTTTTAAAAGTATTGTGACTCAAGACAACGTCTAAGAATATTTTATTTCGTAATCTATTGTTATTATTTTATGATGACGTGCATACGTCTTAGGTAAATGTCTTAAAATAGATTTAATAAAAACGAACGAACACCCAATAAATTCAGTATTTAATTTAATTATTTAAATTGTACCAATTCGTCGAACGATCGAATTTTGGCGAAAAACTAAAAAAATTGTTGTTATTCCTATATGGCTCGTTAATTTTTTCTATTTATTTTCTCTTTAAGATTTAATCGTATAACCTTTAGTTCCGTTAAGCTAAGGATACATTAAACAACACGACTTACTACTTAGTTACGCATCTAGCTTAAATGCAAATGATATCAAATCTCTGTATAAGATATAAATCAAAACGAACATATTTCGTATTCACCAGTTTCACTATACACGTTATTAACTTCAGAGAGCTTCATTTAGTCCGAAATTATAATTGTTTCCCTGTAAACCAAATTTTTTATACACATTTTGTATAATTCAAGGGGGCTTTAAGTGTACTTACTGAATAATTTTAGTTCTTGATGTCTAATCGTATTACTAAATCGATTTGATTTTTGTAAAATCTGTAAAGTAATTCTATATTTGATCTGATGTTCTGATTATCTTGAAGGCAATGCAAATTTGACATTGATGCCTGTTGGTTGTTTTGTAATATGTTGCCCCGCGCGTTTTCTTATAAAAGATTGAGTGCCACTGTTGTAAATTGTGGGACGTACAGTACGTAGAGCGAAGCAACTCTGCCGCTCTGCGTTCAGTATTTCGAACACAGCGGGTTCGAATCGACGCTGAAGAGAAAATTTTATTTCGACTTTACCCGCCGTGCGTCAAAACTCGCAAACACTACATTCGCGGACGTCGCTAATAATTCAAACGTAAGCGCGATTTTACGACACAATCAGTGCATGGTGAATTGCGTCGTCCGAATTA
The DNA here is from genome assembly GCA_944039245.1 of Nebria salina. Classification (NCBI taxonomy): domain Eukaryota; kingdom Metazoa; phylum Arthropoda; class Insecta; order Coleoptera; family Carabidae; genus Nebria; species Nebria salina. Next base: position 902,171 of record OX063288.1, on the reverse strand, counting down.
TTGTTTTATATTTCTGTGGTTTTGATTTATTTTCTATAAAAATTTTAATTTTGTCTATTTTGAAAATGTGCGGTTAATTTGTTGTGATATGTACGCTTACGCCCCGGCCGGCAATGGCCCGCCACATTATGCACCACCCCCGACTTATTTGCCACCCCATCACCAAGTTCCACCGCCCCCAGGTTTGCCACCCATGCCGTTACCCCAAGAAACTCCGCCGCCGGTACCCCATTATAGCAAACGAAGAAGGTATGATCTAAATATAATAAATTTACAAAAATCCACTTATATTTCCATTTTTAAACACATTTCCCGCCGGTACAACATTTTGAGAAACTTCACACGCTTCATAGTTGCGATTGATACTTTTAAGTTTTACCTTACCAAAAAATAACTTTCGTATTTTATTTCAAATATATCTAAATAAAACACTTCGTGTAGTTAAAACTGTTTATTGACTATCGTAAAATGTAATAAATTCATTTTTTTTTTTTTATATTACGTAAAAATGATTTAATTTTGGAATAAACAAATCGTTGCAAGAACACAAAATTTTATGAGCCATTGCAAAGAAATCATGTTGTTTCAGTGTAAACATGCCATTAAAACTAATCTAATTAGTTGAGTTGTTGATTGTTAAGGAATGAACTTGTTATTAAAATCCATCAAAAATCGTAATAAATAATTGTGTTAGGTTATGTATGCAGTAGTACGATTGCAGTAATTCATTAAAGTATATCATAAAGTATCACTTAAAAGTACGCCTAATACTATCTCGTAAAGATAATGTCTAGTAAATTCTCTTAACGAATCAATTAACAAATTTTACAACACATTTACGTGTTTTAAATAAACGGCTTTTATAGTTTAACGAGTAATTTTAACAACTTGTTAATATATTATATGGGATACTTAACAAGAACTTAATTTTGACATGTTAAATTTATGCCCCATGTATCGGTTATAATGTTAAACATATACTGGTCAGCGCTTCTTTAAAAAAAACCAAAAAACTCTTAAGTAATTTATCATAGAATATATATAAGATACATTTACTCTTCGTTTCAAATCGTTCTCACGTTATTTTCTGAGTAATATTCTTGTTTTTTTCGTCAGAACTAAACGATTTTATCTTCGCAAATTTGACAGGTAAATAATTATAAGTTGCAATATTGATTTTTACTAAACTTATAATTCATATCGAACATTTACACCTTTTTATCCGACGGTAAAAAAAAAAAAAAACTCCCATTGGTATATTTTAATTTCGTCGATACTAAATTGAATATAGGCACGAGACACATTTTTACATCTAGTTGTGTATCGTAATTTTTTGGTGTCTAATTACAAATTTGTATACACTAATTTGATTACATTTATCTATCTAATTATTCAATTTTTTTTTAAAATATTTTGGTTCCCCTCAATTAAAATGTATTTAAATTTCTAATTTACTTTTTCCAAATTGCTTTAATTAAAATTTAATTCCGGATTAAAACAAAACGCGAATTGAATTTGGAACATTGGAAACAATAAAACAAACTATTGTTATCATTGTCAGAAATATAATTTCTAAAAGATACTTTGAGGTTATAAATACGTCAGGGATTTTAAGTATATCTTCATCGCAACATAAAATCAAATAAACGAATTATTTTTTTTTTTAAGTATTATACTTATTCGTAAATGTGATTTAAAAATATTTATTTTATTTCGACTTCCTCATACAAATACCTATTAATTCAAGTTCATAATAAATGCTTATTATGTTGAAATAATATATATATATATATATATAGGATGTTATACATTTCATGTACTATTATGTAGGTCACATATTCTATACCTTGTTAACTACGTTAATTATTTATTTAACATTTCACGCCAATAAGTCTCAACAGTTTATGAAAATAAAACATTTTTATCTAAGTTAATCACACAAATATTTGTCGCCGCATTTGAAATATATTTCGCGATTCTAAAAAACGTTTACATTTCTAAAAACTAATTAAGATATTTACATTACTTGTAATGCGTCTTATATAGTGTGAGAAAAATTTTACAGATATATTTAGCATAATTTATAAACATTCGCGCATCTTGTTTGTGTTTTACCGCCTTTGAATAATGAAATTGACACTAATTACAAATGTAATAAATATTACATCGATAAGTTAAAAAAATTATATTGCAATCAAGTGACCTTGCTAGACTGCACATAGAAAATTACTATACGGATCTTTATAATCATATTCAGATGATCAAAGTTTCATAACAAACATTCTTATTAAACATATTATAGTTTTATACTCCAAATACACCTAAATCTTATTATTCTTCTTGAGAAAGTCTTTAAAAAGTGCATGTTTGTTCAGTTTTCGTTTGAATTAAGCGCCAAAACCCCCTAAATCATATTATTCTTTTTAAGAAGTGCCAACTGAGTAAAATTGAAATATAACTGACTGTAATTTCATGGTGTTTGTTATATAGAACCGTATAAACGAGCAAAATTGAAAACAATACTGCGAGTCATGGCTTTGCAGTAAGAAGTATCAGTTGTAAGAAGCTTAACGTAATCGTTTTTTTTTTTAAAGTAATCAATTAAACTGTACTCAAAAGGAACATACGCTAGTCGGTAGAGTACTTCTATATAAAGTCCAAGTTTTTATAAATTTTACTCGCTTTACATCGTAGTGAATCAGGAATGTTAAATCTTATTTATTGTTTTTAAACATTCGATTTTAATTTATTTTTGTTTTTCGGTATTACAACTATATTAAATTTGATATTATTTTTAGTATACCTTTAGAAAATAGGTTGTAATATGAAAGTAAAAAAAATTACTCCGCTAGATTTAGTCAATTTTCAATATTAAAAAGTGCAGATGTTACACACATCGCGAAGGGTAAGACAATTTCATATCAAATTGTGTCGCACTGCTTTAACGTTCGCCTTTTTTAAAACGCCAATTGCTTTATATATGAAATTAGCTACAGATGCTTAATACTTAATAATTTAAACGTGACTTATCTTAAGACGTGTTCTTTAAACAAAAACACAATATTCTGTAACAAAAACACATTCCACTTTGCGTATTATTCATAAATTTGAATAAAAACGCTATAAAAATTATCTAGCCAATGAATTAGAACAATCGAAAATCGTTTCAGAAAAGCACAAAAAATGAGATTTCCTGCTTTAAAACTGTGTATTCCGGCTCTGAAAACGGCACGTGTATCATTCGCCGAGATTTTTTTACGAAACAAAAAAAAAACAACAACTCAAGATAACAATTGTTTTTTCTTGTAATTATAAATAATTAAAATCCTTTTTTCCGTTTGTTAAGTTGTATATGATTATGTTATTTATACATTTCCTTAACATATTATATTGTTTATGTTATTTTTATTATTGTAAATCTTTCAATTTCCGAGCTTGTTACAACGTCGAACGTAACAGTTATATTTGTTGATATTTCTATGCAGACAAATGTTGAGTGCGATTTTGTTGACAAATGATTGTTTTATTTCGGGATTTCGATACTTATAGGGTTCCTATGGTAAACAGGAACATTTGTTTTTCCCCTCCCATTTCGGTTATGGTGATAAATAGCTCTGGAGTATAGGGATTTTTATGTCTGTGTCTACAAATAGCAGTTTTGCGAACCCTAACTTGTGAATTGTTCCCGAATTAACTTTACTATTTCCTTTTCACAACTTAACCACCCAAGAATGTTTTTCCTATTGTACACTTGCTTTTCATAATAATAATAATAAGAAGAAGAGGCATTTAGTTGTAAAATTTGGTTCGGATACTAGCGATATTTGCCCGTTCTCAAATGACTTACCGCTACCTTCAGTTCGATAATCAACTTGTTTTTATTTACCTGTCAAACACATCCATCTTTCATTCAATTTTGTATCCCTAATTTAACAAATATGTTCGAAATTTATTTAAAAAAATTACATTTATTATAGTTAACAAATAAATTTGATGTGATTTGTTGGTGAACAATTGTGACTAAGCTACGTTTTATATGTGATTAAAACAAAATGGCGGTTGTGGCGTATGGTAATTCTAACGTCTTCCATATGTAAAAATAAATTTCTTTAACAGGTTATATATATATATATGTGATATATATATATATTTTTTTTAGTATGTTAATAATTTATATTCTATGCGTAACTTGGATGCTGGTGGTGATGGTCAAATCAGACACGTTGTCATTTAAAAGTTGCGTTTCTGATTGGTTTAAGTTGTCTTTTGTAGGTGTGGTTTGCATATAATATTAACGACTTCCAACCAATGAGAAATATTGGAATTTTAAACAACTTGTATAATATTGCATACACAAGTTTCTACTTTCTCTGACTGGTGACTCTGCTCATTGCTTATTGGTCGACGGATTTTTAAATTTATTATTTGTGACGCAAATTCTTTATAAAATCTTTTTAACATTTTATGAGAGTTTAATACAAAAAAAAAATTTAAGTGTATCATTTTGCGCCGGTAATATATTCGTCTAGGGTACCTGAATTGCATATAACCTCAATTTAATTTTAAATGAATGTGCTTATGTAAATGCCTGTATTAACTGTGAATCTAAGCCACAGTCAAGTAACTGCAACTTCACGGTGATCTTCGAATGATAAACAAAAGGGTGTTTAGCGGTTAAGCATATGCAGTATATCAATTGATTTGTAGAATTGTCCTTCAATATTTGCATGACTATCATATAATAGTGTTCTGCGAGCTATTTTGACTTTTAAAGTACATTTATCGTACCGATCTTTGGTAATAAATTTAAATATACATCTCTTGCCCTCACCACTACCACGACACATCTCCTGATTGAATTTTTCGTACGTTTATTTTTCATGCGCCACTGTTCATTATTATCTATCGAAATTAACTGATTTTAACCTAACCTAACCTAACCTAACAATTTACAAACAAGCAACGATGTGGGAACGTCGACGTTAATAATTGAAGTAATTTTAATGAATTTAAAATCATAACTAGCGATTTTACAAAACAATTTTATTATGTAAATTCATTGAATACATATGTATGAAGCCTTTTCTTTTATGTATTTTATTTACTCAACCATAAAATAGATGTAAATAGCAAATGATAGTATCTTTTAACTTAATTTTCATTTACAATAATTATTCGTTTCAATTATTTCTGTTTACAAGATGAGCGCGAAATTTACATATCCATATATATATATATATTTTTTTTTTAATGAATATATTAAATGAAACTGTAACGAATTGAAATTTGAAACTAGAATTTCAATTGCGTGCGATTTCTTGGAAGAGCACTTGAGGTGCGTGGGAACATTGATAATGTATCAAATCTGTTTACAAAATACGTATATGTTATGTAACTGATATATGGCAGATATGAACGAAATGTTTTAGGTATCTGGGCTGGTATACATACATTTTATTATAAGTCATAAAGTGTGCTTTATAACGTAACAGTTGTAAAATTACTTCAAAAGCCGTTACGTCATATTACGGTGTGTGTATCTTTATAAAATGTATCTTGTAAGCTTATGTCTTTTTGTTTTACACTTTTCTTGCCCCTGGGGCAGGTATATCTAGACTTATTCGTGCTTTTGATGAGCCGCTATACGCTATATAACACTCTTGTGCAACACATTGGCGTAGGTACATTATTTTATTTGAACATTTTATTTACATCATTGCTTTTGAACGTTCCACTACCGGCGACGCATTATTTCCGGAATTATATTTAATTAATATTTTAATGCGAAATGTGAATTGCATCAATATTTATGATGTTTCAATTATTTCTGTTTACAAGATCAGCGTGTAAATTCATATTAATAATTATATATGTATATACATAAGCATGACGTTATAAATATCTATTTTTAAAAAAATATTGTGTTTTTAAGAGAATTCAAACAAATGAAGCTCTATTTTTGTTTAATTAATATTATTGTGACCTTAATATTTTCCGTAATACATATATATATATATATATATATATATGTTTTTTGTTTGTTTTGTTTTTTTGTCCTTGCTGGTAAAGCTCCATATATAATAAGCCCATAAGGCTCGCCTTACACGAATAATAAGGCCTGTATAAACGCTTCCAATTACTGGCTATGGTACAAGCGCATATACTTACGTATAAATGTAAGGTAAGGTTAATTTTGCTACATAGTGCTTGCTTATTTTTACATTTTTTTGCGTTACACTGTGGGAAATTCTTGGTTTACGTCTATTTACAACTGAGTTTCACTGATTTATAATTATACAGTTTCTCAATTTTTATGTTTTATTTGTACATTTTTGCGCGGTATCTGTTTTAATAATAATATGGTACATATCAACCAGGTATATTTCGGGGTTGTCTAATTTATTTCGCAGCTGAAATTAACTTGCGGAACAATATTTATTTCAAAACATTTTATTATTGTACATACATTAAATATTACACACATATATATATCAATGAGTACTTATTTATTACAACTATAAATACACTAGTGTCCTCATTTCAAAGTTCATACTCGCTTGTAAAGTTTGATAGCCACTGATAACCATCGACATTTTGACAGTTTTGAATATAAGTACAGACGTAGTCTTTATTTTTACATGTTAGTTTTTTTTATTACAATTTTTTTTACCTTAAGCATTTGAAGTATTTGTTTACAATAAAAGTTAGAAAAAAAAAAAAATGCAAATCATATATTACTGCACTATTTTTCTAAGAAATACGTTTTGGTCTTATATAAAAATAAATTTAGATTATTTGCAAGGAAATTCTATTGATTTGTTGATTGAAGGGCTCCTAATTATTTACCCTTTTCATCACGACGCGACTATCTAAGGGGTAGATAATATCAAAAATTAAACAAAAGAAACATGCGGGTATGTGTGCAGTATCGTGTAAGTAGGGCTTTTCGTTATTTTCCCACGAACGATGTTCTTAGCGTCTGGTATTACCCGTTCAGTTTTCGAAAAAAAATCCTAAATTTGCACTGATCACGTAAGCCATATTTACATGATCGTACTTTTGTGCAAAACAAAAATAAAAATGCTTTATTTTTGTTTTCGTTACTTGTTTTGTATGTATATTTTCAGCTACTCCTTATTAGAGGTGCACTTAAGGCTTATTGAAAATTGCAAATCATATTACACTTCCATTTCAACCTTGTACTGTCGAATTTTTATAAATGCCACGTTTGTTTTATCAATACAAAAATAAAACATTGTTATGAAAGAATAACGAATCAAATTGTCTATTGACATAATATTTATTGCGAAATATAACATATATTTTATATTAAATCTCTACCTAACATCACATCTAAACACACTTGAATTAAATTTATATTTCATAGATTTTCTGTATCACATTTTATCTCAAATAAATTAATACTTCTTCAGCAACAAGTGTATGATTCTATATCTATAATATACATATAATTGCAATCAGTAGTGTCTATAAGTTGATTTAGTTTTTGAACAAATATATTTATTCCAATTATTATTTATTATTTAAATGAAATTTGTTGAGTTATTTTTAGTACTTTATTGTTAACAGTTTATATAAAATCTATATATTTATTTACGATATTTTTGACATGTAAAATTTTTTATTTGTATTGGAAAGGTCAGTGTAGTTACTTGGGCGTCCTTGTTCGATGAAAGCATTTTTAGCCTTAAATAATGAATGTCATTTAGCAAATATTAGGTGTCTTGTTTCTACCGTTAACGAGGCTAAAGGGGTTGACTAGAAGTTTTAAGGGTGGGAGGTGGCATAAATAAGTTGAGCATTTTTGTAAGTGGAACTTCATGTTATCCGAAACGAAGTTATTTCCTTTTTGCAGGCTCACGCCGCACCAGGGTACGTACACTTATTCGTACTTTCGCTGCCGGGTTACATTCGCAACCGCATGTTTGGCAAAGTTTTAATTATATATGAACTAATGTGACCACAAATAAGATAACACCATTTGACTTTAGGTAATAATCATCATGATTTAAGGGCAAACGGAATAACTTGGGAATTAACTTCTTCTCCCCACAGATACTCTTACATTATTGTTATCTTAATTATATTTTATCGCATATATTAAAATAACTTAGTCTTTTAAATTAAATAAAAAAATGTTTTAAGTGGTTTTAATCATAATATTAACTAGTTTTATAAAAATTTCGGTAAATTTTGTGTGGAAAAGGTTGGTATTTTCGGTGTTATATTCACGTTGGAGGTAGGGAGCATAACCAAGATGACGATATCCTAGTGTTGTAAGCATATACCGGCGGTCTGTTGCATTGCCACCATCATCTCGCCTCACCTGGTGCAAGTATAACAAAGATAAAGCTACTTGTCGTGGTGGGGATGGTTAGAGAGAGTTGGAGGTTTATTGGAGTACAAATAAGAGTAAGGAAGATAGGGAATGTGAAGAGAGATCGTAGCTGTTGCCATTTACGCTATGTTGTCTACTTGGCCTTAGGGGTCATGCGGGTGGTAGTGCAAATGCTCATATCGCTCGCGTTCTCTACAGCGAAAAGAGGGGAATGCCGCGGTGTCTGCGTTGGGCAAACGGGGCCAGGGGATATTGCATTTTGTATACTGTTTAACACTAAATCTGTTATACGTGCTGTGATGCTATGATAAAAGCCTCATTAGTAAATCGTAAATCGCCTAGAACGGGACACCTACCCCATATCATCGGATCTCTTCGGAGACCAAATATTAAATTCACTGGAAAATATTCGCGGAAATTACATATGCCAATTAGTGATTTATTTCACAATTTTTTTCCCAATTTAATCAAAACACATTAATATTGAAAAGTACTTTTTTTAATTTTTAGTTAGTGACTAATTTCACCCTACTGTATCATCTTCAGACTATCAGAGTCTGAAGGTGCCACAGTGGGATGAACCTAGTCACTAACTAAAAATAAAAAAAAGTAAAATGTTTGATAGTAATAAATTTAAAATTGAAGTTTTCTTTATGTTAAATTAAGTTTCTTTCCATCCTCAACTATAAACATCTGAGATACAAGTGAGCCGTAGAGATTTATATTACTGCATTTATATAATTGCAATATTTTAAAAGTAAAGTGCTATGTAAGTGGAAGTTTTAATTTTTAGAATGTTTTTAAAAAAATCATATAAATTCCCGATGCGACTGTTGGAATCAGCAGCGCAGGTGTGAATACTCTCATACGGAATCATGTAAATAATTCTAAAATGACGTGACGCTGTCACGCAGATGCGCCGAGCATAACAGTGTAAACATGTCTTAACCATTGCAACTATATTCACACCGCATAGAATTATATTTTCGTATAACAAGATGTTTAATAAAAAAAAAAAAGGGTGGTTTATTTTTGTTGAAAACAAATGTTATATTTAATTGGATACTTGTGAACTATAAGAAACAATTTCAATAATAGTTAATTAAAATGAAATGTTATTAAGAATGAATCAGCACAAGTATGCTACCTTTTAAATCACTCAATTGAACAATGGTGAAATTGTTTTCAAAACCAGATTTGATTAGTTTTTGAACGAATACACAGGCAACAAACAAAAATTAATTTAATTTCCTCTACTAATTTCACTGTTGGAAAAAAAGTGTACCCGTTGTAAAAATTACCCTATTGTGTACTAAACTTGTATAATTCCTATCTCTGATTATATTTGTTTTATTTTCTATATTCAGAAATCCCTAGTACGTGTACAAACCAACATTCAGTAGCCATGCTTTATTTTTAGTTGTTTTTTTCAAAAACGGTTTGTTTTAATACCCATAATGCACCTGGTTCATTGTTTTATTTGCATGTTTTATTGTTAATTACACTAAATACAGCTGGTGTGCATGGGTATGGTATGGTATCGTATGGGTGTCTGTGTGTGTGTTTCCATTTGCGTTGAGCTTTGCTCCAGGAATCACTGCTGAAATGTGCTCATATAACAAAGTTTACAGACGGATTTTCTAAGCTTATCATATATGTTCATTAAACACTGTATAACATGCGTATTAGTACCGTTCTGGATTGTTTACACTTGCTGCTAGCAAAGGGTTTACATCGGATCAGTATATATATATATATTTCGAAAGCGCACTACATATTAATACACAAATATTTTAAATTACTCAAAACCTTAATAACTAACATTTAAATTATACATTCTTTTGGTTGAAAAAAAAACACTGTTGATCTTAAATCTATCGAGTAAATATGTAGGACGAAATAAAAACTAGTCGATGTTTATTATAGTAAAATGAATTTAAATAGAGTACGTATTAAATTATATACGATAGTATCTTGTATGTACTATACAAGAAATACCAAAGGTTAAAGGACGATTTTGAAAGGCATTTAATTTCTTTTACCTAACGGCCTTGGCTGAACCAAGATATTTACGCTAAGACAAAGAAAGAAAATATAATTATAACGTATACACAATTTTAATCCCGGATCTCTTATACTATACAGCATACACAAACTCAAGCAATATAAATATACTTTTTTGCTATATAATACGCAAAAAATTACAGATCAAATTTTTTAATTTGCCATTCATCGCAATTAGGGTCCTTAAAAAAAAAAAGCGTTATCAAAAATAACGATCATATTTACTATATTTTAGACACATCCATCTAAAAAAAAAATACTGATTCGCCTTTATGTAAGAGTCATACGCGCACATTTTATGGAATGTGTACACAAAAGTGACTTATTTCCCTGATGTAGTTACAAGCAAACTTTTCATTATCATTTCTCATTTTATAATAATAAGCTAAATATTTCTGCGTGGTCCAGTAAAATGATTGTGTTTATCAACACGAAAGTACACGGCAAAATGTTTTATTTGTTGTGTATTTTTCTGTATTTGGTGAGCAGGCAAAAAAAAAAAATTGCAGTATTATTATATGCGTTAAACATACCCCCCTCATTGTAGAGAAATTTAAACTCTCGCGACTAATATTTTTCGGAGAGAAATTTGCGTCGTAAACAAAATAATTGTGTGACATTTTAATAGAAGTTTTTTTTTTTTTTTAATGTAACAAATATTTACTGGTGAAAGTGTTGATTTAATAATTTATTATGTTTGTGTACGGTAGCCTAAGAATTACAATAAATAAACCATTGCGTTGAAAATGTTGCTAAGTTCACAGGCGATGCTGGTAAAAATGTCGTCGTTCTCTTGTATAAATAAATTGCTCGTATTTCACAACCAAGAATTATTTTTATCTTCGGATCTCTGGTTACGAAAACAACAAATGATTTTGTGATCTATGTTGTATTCTTTTTTATTGTTATAAATATTTACGTTCGATCCGTATTCGTTCATGCGTAAAATATACTTTTTTTTTCCTCTCTCTCTATGTGTGTGTGTGTGTGTGATGTATAGGCTCGAACATAAAATGGTTATTATTGACTTTTGAACTGTTGTAATTTATTTCCACGCAAAAAATATTTGGTACTTTTGATTTTATTACAATTGTTATTAATATAAATAATTGTTAATAACATAAATCTTAATATATTAGCATATAAATTGTTCTGGTGTTATTTTCACCTTTGACAATTATTGTAAGTAACACTCGCGTTTTTGCTTCGCATTTACGGTTGAGTGCTCTCAAAATGTGTGTACAACTTTCTTCAACGCCCAAATATAATAGAAATTTTGGCTATCGGCTCTTTTCAAAGCAAAAAAACCACTCATTTTTACAGAAACAATACAACAATTTTCTATTGGCTTCAAAATGTACAAATAAGTGTACAGGATTTTTGATATTTCCAATAAAAAATTAACAAATTTTAAAAGTACAAGATTTTAAAAATTTACAATACAAAAAAATATTTAATTTTTTCTGCATGGTAAAGATGAATTACTGTTAACATTTAACTTATAACTGTTACTTTGCAAATGTTAGAATTTTCTTAGAAATGCTAGCTTGACTTTAACCAGTTAGTCAATTATGTATATTAGTATATGTTTTCCATAGTAAATTTTTTCTATTTAGCACTAACAAAGAGTAAAGCATTTAAAAATAGATTCTGCTTTGACTTTAGGGTAGCAACAAATTTTTATTTAAAGTTTCAATGCGTATAGAAAAGCGTTTGCGAAATGAATAAAATATGTAATTTTCGTCTATTTTTAGTTTTTGCCCCGTTACAGGTTGGGGATTATTTTCTTCTATATTAATAATTCAGAATTGGTAATGATAATTTAGTATGCGGTTACCGTGCGGTTACAAAAGGTGTCATTTCCGGTTATAACCAATAGGTTCATTGTTCTTAAATATTCCTATATGTTATGAGCCAAACAGAAGGTATATAATGTGTGTTCGGAAAACACAACCGCTGCACACCGGTTCGTTTTAACGAGCGGTTACGCTTGTTACTAGCAATGCTTGTAAAATGTTACTTATTGGTACAATGTTTAATTGAATTTTTCAAATTAATTTTCACGCCTCTCCTATACCACTTATACATTTATCAAGAATCTTTAGATTCTAAGAATCCTAGTAAAATGGTGATTAATTTTATTAAATAACCAGAATTGGATACAGCTAAATATTTTATTACATAAATTAAATGGTTAGAAGTGTAACGATTAATAAAAATACTAAGAAATATGAGATCATTCTACTATCATACAATATGAGTCTCAATTCAGTGTGTACCTCACTTCATTTTAGAGTAAAATTACCCTGTTGTAGATCAGTCTTCTAGTATTTTATCGCTGATTGAGTGAATATAGTAACGCATGACTCATAATTTTGTTTGCACGTGTGTAAACTATACTTATAAAAATCGCTTACACAGCTTAAAAACTCGTAATTATGATGTTTATGAAATATTATACTTTTAATATGTCTTGCAAGAGGAATAATACAAATAAACATATGAATTACCGGGCAAGTAAGACGAACATTTCTAAATTGTTACAAATATTTAGGAAAGTTCTAAATTAAACTGTACGTTTGAAAAAAATTGTTTATATATATATATATATATGAAATCCAATCATAAATATCTAATCAAAACAGTAATTATTTATATTGTTTTAAAATGAGCCAGAGTTTTTATGTCGAAGTTTTTTTCGTTCGTTTTTATTATGACGAAATATTTTCGATTGCTTATAATGATTTATATGGCAATATCTTAAAACAATACACTTTTTTTTATATTTTTGTGATTGGTTAACCTATTATTATAATATGGCATTAGTCATTTAGTAAAATATCGTTCCGAATTGTGTCCCAATTTAAAACTGCTCAATTCGTTTATAAATCTTATTTTATAACTTAATTATATTAATTTTTAACTAATCTTATTGGTTTAGCTAATATAATGCGAAAACTCTATTAGTAGAAGTATTAGACTTAAGAATCTTAAATCTTCTTTTTCTTAAGTTCAGAATAACATTATTGAATTTACACATTTCTTTTAAATATAACGCGCTAAGTTAGGGTGCGTTCCGTAAAATTATAGTCGCGTGGTCATGACCACAATGGCCATATCCGTATCTGGGATATTTTTGGTCATATTCCTAACCACACACTGTGGTTGCAGTTACGGAACGCAACCTTACTTAACTTACCTTAAGTGTATAGTTATCAAGTAGTTGTTGGAGATTTCGTTATTTTTCGATGCTGAAACTATAATTTTGAAAGGCTGGGAAAAGATTGGGTTATATTTTTTTTTTGAAGAAGCTACAAGTATTTATATCGTCATTATAGTAGTTGATTTTTTAAACTGTCCTATTAGTAACAGAAAGGTTTAAAAATCAAATGATAGTAATAAAACAAAAATATTTTACTCAATATTTATACTCTTTTAACTATTTATTTGTTATATATATATAAAAGTATATAGATTGATTGTTTTGTAATGTAATTTGATGTTAATGTTTATGTATCTTCCGCAGATCAGATGAAGACGACCCAAGCGGCAGTAAATACACAAGAATGGAGGACGAAAGCATACAAGATAAAGAAAGATTTGCCAGGTATCTATCAACTCTATGATTATCTAAGCGCACTTGCAGATTTCACACGTTGTATTCTTTCTGCCGAAATCAAAGTTTCGCTGCTAAAAAACATGTGCCTCTGTATATAAGGGGAAACTTAATAGAAATAAATTGTTGGGACACGGTGAAATTAAATATTTAAAGGGTGCTCGTACTACAATAGTATCTATTACAATTTAATTTCGTTGCTTCGGTAATATCACCCTTCTAAGGTTATAAAATTGTTTACGGTCAACTATGCAATAAGTAAGTTTCGTGAGGTAAAGAAATCAATTTTGATTGCGGCGAAAAATCTGTATTATATTTATTTGAAAATCTATTGTGTGCGAAATATGGTTTTGCGATATCATTTAAATCTTATGTCATCTATATACAAATATAGTATAATAGTGATTTTTATTGTTGATAAAACTGTGCCACTATCAACAATAGATGATTTAAAAAGAAGATTATATACAAGAGTCATCGTTCTTCTTTGAAGATATACTAACAAAAGAACCTTTTTGTTTTGACTTGGCTAATTCTTGCGAGTGATCTATCGTCGAGAAATATGTCGGCTATTTTTACCGTCGATTTTTCGAGACCTGCGTTGACCTTTGAATTCTGTTAGTTTTGTAAAAGTGTGCTCCAGATTAAAAACAATCTACTGTCAAGTCCTCAAGTCAGTTGTGATATATATTTTTCTCACAGTCTAAGCGTTGCGTAATATATAAAAAAAAAAAAAATGAAAGCCAGCGAGAGTAAAACAAAACAAAACGAAACGAAACGAAAAATAAAAAAAATGATATCTGTGTTCGCTTATGTTTGCGTGTTCGTTCGGTAAAGTAAGAGAACAACATCGAAGTGCCGAATTGTCTAACATTCAAGACAGAAAATAACGCGCGTTCGCTCGCGCTGCTATGGCTTAGTTGGTTCCGTGTGCGCGCGCGCAATATCTGTTCGTATGGAGTGCGCACGCGCAATGGCCCGGTCGTGACCGGTACGGAGGAGGCGACCCAACTGTTTCCCACGGCTCCTGCTGCTGTATAACTCCCGCATACTGCAACAAATATAAAGCACCATCCTTACTACACAATCACGCTACAATCAGATTGTAAAGCTTGGCGACACTTCACCCCACCGTTGCACAACTACACATTTTTACCTTAACTTTAGATGCTGTAACTTTTAAATGTTAACAAAACATTTCATATATCACATATACCTGACGTTCTAATATCGAACTATATAGTCTATTTTACTTAAGAATACAACGTTAGTTTTATGTTGTGCCTTGTCGATCTTATGTAGTATAAGCACTACCCTTTTCTTGAGATAGATATATATATATATATATATACATCGCAGGTGATAGTCATATTCTTACGTAAAATAGACTGTATTGTGGTTTGAAAGAGTCGATTGCTTTGCGATGAATCTGGTGAAAATAGTTGGGAAACGTAGCGACTAATGAATCGTCCTTGATTGCTAAGTATAGGGGCGGTGCAATTTTTTAATTGTACGCGTTAACGTATATGTAACGAGTATGAAATGTGTCTTTTTGTTGTTGTTGTTGTGGGTGCTTGATGAAAACAAGGCTTAAATATGTTGTATGCAAGAACAAGCAGTACTGCACCAAGTACACGTGAATCTGGTGGACAAGGTGGTTCAAAGAGCGAAGGGCGGAGCAATACGAGGTTATGTTAGGATGTGGGGCGGGACGAGGCGGGGCAGGGCGGATTGCTTGCGAGTGTATATGTGTTGTGTTTTGTTGTGTTGTATTAGAGCATTCACTTGTGAAGCGCGCTAGTTAACTAGCCTCTTGCTTGCGTATATATCGCTTCTCTACGTTTGTATTAGTGTTGTTTTATAGAGGTATTGGCGTACTATGCGTGTTCTTATACATATATATATATATATATATATATATATATATATATATATATATATATATATATATATATATATATATATATATATATACACATTTGATTGTGGTGGTGGCGACCTGTAAACTTTATCATAAAGCACCGACAGTGCCCGTCATACAGCAAGACAGCGGACCGCCTGCCATGCCGTGCTCTCTTTTCAGATCAGAACCTGATATAGTTCAACTTCATCGCGATGTATAACCCGCTCGAACATTGCGATGTTGCGTTCATTTGAATTTTACGCTGTAATTTCTTCATTCCAATTTTTACCCCGGTACCACCAACATACCCCAGCATAATTTGCCATATCAAATTCTAGATAATAAGTGGCCAATTCATAATTTCTCATTTCATAGATTTTAGTTGTTGTTGTTGTTTTTTTTTTTTTGTGAGATAGTATTTAAACCCGGTGCTCAGCGTTGGTCGCATTGGGGTTATATGTATGTATGTATGTATGTACATAGATACATACATATATACAGTTCGCTCGCCTGCTCCAGCGCGCTCTCACTAGTTGTAACCGATAGGTCTGTCATTATATAACCGGGTAATCTCTATTATGGTCATCCATTAAGTCGGGTTCGTTGGTTACGACCTGTGCGGTTCTTGTTTGACCGCTATCGAATCCACGTTGGTTGGGTCGCATTTTAAAATCGGAAACAAAAAAAAAGGAAAACAAAACGAAAAGAATTATGAATTGTGATCGAATAAGTCTTGTGCTGTACTTGCAAGATGGAAAAACTTCTGGACCCCCCCGCTCTACGACTGCCAGCCAGTGCTTTGAAATTATTATAATTATTATTTAACGTACGGACCAATTATTGAATATTTACTGTAATCATTCGTTGTTACTGGCTCGGTCACCATCTTTCTTGACTTTCATTACATGAGCTATGTATATCGATGTTGTTTGATTTATTCTTCAAACTATTTTCTGTGTTCTACCACTTTTCTTATCCCCCATTATTTATGAACCTTTCAAAATATTCGTTTAAAATTAGCTCAATAACTGACAGTTACAATGTTGCTCGCTTTATTATTTACAGTTTGTTGCTTGAGCAACTAGCAATTTTATTTTACGAATCAATCTTTAGTAACGCACATTAAAAAAAAAACTAGCGAATATTTTCTACAAGTGCTTACCCATTCTCCTTATTGAATGTTGATAGCATATTTCATAAAATGATTTCGCCTCAAATTATAACTGACAGACATGTATCATTTAGAATCGTAAATTTTTGAAATTATCTTTTAATATATTGTATGAGTAAAACTCTCACCCGTGAGATATTTTAATTGCATTTAATGATGCTTAAACCCAGGTAAAACTGCAAATCGATGGGTTCAAGACATCACATTAAAAAAAAAAATTATTACCAGTCTTCAGAAACGGGTGCTGCATATATTTTACACCAAAAACTCACCAATTCTGTTCGTTCCTCATTATAGTCATGCTATTTTGGATAATTATAATCAAAATCTAACTACCTACTTTTTAAAAAAATTAAACATAGGTTGCAACAACACTGTACACTTTTTTTTTAAATTAAAGGGTAAGATTATACTTTTTAAATATATGACCCATAACAGGTTTTGCTCAATTTGCTCAAAAAAAAAAAAAAAAACATCTTTTAGTTTTAGTTTATATATATTTCGAAATATTTACTTATTTGAAATTGTTCGAGTAGTAATCTTGATGATCCCAATTTTCTGTCGAGTAATTTAAAGTTTTTGATTTATTTGTAGGTTGAGTTTCGAAGTATTCATGCTTGGTCATTTTCAGTTAGTAGGTGTAGTTTCATTGTATAATTTTGTTTGTTTATTTTTATTTTAGTGGTTGGTCTAGTTTAGTATTATTAGCGAAAAACGGTTTCTCGATCGTTGAACGAGATTGGTTCCCTCGTTCGTGTGCTATGTGTGTGTGTGTGTGTGGACATTTTACGAGTTCGTCGCCAAGTAAATTATTTGCCTCTCCGGCATAAACTTCCCTGTCTTTCACTGACGCATCTCAACCAACTCACATATATTCTGCTTAGTCAAGATATCTATCCTCCAATCCGATCAACCACCTTCTATTTGTTTCCTCCTGCAGTTAATTCCATTTGTCACAATGTCAATCACATTCTTTTACTACTTCTATATAATAAATACACAATTAAGATACCCTAATTACCAATTGCACTACCTATAATTATTTCCTATGTCCCCTTAATTTGGATTAGATCGTAAAACAAAATTTGGTACAACTTACCTCATACATGGACGCCATTGGCGCCCTAAGTTCTGAATAGCGTGAATCTAGTTACAAACTTAACAGTGGCGAAAACACATACATAATTATTTTATTAGTTAGAAAAACACACGAGTATTTTGTTATTTGGATAAAACAGTAAAATAATTTAAAGAACTGTCGCTAATTATCAGATAGCGTTAAATTAAAATACATTACGCTTTGAAGTAAGTACCAGAAGCGAAAGAAGACTCACGCGCGTTTTCGTTCAGAAAACATTTTGTGGCGCAGTGAATTTTTTTTTTTTTTAATGAACTATTTCAAACAGGTACTTTTCGGATTTGTTTACTTAGCCCGAAAATCTTGTTTGAAACGAATATTATGTTTATTAAACGGTTTTTTTTTTTACTCCCCCAATCAATATTTGTGCATCCCGTTACATTATAATCAGTTTTTGTTGGATTTGGCCTAAATGAAATTTTCTGTTTGACCGGCACTTTACCACATTTATTTTATAAATTGAGATACTAGTTTGATGGAAATATATGGTTGTTCGCGAGACACAATGAGAAATCAGTGAATTGTGATTATATTTTGTGTCATACTCGGTCACCTGTAATTACCTGGTATTTTTTTCTTCCAACTTACTGTAGGGAGAATCATTGCGAAATTGAAAGGCGGCGACGGAATAAGATGACAGCTTACATTACGGAACTCTCCGATATGGTACCGACATGCAGCGCCCTCGCCCGCAAACCCGACAAACTCACAATCCTCCGGATGGCTGTGGCGCACATGAAAGCACTACGAGGTAAGTTTCATTCAATTCCTACAACAATTCCAACACGAAAATAGACAACTTGTTCGTTTCGTTGAAAATTCAGTGAGAATTAAATATGAATAATGAGAAATCACAAGTTGTCTATTTTGTTCTAGTGGGGGTTATTTCGGCACTTTGTCTCAACCATGCGGCACTTGAGTAAAATGCATCGACGATTCCATTTGAAGTTTACCTAGTTTTAACATTAATTGCGCCTATCCTATCTATTATCAAATAGCTGTAGGGAGTGTATCAATATCGCGATAAACGTGCTCAAACTAATACCTATATCATAACGTAATTTATATAACTATAAATATATAACCCCGAACTGCACTGGAATTTTCAATTTGTTTTCGTTTTGTTGTACTGTACAAATATTTCTCTATTTTTTGCTATCTGATTTTGGAATACTGTGAGTTTGATTTTTATAGAAAATTTCTAGATTAAGAAGAACTGCTTTTGGCTACGCTGCTGGGTTGTATTTGATTGTTACCAAACAACAAAAATAAAATGTATAGATATATTTGCCTAAGCTATATTAAGGCGCCGTTCCATTGCCGGGGATTATTTATTGGTTTTTGATGGACAGTTTTGCGCCGTCGGCCATTTCGCCGCTTGTGTACACTAAACCCTACATATTACAAACATAACTAAACGGCAACGCGTGAAATCTCTACATCTATATATCAATATATGTCATATTACTGCAACTTATAAATATGGGAATTATATACAAAAAATTACTATAAATCCCAACATTTTCACATTCAGTTTTAATAACGTCCCAAGTATTGCAAAACTATGCGACAGAAATTCATTAATTATTATACTTATGCAATTCTGTCGATGGGGGTTATGTTTTATATCAAAGATGGCCGCCGCAAAGATGCGGAAGTAGAAAAGATGATTGCTTTATATATCGCTCAATTTCAAACTATGTTCGCTCGCGCAATTTACTGAAGATGATGTAATATGACAACGTTAATACATTCCAAAAAAAATATCAAATTATTAACTTTTGCATTCGGATTTGCGACATACAATATTACTCAAAAACATATTTCACCTCATAGTCCCCTTTATTTTTATGCACTTTAAACGATTTTTTAATACAATTCATAATTTGTCTCATTTTCACATATAACGAGGAAAATTGACTATAGTGTGAATATAGCTTCAATGACGTAACGTTATGAAAGCTGAATAATTATAATAAAATCACTTATATAGAGAAGACATTTATCAAAATTTGAAATGTAATTCGTTTTGATATAAGACATTTTAATTTGTAATAAATTTTATCGTACACATGCGGTTTTCAAGTACTTTTCTTATTTGGTATAGATGTCAAAAGTTCAAAGTTGAACCTGTTCATATATATAAGTGGTGTATATTAATGATTTACCTGGTAATTGTCATAATTAAATTGATTTATAAATTGAGAAATTGTGTCAGTTGAAAATTAGTTTGCTGTACTCTTTCGATAGATACATTCATCTAAATATTTGCCGTTTTTTTTTTATTAAAATACTATAATATATGATTTCGAATTTGTTGTTTCAAAACAACAGTTGTGCTATTTAGTATTTATGTACGTAAACTTCTAGGAATAAGATTCGGAACGCAGCTATGAAGGTTAATATACATAGTTTGTGTTAGTTAGCAAATTAAAATATATTATTTCTTTAACGTATATGAATTTATAATAATGGCGGTTAAAGAAATGAATATACTGATATATATTTGTTGTGTAGTTTTTGAATGTAATTACCAATGAAAGTTAGTATTTATGTTTGGAGTTGAAATTAGAGCAGTATAAAAGGTATTTGCAACAAGGGAATAAAAAGTAATTAATTTACGGAAGGCCCGTAAATATTCGCTATTACTTGTAGCGCTTGTGCGGGAGTTGTCGTTGTGTCGTTGAATAAAGAAATTTCAATTCTTAGAAACGCTACCGTTGTTTTCTTTTAGTATTCTATATACGAGCCGGTACAGCACCACAAGATGGCTGCTGCTGTTATAGCAGCGTATGACAATGGGACACAACAGTGAAAACACAAAAAAAAAAAAAAAATACAGTAACTATAGTTATAAACGTATGTACATAAATTGCAAGATGTTAGCGAGGAAGGACAAAATATCAGGGGGGGCCTTACTGAACAATGGACACTATTTTTTTATTTTATCAAACTTTATTATATCTCTCTTCAGACCGGATACTAGTGGCGCTCTCTGCATAGATATATTGCAATCGTGCATACCTTGACTCTATCTAGGGGACCTCTGTCGTGAGATCAGCGAGTTAATACTTGGTGGTCGTGGTCTGCTACAACTTCAACTCAAACTACAAATCATTTTCATTTTTCAATATTTACCCAGGACACCAGAATTGTTTCGTTATTAGTTTCAATACTAGCAATTTATTTCTCTTAAAGCAACACATTTTTCTTCTTCAAAAATACCCCAAATAGATTAATTATTTTCGTTCCCATTTAAAATATATTGGAATACACATTCTAATAGTAGTTTCAACTTGCGTTATAAAACTCCATGTCGAGTTGTTTATATATTAACAAATTATTTTTTTGAAAATTTGACCCTATTTAAGTAGTCAAAAAACATTAGGTACGTGGTTTGTATAAAGATTTTTATCTTCTACAGTCTACACAATACATAAATAAACCATTTTATTACCATAAAACACAGGTAAACAGAACCTCTTATTTACATTTTACCCATTCATACCAAGAGGGAATATTTCACAAAATGTTCAAAGTCGACATTTTTTATTTTTATATTATTCTCTACATCTTAAAAAAAGAGTACACATATAAACTCTTAAGTTCGTATATGAGCTTAACTTCTAATTCCCGATTTACGCTATGAGACATATTCTCGTAGTTTTTCGCAATTCTTGTTGTAATATTTCAAATGAAAATTGTATAGTGTAAAACAAGCTTTGCGTTAAGTTTCTAGTTTTTTTTTTTTTATTCGATTATCATTGCAAGTATCGTATTTACAAATGAAATAAAGACATAATAATGATGGACATTATATGTTGTACTTGACAAGTTGTAAAATACGATAAGATGGACCTTATCTGTACGTGCTTGCTGTCAGATATATTTATATACACATTTTAATCCGCTGATTATAAGATTTATTTAATTTTTTTTATCAGTACCTAATATTGACAACTTATTCTGAAGTATTTCCGGATTTTTTTCTCTACATTTTAATTTATCGATACTGAACTTGTAAATCATTTGAAATCAGATTTAACTTTTAATACTATACACGAGTAATTACTTACTTAGTAAACCACTTAATTAAGAAATTTATGGAATCACATATTTTATGACGTCATACACTAATTTAGACTATTTAAACTATGGTTTTATGAATAGTTGTCAGTAAACGTATTTAAGCGTATATGGCAGATTTAGCACTAGATGATTATAAATCACCTAATATAATTGAAACTAGTTAAAGACATTTATTACGAATATTATTTTTTAATCATAGTACAATTTATATAATAAAATTGCAATTTTTTTCGTATCGACTAGTACAAAATATTTTGTATAATGTAGGGTAAAATAATGATTCATAATTTAATCTCCTCGAAGTGAGTACAGACTCGAGTACGGGATATATATAGCCATCTAGTGGAATATTTTAAAACCATACGCCTCATCAACAGCAACCTGCTTTCCATATTTGCAATCCGGGTGATCATTCCTTTTTTGCTACAACATTCTTTAGTTTATGAGTGCAGTTATGAATTTACAATCATGTGTTAGAATTATGCAATAACAATTATTTGTTACTGGAGTCGCTTTCTTTTAACCATAAAACACAATTAATTCCTATATAATTGGGGGGGGGGGGGGGGGGCAATTCTAAAAGTCGAAATCCATCAGATAAAAATTGCGCCAGAATTCCGCTAAACGATTTTAGAAATTTTGAAAGATTTTTAGTTATCAATTAAAGCTTTTTCAAAAGAACTTATTTTATACCGAAGAGAAAGCGATTTGCAAACGGTTCATTTATATATAGAGAGTGACGTCATGTTATAACGTTAAAAAAACAACTTATGGATAATTTATATTTAGTTTCATTTAATAATATTTATAATTTATTGTTATATTGTCTATAAGTAAAACGACGCCGCGTTTGATTAAGGGAGTCCGATGTAATAGAACCTTTATTTTATGTAATAAAATCATACAGTAATTTCCTTATCAGTAAATACCATATTTAATAGTGGTAATACATAAAATAATGTTATTCCGATTCTCAACGTTTAATAATCCTTAATTCTACAATGACTTCCAAAAGTATAACATCGCTCCGTAATTTTCATATATATTTTAATTTACTACATAAATAAATTCGTGTTCATTTTTTTATTGTCTGATTAGTATACAATGTTACGAGTTATTTGGGCATTGATTTAATAATTTGATTAGAACGTTGGTAAATTGGTGTGTTTTTGTTTACAGGAACAGGCAATACAAGCACAGATGGCACTTATAAACCTTCATTTCTCACTGACCAAGAATTAAAACATCTGATTCTGGAAGCAGCCGATGGATTCCTTTTCGTAGTCAGCTGTGACACTGGTCGAATTATTTACGTATCCGATTCAGTAGCACCCGTTCTAAATTATTCTCAGGTACATTCACAAAACCATGTAACACAAGTATTAAAAAATGTGAAACACATTTAATGTTGTGGTTCCTCTTTTTTTTTTTTCGCAGAGCGATTGGTATGGATCGTGTATTTACGACAATTTGCATCCAGAAGATGTAGAAAAAGTTCGCGAACAACTCTCCACCCAAGAACCTCAAAATACTGGTAGAATTTTAGATTTAAAATCGGGTACCGTGAAGAAAGAAGGCCATCAATGTAAGTACATTCAAGTAATTTTTTATTAGAAATTCATTTTTATGAATTTCTTCAATAAACAAATATAAAATTATGCGTCATTTGGCGTACGTGACGAATTCATTAAGGTCATTTTAAAGGCGTAATTCGAACTCTACCGATAATTTTCTTATTTACTAGAAAGTAGATTTATATGCTAATTATCATATGTTTCAAACAAAAAACTCTTAACAATATCACGTGACCTTATATGTATAATATATTTAAAAAGTTCATTATTTTTTCTTGCAGCTTCAATGCGATTATGTATGGGATCGCGTCGTGGATTTATTTGTCGTATGAAAGTAGGCAATATTGCCGCTGAAAATATGGCGGTGGGTCATTTAAATCGGCTGAAACAAAGGAATAGTCTAGGTCCGGGTCGAGATGGTCAACATTATGCTGTGGTTCATTGCACAGGATATATTAAAAATTGGCCACCTACAGGTAGTGTTTCAAATTAAATTTTCCTGTTTGGTATGACTAACATAAACAATAAGAGAAAATTAATTCAAATGAAAATATTATTATTATTATTACAGTAAATGGTTTTTATTGAATTCAAATTTTAATAAATGGCAAATTCAAATAAAATTTTACTGGACAATTTTTAAGTATAAAACATATTAGATATGTTTGCAGGTGTACAGTTGGATCGGGGGTCCGAAGATGAAATCCATTCGTCGCATTGTTGTTTAGTGGCCATAGGACGTCTGCAGGTGACGTCGACGCCGAACACAAGTGATTTGTCCGGCGCGAACAGTAACGCTGAATTTATAAGTCGGCACACGATGGAAGGCAAATTCAGTTTCGTTGATCAACGTGTTATGGGACTGCTAGGCTATTCGCCCCCAGAACTTTTGGGGAAAAGCTGTTTTGACTTTTTCCATCCAGAAGATCAGACTCATATGAAAGAAAGCTTCGAACAAGGTATACCGCGTATTTCTTACCACTATCTTAAACATATAAATACAATGTTCTTCTTTGTTTTAGTTCTAAAATTGAAGGGACAAGTAATGTCGGTCATGTACAGATTTAGAGCAAAAAATCGCGAATGGGTTTGGCTTCGAACCTCCGCGTTTGCATTCCTCAACCCGTATACCGATGACGTGGAATATATTGTTTGTACAAATACTACAGCCAAGTACGTAATGTTTCATATTTTAATATGTATTACATGTTTTCATATTTATATGATTGTACTGAAATATATTAAATTTACGTTAGACTAATGGCCAAAGCGCAAGCGTGTTCTGCGTTGTACGCAAACACAAACAATAAGTAGATGTGTTTAAAATTACATTTGATACAAATTTGCTATCTATACTATACGTTGGTTAATGTTATATTTAAAATTACGACAAAAATTATTAAAAAATAAATTAATTAATATAATTAAAAGAAAATTAGATTTTAGTATTTAATTACTAGAGGTTGATTTCGTCCACGAATTTGACTGAGCAGGTTTAATAGCGTATAGAAATCATATGAAAATAATAATATAAAACTTTTTACAACAAAGTAAAATACGTACTTTTTTAGATCGCTGCATACTGGAGCAGAAGCAACTGCGCCCGAAACTACAGAACAGGTTGCTTATCAACCGCAACCTGGTTTAGATTATAGTTTACAACGACGTGACGCTTCTGTATATCCCCACATGATATCTTCCGCACATATACAAAGTATGAATTATATATATATATATATCATAAATACGGTATCCTTACGTACTAAACTCGTGTTTAAATTATGTAGATAATCAACAAGCCCGGCCTGCAAGTAGTCAAAACGTCTACAATAGTTACGATCCAACACCATCGCCGATTGCGTACGGGTCACCGTCCCAACAAGGCACTGGTGCTGTTATGAATCGTATTACGAAAACAAATACAACAAGTCCTACCCCAGCTCAAACGGCCTGGAGTCTACGACAAGTAAGCCATACCTCATAAATTCAATTGTTGCAAATTTAACTTCGATTTTATTATATAACAGCAACCAGTAACAGAGGGTTACCAATTCAATCAACTTAGTCCTTCTCGCTCACCAAGTGGTCCAACTTATACTCAATTAAGTGGTGGAGCCAGATCTACCACTTACCATACGCCTAACACAGCTCAACCTACAAATGCGGGTAAGTACATACGCGCAATTTGAAACTTAGGACATGATTTATTTTTAATTTTTGTATTTAGGTATGTGGGCGTGGCAAACTTCCAACCAAAGTTCCGATTCGGGGCCTGGTTCCAGTGGTTCTGGCGGGCACCCGGTTGCTCAAGGACCAGTTCCAGGCGGACCTAACGCCGGTCCCGGCGGCCAACAACCCCAAGGACAAGAGCTGTCCGATATGTTGCAAATGTTAGACCAGGGTGGGTCGACAACATTTGAAGATCTGAATATGTTCAACACTACATTTGAGTGAACCGCGCAAATAGTGTAAATTTGACGCAATTATGAACACTCAGTGGTAAAAAAAAATTAAAAAAATATAGTAATTTTTAACTGTAATCCTTGCTTAGTTATATTGTGGTGTGTTATGCGTAAGTTTTTTTTTTAATTATTTCTCTCTAAAACTTTTCATTTTCTATTCTACCAGTTTTAATTCTCTTAATTTTATGTAATATATTGAAGAAATCAACTACAAAATCAAGTGAACATTTTTTAAAAAAAAAAACATTCGAAGGTTAGTGTTATTGTACAAATATAAATAATTATGATTATTTGTTTTTAATTCTTAGTTGCTGCATTCCTCGAATATATAAAGATGATTTTATAGTTTAAAATAATAAACATTGTGACGTCCAAAAATGATTTTAGCTTACTCTTGTTACTGTATCGCCGATTAAAAAAAAAACAAAACATTTAGCTGATAAAATATTTCATTTTAGACACAATTGAATATTATAATTCATTTTTTAAAAAAAAACGAAAAAAGTCATTTTAAATAAGAGAAATGCACGTCCTATTTAATAGTAAAAACAAATGTTTCGTATGCAAATACTTCTTGTACAAGTATATACATACAAACAACAAAAAAAAAAAAAAACAATTTTTAATCAAGTTATTATTAAGTAAACAAATATTATTTATCATTCACTGAACAAAGATATACTTATGTTTCATAAACAAATTTAATGTTTTTTTTGCAATTTACATTTTTATGCAAAATATTCAATCAAGTCATAATAAAAAGATTTTATTTTAATGCAAACATTTAACTAATTTCTAGCGCTTTATTTTATTATAACTACTGGTTTTTAACATGAACTCATTTGTTGATAAATTCCTATTTGTCCCGATTATTAGTGACAAATTTGTTATTTTCGAAAAATAATAAAATGGTAAGTTGTTGGTCAAGAAACACATATACAATATGCAAAAATAATTTATTAGAACTTAATCTAATACATATCACATTTTAAAAATGATTAACACTGACTTAACTTAACAAAATATATATAAACGAAGGTACCTATAAGGAAAATATAACAAATTACTCTCGTTTAGCTTTCTTGCTATTTGGTTCCAACCAATTTTCAAGCATAGTACGTTTCCTGAAAATCGTTAATTAGTATATATTAATAATCATTAAATATCGGACTTACTTCGGTATAATTCGTTTAGTATTTGTGAGCCACTTCTTAATCGAAAACTCTTTACTATTTAAAAACAAATATTACACACATATCTAGTTTAATTCGTAATTAAACTTACTTTGTTGTCGGTTTCGTGTCTATTTCAGCGTCCTCGGATTTCGAATTTGATCCAGAATCCAAAAAGTCGCGCATCATCTTCATTTTTGGCACCCTAACAATAACTAGCATTATACCAAAATTAAATCTTAATAAGTCATTGTTTACGCACCCCATAATTACAGGCTCGACACATTTCGGAATGTTATTACGCGTATTGTTAATAATACTACGATCAACTGCGTGTGCAGCCAAGTTATCAACAGGCTTCTTAAGTATCTCGAAAATGGCCGATAATAAATACGATTTAACGCGAATCCATTTCTAAACAAATAATCAACTAAAATGATTAAAAACAAAAAAAAAACAGTCGTCTATTTTACTTACATTTACATCTTTATCGGATTGCAAAACCACGGGCATTCTATGGTGAATCCATTTCCATTCCGGAATTGTTTCGCGCGTTATTATCGCAAATGAGTAAGCTTTTTGGCCCTAAATTAATTTAAAAAAAAAAACAATTAAAAATATGTGCTATCAATTGTGTCAACCATTACATCTTTATCGGTATATGCGCTGTAAACGCCAGCTAAATACAGCAATTTAGGACCACCCCAACCATCTTCTGTGGTGTAAGTACCCTTAGTATCAGTCAAAGTCTCAGGTGGATTCTGTAAAAAAATCGAATTAAAAAAAAAACGAACAAACTATTAAAAAGTGTGTACCTTTTTATTGAAAAAGAAATACGGTTGTTTGTTGATCGATTTGGTTGATTGCCACTCGTAATACCCAATGCATGGAATCACGCAACGGTTGCCTCGTTCCAAAAGCGGATTGTATAATTTCGATTCGCGAGCACGTTCGATCTTGCATAAATGAGTTTCGAGATTATCCGCTTTGTAATCAGTTTGTTTCTGTAATGTATGCGATTGAAGTTATTTGAGTTTGATGTGTGTGTGTGTGTGATAGTTTATTTATTACAATCCATGGTGGGATGATACCGAAACGCATCGGAACAATGAGTCGCTCGGAAATGCAAGACGATACGAAATTACGTTGTTCGGGTGAAACAATCACCGGCACTGTGCTAGTTGGCGGGATGTTAAATGATGGTAAGAAATCAGCGGCGTCTGTAAACGGCATTGCCTTGAAAAAGACATTGCCTTCTCTTGGTTTGCACGAAGCTGCACAACACAGGTCGGTCAAGCCTAGTGTACTAAAAGAATATTCAATGATTGTGTTTGGATTGTTCTGCAAATGACTGGATTACGTACCACGCTATACGACCACACATTTTAATCACTTATAATTTATTGAACACAAAAATTGTTTATAAAACCAAATAACCTACAACTGCCTACAATCGACACAAAATGTCAAAACATTGAAAAATTACTCATAGTGAATCAACTTGTAATACCAACTCAATGCACTTTTCCACACTACTTCACCACATATTTATAAAATAAAATTTTTATCGTTTACAACTTTGTCAATAAATTAAATTGTTTTTATTACATAAATAACTTAATAAAATAGAGAAATAAATTTGAATAAAAAAGTTGTTGTTTAATGATAACCAGAATATTCAAGAAAAATGTTTAAATTTGTTTTGTTGCTAGCTTTACGTTATATATACCTCTTAAAAATTTATAAGTAGCGCATTTGTTTTCCTCATTCATTTCCATTCGTTTTGTACGAAACTTTTACTGTCATCGACAATTTTCGATTTTATTTCGTGATATGAGTAAACGAAAAGCAGTTAGTTTTGACGAGACTGAATCGCGTACTTTTAAGAAAACTAAAGATGTAGAAAATGTGAAGAAACATTCGTTGGATTCGGATGAAGAAGACGATGATAGCACTTACGATGCGAGTAATCTTTTAGATGA
Organism: Nebria salina; assembly: GCA_944039245.1. Lineage (NCBI taxonomy): Eukaryota > Metazoa > Arthropoda > Insecta > Coleoptera > Carabidae > Nebria > Nebria salina. The sequence continues at coordinate 872,641 of OX063288.1, read as the reverse complement.
AGATGATATCGAAGGTTAGATATTAAAAGCGAACTTCGTTTTGGAGTAATATTTAAAAATCGAATCCCAACAGGTGAAGAGGATGGTGTTGCACACAATAATGATGGTGTCCGTACGACAGCTTTTAATATGCGGGAAGAATTAGAAGAAGGGTACTTCGATAAAGATGGACATTTTCTCTGGAAGAAAGATAAAGAAATTCGAGATAATTGGTTGGATAATATAGACTGGCACGAAATCAAACCTAGAGATGGCAAAACAAAGGAGATTAAGAGCTTGGGGGATGAGAGTGATAGTGAAGATGAAGACGTTAAAAAATTCGATGAAATCGCTCATTATAAACAAATATTAGAATTTCTTCAACCAAAAGAAAATACATCGATCGCCTTACGTCGTTTAGCAGGCGGTAAATTATCTAGTAAAGAGCGATTGAAGCGAAAGAAAGAAGGGACTTTGGATGAGAATGAAGATAAAATTATAAAACTCACTGAATTGGCGAATAATATTTTGAATCAAACCGGTAACATGGATATTTATCAAGAGACTCATGAGCACATTTCACAAAAGGTATACGACATAGACGTAATTTTTTTTTTTTTAGAGTAACAAAATGTATTTTAAATTTAGATTAAAATGTCCGAGACTTCTGCAAGCCTACAAAGTACAAACGCTAGCTTAAATATGTATTCAGATGATTTTGGTTCGAAAGAAAAAGAGAAAATCCACGACCCGGGCACTAGTGCGTCAACGGATGTTAAACCAGAGTTAATGTGGGAGTTCAAATGGTTGCAAGACAGTGATGAGATTGAAGGGCCGAAAACCACGGCACAAATGCAACAATTTGTGGACGAGGGCAAATTCAAGAAAGGTGTCTGGGTGCGAAAAACCGGCCAAGAGCAGTTTTATTCGTCCAGTCGCATCGACTTCGAATTATATTTATCGTGAATAGATTTAATGTAAAATAATTATCTTTAAAACATGAATACAAAAATACATGTATATTTTAAAGCATTTCGCATTTAAGGACTGTTGTTGTTATATTGAAATAAACAGTTAATTTAAAAGGAGGCATTATTATTTTATAAATAACTTATTTGGTTTGCAAAGAAGGAAGTAGAATCATAAATTTTTTATTGAAGAGACAAGGTTATTGTACTCTATTACAGTTTCCTATAACTTAGTAAATGCGTGAAACATAAAATTATATATATATAGTTTGAAAATGATTATTTAAAATTTACTTATTTAGAATTATGTAATTTATTAAGTTTGTATAGTGTAGAAGTATGGGAAAAATGTAATATGAATCTTAATAGTGTATATTTTTTTGTTTTAGTAGTAGGATGTTTGTTTATGGTGCTGCCACCGTGCGGATGTTTTAGTGATCATTTGAGAAATATATACCAGGATTTTGTGTCGAGTACATGACAGTTCACGAGTGCGAATGCGTAGGTATATGTGGCAAGTGGTGACTTTGGTTAGAATGTTATCGTGTATATGTAAGTGCAAATGAAATAAGAAAATCGTGAAAATAAGCGCGTAAACGATGTTCCGGCAAACATCTATACGAAACGTGATCGATATACAATTAAATAGCCGTAGTAGAGCACTAGCCATCTAATTTTCATTGACAATGTTATTATTGTCAAGCAGACGACGGCGGCCACAAATGTCAAGTGTCCCACTGAAACAGAATGTCACCATGGGGCAGCTGGTACCACGAAGTGATCCACTTCATTAAAATGTAAAAAAATACAAAAATCAAAATACGTCAAAACCATTGACCAAGTGACAAGAGTTAGGTTAGCATGTTTAAAGTTCGGGGGTAGTGTTACAAGTTCGGGGGCAGTGATAAAAAAAAAATGCAAGCAAAGAAACGTTATTTGTTATTAATCGTATCGTGTGCATTCTTAGCGTATTGTTATTTCGGTGGTTATCGGTTGAAAAGTGACGGCTATGTTGCCGAAATTCGAACGCTGTCGTCATACTTTTGTTCCGAAGAATTCCTGCCGGCAAGTGTAAGTTTAAAACGTAGAACAATCGAAAAATCAACGCGCGCAAACTATAACATGTGTCGAATGGAAACATGTTTTGACTTTAATCGCTGCAAAGGTGACTTTAAAGTGTATGTGTACCCGCAAGAAACCACCGAAGAGAACCTTAGCCCATTGCCAAGTCCGTCATATCAGAAACTGCTCAACGTATTAGAGGAATCTCGCTACTACACGTCCGACCCATCGCAGGCATGTCTTTTCGTCCTGTCGCTGGACACTCTGGACAGGGATCGTCTATCCGCCGATTACGTGCGGAATCTACCCACGAAAGTCCAGCGATTACCGCTCTGGAACAACGGGATGAACCACTTGATTTTTAATTTGTATTCGGGCACTTGGCCCGACTACACGGAAGAGAATTTGGATTTTGATCCGGGCATGGCAATACTAGCGAAAGCAAGCATGTCCGTCAGTCATTTGCGGCCGGGTTTCGATATTAGCATTCCATTATTTCATAAGAAGCACCCGGAGAAGGGTGGCGAATCGGGCTTCGTTGTTAGTAACAATTTTCCCTTGAACAAAAAGTATTTGCTAGCGTTTAAAGGTAAACGCTACGTGCACGGTATTGGTTCCGAGACTAGAAATGCACTATTTCATCTCCACAACGAACGGGATTTGGTCATGGTGACCACTTGTCGTCATGGAAAGAGCTGGAAGGACATGAAGGACGAAAGATGTGACGAGGACAATCTAGAATATGATCGGTAAGTCAAAAATTAATAAATGTCATCGAAATATATCTAAATGGAACATGTACAACAAGTTACATTTGTTGGTTTCATTACCAATCATTAAAACCAATTTCGTATTAAATATGCGTGCCTTATTTCAAAAAACTAAACGAACAATTTATCGTTCATTCGCAATACATGTATGTAAATCTGCAATTATGTAACTTCGCAATTCTATTCACAAATAGCAATTTGCAAACTATTATATAATATTCTAAATGCCTCAATTAGAATCAGTATTCCTTTATATTTTACTTGAGCAAAATTGTATTCGCAAGCATATTAGCGCACGTACGTCTTTATCACACTTTAAGTACCAGCTTTCGTAAATAGATTAAAAAAAAAAAAAAAATGATTGTCGATTTAGAAATATTAATCATTAATGTCAGATCAGATAAATGTTTACAATGATAACTTGAACCTTGGTTGTGTTTACGATAAGTGAGATGACAATGTTTTCCAAATCGCGAATATGCATTCTAAATAACACTTTATAATCAAGATACTAATCTGTAATTTTTTTTTTTTTTGAATGAATTCGTACTGCAATTATGTTTACATTGTTTAATTAGTAATTAGTAAAATTCAATTACACGCTTTTTCCATTATCGTCATTCCGTTTATGAGTATTAAAACGGTTTTTCTATACTTTCAATACCACCAAAATTATTATAAATTTCAACCCATTTAACTTTACCAGTCAAACTTTGAAGCTCACTACACATTTCAACCACTTTTGTCTACTTATGCTACTTGCAAACTCAGTCGCACGAACTATTTTTGACATGTTAATACGTTTGCGAACTTGGTCGCATAACCTACATATATACATACATACACTCGTAAGCTTATACTTGTGTGTGTATCAAGCAAAACTCTTATTACAATATGGAATATGTGTAATGCAGACATTCAAATGATTATAATTGTTGGTTTTTGATATTAGTTATTGAATTTTTATAAATAATTGTGCTGCGTTTATGTGGGTAGAAAATCGTATAAGTGCATTATGGAATGATTTGATCCAATTAACGGCGTAAATCGATATTGTCGATCAGTTATGCTCAATTCGCAAAATGAACAACATGTTCTTCTAAGATATAATGATGGTAATTTTATCTACGTCGCCTGACATATATATTCAAGTACCGTATCAGCTTACTATGTGAAGTGTTTTATTTAGGATTTGTATATAGCTAATCAAAAATGTGTACCACTCGTTTTTTTTTGTTTTTTTTTTTATGTAATATTTTCCGTAAAAGATTGTGGCATTTTAAGTACTTCGTCCAAGGTTTTGCTAGATAAAATTTGCGAGAAGTGCATTTCTCGGCACTTATATAAATCCCAAATTACATGATTTATCGATTACAAGTACAATTTAACCACAAAACATTTCTCGATATTAATTTTTTTTTTTTTTTTTCAAATGCAATACTCTGCACACCTGTGCGTTTATATTTGTGTGCAAGCACCTATTTTATTTATTCAGCCACTGTTTGTGAATGCATTCGTAATGATGTTAAATGTTTCACTGCATATTTACATATTCTGCGTCATCTGTGAACTTGAAGAATTTTCATATTTCATTTGTATGTATGCTCAATAAATAATTTTTCCCTTTCTTATTCTCATTGCACACATTAATTCTTTGAGTGTAAACCCTAGCTCACTAACTTTATAAATCAATACATAATTTTACTTTCTATTAAATCCCAAATTATTTTTACACAAAAACATAATTTAGTTTACTGTTCTATCTCTGTCTATACGTTAGATAGAGGAAGAACACGTGTTTAAACTGAGATGAGCTGTAGTTTTTTGTGTATAACGAATATAGCTACCAGCTACTTTCTTTTTAAACAAAAACTCAACTTAACTTAGAGTTTCTACGTCGACAAAGCATGAGTGTAAACTGAGACGAATCGAATTTTGGTTACAATTTATTCGTAAACCTACCGGTATTCGTGAATATAGCAATAAACAATTCTTGTTATTATCCGCATTACAACCCAAGTGCATTTTCCCAACTAGTGGGCGATATAGTTACCGACCAGAATCGACCTTAAATTGAACAACCCACTATAGTTCTATGGTGTGAAATAATGTGATTTCTCTATAGTTGACTTGACTGATATTTTGTCACCTACACATCACCTCACGCAATACAGTTACCTGTATCGTTTAAATTTACTCAATAAAAACAAAAATCTCTATATTTGACACTTGATTTGCGAATTAGAATCGTTACAATCAATTTTTCTTTAAATAATTACGAATCGCTTTCTGAAGATGACAGGATATAATATATCTAAGAAAACGTTCTCAATTGCTAGTTGTAGTCTGAAGTTCGTATTTATGTCAACTGCAGCTATGCTCAAACTCAACTCAAGTCACTTCAATATCTTACAATTGGAAATGTTAACTACTTAAAAGTAAGTGTTTTTTTTTGTGTTAAATTGTACTTGAAATTGTAGCTTCAAAAGTGGTATAAAATGGTCGAATATTATCGCTAAACGGCTCTAATGCATCCCTTTACAAATTGGGTTTAATGCGCGCATAAAAAATGTTATTTTCCATTTAACCCAAGGCTTAAATTATTGGAAAATTAATTATGTTATTTGTAATGTATAAATTATATTAAATTATTACGATATTCACAATAATTTAATAGCAATAACCGTGATTTTACACAAATTTCACGTAAATCGACAAATTTTACAAAAGAATTGTTCGTCATTCAGTTAATATGAGAAGTAACCTTTAAAACCGTAAAAATGATATATAATTTGTTTTTCACTCCTTATTGACGTCTGTACGTATAATTATAACTATTTTTTCGATATCTTTTTTTTACGAAGTTTTATTACGTAAAAGCAAATTTCCTAAGTTAAAATTGGATGTTGTAACTCGGTTTTTTTTTTTTTTTTTTTTACTAATCAAATATATGATAGTTTTTGTATGCATACATTATAAATGGCGAAAGCCTAATTTGGTTGAAACCATTGGTTTTGTTACTTATTTTTACAAACACGCATTTTTATTGTTTTTCCATGTAATACAAGTCTACTTCCTGTATTAAGATAACGTCAGTATATATTAGGTTACGTGTACAATAATTTTTTTTCCATATACAACAATTTTCTGCAAAAGAGCAAATTACATAATTAATTAAAAAAATAAAACATCTCAACAAATTCATTGTGTGTTGTAAACTAGGCTTTATAAAACTCGCATGATATATAAGAATACAATTTCATGGCATCCGGTGTAGTAAAATTTGATCTAGTTTTCCTTAACGTTCCATATTTCGCGTTTAACCGTCGCCTTTTCGATAAAAATTGTTTAAATGTCGACGAAACTTTTTTTTTTTTTTTGAGCGTGCTTTTTGAAGTATGATAAACAATTTTTTTCAAACAACTTTTACTATGCGCTATAAAATCTGTAGCATAATTTTATCGCTAATAAACGCCAAATAGATTTGTTTAACATTTATCGTACACATGCAAAACTAATTATGTGTATCCGAATGGTGGTGTCATTATGTTTAGTACAAGGTGTTGAATATATGGAGCATTTTATCGTCTGTTCATTTATAGCCATTACAAATGGATCATTCAACTGATTTTTCGTTTCGGATTACACTGACATATGGCTCACTTATAATTACATTTTTTCCCCTTCATTTATTACAGAGTAATGCATTTGTTTTAATAAATATCAATTAATATTTTTTACACTTGAAACCCAAATGAATTTTAAGTACTCTTGAATAAATAATGGGTTTATAAGCTGAAACAAAATTATTATTAATAGTAGAATTGAAGCTAACTTCAAGTAATTGATTATTAGTTAAGGATCATGTATGTTGTGAAATTTAGTGGTTTGATTTGCATGGGAATTAGAAATACATTTTTTTTACCAAAATTCGCCCAAATCAATTTAGTCCAAGGCCAACAAATAAAACGATTTAACCTCATCTGAATATAACCGTATATAATATTTAATTTAATAATATTGATCTTTGACTTAGTTTAATTTTAAATCAGTCAAAATTATATGACATTGACTGACATGTGCTGCTTATTTATTTTATTTTTTTTTTTGTACCCGTTGCTATTATAGACTAATTTTGCAATGATTTAATTAAACTAAAGTTGATTCATATACATCAACAATTGTTATGCCAATAAAAAAATTCTATTCCGAAAATTAAATACAATTGTTTTTGCAGACTCAGAACTCGTTCAATTTTTTTTTTTTCCCATACAACCTCAGTGACCTCACTGATTACAAAATTAAATATAATACTACATGAAATGTGTTTTAAACTCATAAGCATATGATACGTCCAATTTATGAAACGAATTTTATTATTTTCGGTAATATTTAATAAATAAAGAAATGTTTAATAATAAAAATATACATGACTAGTTGAGTAAAAATGTCAATACAAAACTGGACACAATAGAAACACAAAAGCTAATTTAATGATGTTAGTTAAATGTTTCAATTTATGGCATTTGTAATAATAATAATAATTTTTTATTTGTGAAAGAGCGTGCATAATTTATATGTCAGTTAAATGATTTTTTTCTGACCTTAAACTTATTAATTATAAACCTAAAAAGTCTCTTTGACGTCAGATAACGCAAAAAAACATTTATTTTTTTTTCGATGTCTGCAACATTCGTCGTGCAAAGGTTATAAGAAAATGTGGGGTTAAGTATAAATAAGTGTTCTGCGAAATATTATCTTATTTATGATAAATAATTGAATATAATTAAGTTAATAATATCACATAGTATTTGTTTTTTAACCTTCCACTGAACGAGTGTGTTTGTGAAATACGCCAATTACTGTTCTCATTTTCTACGGCTTCTATACGTCTAATTTTAAAATGACGCCATCTTGTTCCTCGTTCTACATGTATATATTGAACAAACATTTGTTACGTTTCGAATAATAATAGAGTTATAATTTTCAAGAGAATTTTTATTATGTATTCGAATACATATTTTCGAAGGGTGCTATGTATGTTTCGGCGTAAAATTGATTCGAAAATCAAAGATATCGTGCGTAAGGGCGTGAAAATTTTTAAATAATACCAACCTGTTTACGTATTTACTGCTTTGCAGTATTCTAATTGTCGGTAATTTACACAATCGCATGAGAGAAAAGTGACGAATTTTCTAGGTGAACCGGAAACAATTTCGAACCATTCAGACTCAAAATTACTGTAATACTATATGGTGATACGAAAATCTATAAAGCTATAAAACTATTTTTATATTTCACATTTTACATTTATATGTGTCTAATAAAATCTACTCATAAATCTCAATATTCCACTTACGAATGCGCTAGGTTATGTTATGTCTTTTCAATTACACTTAATTGCAACATTTAATTCTTCATTCATCCATATCTTACTGTGCGTGGACTTTCCACAAAATTTATACCTTAATATCAGTTATTTCACTTACGCTTTATGAAACAATATATCGCTTTGTTCTCTTACGTAACACATAAAAAATGATTTGTAAATATATATATATATATATATATATATATATATATATATATATATATATATATATATATATATATATATATTATTTTCACGAAAAATACTACGCAATCTTACTATTATAGCTATATTCTCTTTAGACACTCTGTCTACCCATATACATGAGGTTTAACTGAGCTATATTCTTTTTACACTAAATCACGCTCACACTGTTTAAATTCATGTTCTAGCTTTGTCTATCTAACGTATAAGACAGAGATAAAATACGATCTAAGCTAATGTTCGTATGAAATGAATATAGCACCAATTCATATATTCGTTATGAATTGTACTATTTAGTGGTTATACACAAATTATTTGTGATTTCGCTTAGAAATAATGTTATCAAGTAAAGTAACATTGTAATTAGCATTAAAAAAAAAAAAACTCATTAACACTGGGTAGTATTTCGCAAACTGTAAACGCAAACAATGAGACAATCGTTCTGAAGAATGTATATATATTTTTTTATCAATCCTTTCGTTCTAATTGTAGAGTGGAACAAAAAAAAAAATAAGAATAAATTGTTTTAAAAGCTTAGTCGTTTATTTTCTTTTTCTCCACTGACGCCAAATGTACATAAAGTGCAATAATGCTAATGTAATATTTTTAATTGGTTTTTTTTTTTTAATTTAACGACAAATACAATTTGTGATGTGATTCGTTTTTGAGAAGGTAATCGAAACAAGTGTGAAACTTTACACATTTCTAACAGTTTTTTTTTTATTTTTTTTTGCTAAAATGTCGACTGGATATTTATATAAAAAACCGGGGGATTTTTTTGTTGTGTATGCCTCTGTTTGTGACAAAAACGTATAGGAAACTGTATAGGACGTATGACATTCTATCATATTTTATTGGTAGTGCGGGAAAGTCAAAACAGAGGCTGTATAAAATGAGCTATACATATTTATGTATTGTATAGAATGGGAAAATATCGTCCTAGATATGAAAGCAGCAAAAGAACATATCTTATACGAAAGGCGAATCGCAATCAAAACAAAAATAGAATCTTCAATGAAGTAAAAATAATATTTGAAATTCTTTTGCTTAGCAATAGTACTTCTTCCTTAATCAGCATACATATATGAAAACATACATATATACATTTAGTAAAAAAACATATTTAAATAAAATTGCAATGTTGGGAAATGTATACAATAAATCTTAAGAATTTAAATATTCTCTAGAAATTTGCATATAATGTTGAAATGGCTGAACAAAGAATAGTGAAAAATCGATCCAGTCTTTTAAAGTAATTGGTTGATTTTTTTTTTTTTGTTTTCTCTTCACAGAAACTGGCTCAAACCTACACCTATTAGGGTATTTTTATGCACGGGTATTTTCATTATAATCTATATAAAATATGTATAAATATTTGAGAAATTGCATGTTAAGTTGTTGCTTAGCTAAAACTATTTTCGCATAAGTTCTCAGAAATGTGTAATCGATAGTAGTTCAACGTTCAAACATTACAAAAGGAGAAAATCGTTAAACGGCACTGCAAAAATAGACTTTTTTATTCATCAAATATGAACTAAACATCATTTTTGGTATTCTATTCAAAATTATTTTGAACATATTGTCACACTCATTTTTGTTCCATTTTTTTTTTTTTTTTTGTTATCGAACATATTGACAGTACCGGCAAAACGTCAAGAAGTCTGACATGTCATTTCCTATATTTATGCACATTTTTTCCACATTTAACAACATTTTTTACCAATATTTTAAATGTTTCGTACGAATTTATGTACCTCAACCCCCCCCCCAACCACCCATGTTACCCTACACACGAAATAGAAAATGAAAATTCGCAATATTGCAATTTTCCTGATTGCCTAGCAAATCATTTCGGTCTGATAGCACATTTTCGTCGCGTGAACATTTCTGATTTCCAATTGCCAATATATCAAATCGAAACATTTATAGGAAAATACTTTCGTAACTTTCAATAATTAAAATCTTTTATTTTAAACGATATATATTTTTTTTTGGGAGACTATCACCCAAAAAATAAAAAAGCCATATAGAATCGCTTTTTTTCGAAATAGATTTATTGGAAATTTTAAATTATATTTATGCATCTTACATCACCCTAGATGGGTCAATTTATCAGACTAACGTCTTTAGCAAGTAAAATTGATGGTATTGTGGATGTGCGAAGCATTTTTTATCTTATTTTTACAATTATAATAAATAAGTGTCTCATAAAACTTCATATTATTATCATATAGTGCCTACGCTGTTAATGGTAATTCAATAAACAATTAGAAGGCGTTTGTTTTTTTTTATTTATTTAATTTAAAAATAATATTTACAAACTAATAAAGAAATCGATTAAAATTGTTTATTTAAGATTTATTAATGATTCATTGATTATTATTTTTAATTTTGTAGTTGATTAACATATAGTACTTTAGCACCGAAAATTGCTATGAATTTAGGATTTAGTATTTAGTGTCCATAATATAAATTTAGGTAAGTTATGTATAACGTCATGCAGTGAATTCTAGTAAGAAGTTGTTTTAAAAATAATAACGTATTTGAATTTCTATAAATCAATGTATGATTGATGTGTGTGCAAAGAATTTTTTTAAGAAGGAAATAATGTAAACGTTTTAAATTCCTGTAAAAGTTTCCGAAAACGAGGTAATAAATATATGCGGTAGGCTATGATTTTTATTTAGTATGCTGCTGTACCACTAGCGTCATCTATAGACAAAACATGTCACCGGATATTAACGAACTCCAATGTGACACTCGATTTTTCATTCAATTATATCGAAATTTATCGGATTTTCGTTTTTATTTTATTGCTCCATAGAGTGGAAAATTGTTTTCATAGTGTCGAATCATCTTTTTATCTTATCGATTTCAAATAATCTAATATTATATTTGAACGTTCACAATTTGGGAAGTTGTACGTGTTGTGTTAAACGGCATAAAATTCAGAAAAGTCAACAACTTTTATTTGACATTCCATAACACGTGATCGGACTCACTGAATCGCTAGATACGATCACTGGCTAAATGCACTTACGTTAGTTAGAAAAGAAATATTGTGTCGCGCCAACTACTAAAGTGCACTTTACAATTTAATTTATTCGTTTAGGGAAAATAATTCAATTTCCGAGTACGTTTAAACCGCGTTTCACGTTTGATTTTGTTGAAACGTATGCATCATATTTCCATGCGTTTTCTATTATAACATCATTATGTCTTAATAAGATTCTATGTAAATATCTACAGATATTCTACAAAATGATTATTTGGCATTTTATCTAAAATAAATATTTGAAGTTTTATTCTTCGTAATATAAATTTCCTCTTTTCAGGGAATTATATAAGTAAACATATTGTAAAACTAAGCAAAGATTCCATTTTGCATAATCAAATATTGGTTACCACATCCTGCTAATAATTTTCAAACATGTGGTTAATGTTAATCGCAGAGTTAACATAAAAATATGTTTATTTATTTTTTTTGTGGAGCTTAAAATATATTCTACCGATATTTTCAACAATATATATATATATATTTAGTTTAAATAGTAATGAACTATTTATTACCCATGTATTTATATTTACATAAACTATGCAAAACAGTATCAGTTGTTGTATTATCTAAATTGAATACAAATACTATAATTAAAGTAACAATACGAAATCAGTAAACAATAAACAGCAATGACGTTTTGATGAATAAATTTTCCCAACAAAAAAAAAAAACCACAACTTTTGCTTGACATTTAACCTACACACTCCAGTTCCGTCTTTCATTTTCAATTTTGGACTTTATCTAAAAACTCAAAACACCTACACAACATTCATCCATACACTTCGGCTCAAAAGAGTTGCCTCACCCAATTGCCGTCTCGTATTAGACCCGTAATCCACACGCAACACCAAAGGCTACGCCTTTCATCCAAGTCTATTCAGAATCGCGAAACAAAAAAATCAATGTACTTTCTAAACTTTTATTTCCTAGAATCACAGAATCACATTTTAAGTATCTAATCTATAAACTGAGTATGAATATATATATATATTAAAATTGTTTTTTTTTTTTCTTTTTGTTAGGTATGATTATGAAGTACTTTTGCAAAACTCAACATTTTGTCTGGTACCTCGAGGACGACGTCTTGGCTCTTTCCGTTTCCTGGAAGCTTTACAAACTGGTTGTATTCCTGTGTTATTGTCAAATAGTTGGGCATTACCATTTGCCCAAGTTATCGACTGGAATAAAGCAGTGATATGGGCAGACGAACGACTTTTGTTGCAAGTAAGTTTTTATCTCTATAAACCTTTGTTTGAACATTTCTATGCTTCGGTAACGCAACACATTTGTTGAAGCTCTCTTTTTTATTATTGTATTATTATTTGTGTTAAACATCTGGAAGTTTAAATCTACGTATATATATATATATATATATAAAACCAAATTAAAAAAAATTTCTTAACAATATCATTTAGAAAATTCACGTTAAGCCTAAATGATTTATACTGTTAACGATATAGATTCAAACATAAATTACACTGCTGCTATTCAGTTTATTAATTAGACTGGACTAAATATCAATTTCAATACAAGTGACTATGCAAGTGTGAAATTAATTAATTAATATCTCTTTGTACAAGTGATTTATATGTGTAACGCATTTCTGATTTTAAATTTTGCTTAATTTTCCATTTAATCGTTAAATATAATTACCCTTACCCACTACTATTTATCAATATAATTTCCACTAAATTTACCCGATTATCTCGTTTTCCGCCAATACACATATATATATATATATATATATATATATATATATATATATATATATATATATATGCATAAATCAAATTGTATTCTATGTAAAAGACGTCATCCTGTACATTACAGTCATATTACTTCTTGATACTCAACAATGTACACTAGTAGTCAAAAGTATTGGCTGGCGCCACTCATTTCGACAAGTTTAACAAGTGTAGATTTATCATTATAATGATCGACTATATATGATAATTATATTTATTTTAAACTTAAAAGATTCGACATTTGATATTTTCGACACGCGAAATCGTAATTCAATTCAGTAATTACAGCAAAAACTGAAAAGAAATGGGTTAATTTATTTGTATATACCGAGAATTATAAAAAAAAAAAAATGACTACAAAACACTTATGTGTTTAGACCTTGCAGGTGCATAGATAAAGTGCCAATTTACCCAAATTGACTGATAATACAGTTGCAGTAAAGGATAATTTTTTATTGTTAATCATGTTTTATGTACAAACTACAATTATGCTGTGACCACAGTTTCTGGTGACGCATATATAACAAAATATATGTCAATTTCTAGATAGAGGAAAAAACGAATGTTTTATATGTATTATATAATTTTGAAAAAATAATTTTTTAAATAAAATACGAAAACGCATCGATGAAACTATATTTAATAAAATACTAGATTAAACAAACATTGTGTAATCTGTGTTGTTTCAAGGTTCCAAATACAGTACGTTCCATAACGCCATCCAGAATCCTGGAGCTGCGTCAACAAACTCAAATCCTGTGGGAGCGATATTTTTCGTCCATAGAGAAAATCGTGTTCACTACATTAGAGGTATATATCGTAGACGTAATATGAGTATGTTTCGCGAAACTGGTTCTCGTATCATTGCAACGATGAAAATGTAATATTTGCTTGTGTAATCAGTGCTTATTTTGTGTTGCAGATTATTCGCGAACGATTACCGAACCAACCAAATCGTGATGGTTATGTTTGGAATAGTTCACCAGGGGCATTACTCACGCTACCCCATTTCTCAGATTCGCTCGCAAATTTTCCGTTCTACACCGATATCTATTCGGATGGACCTGGCGATAAGTTCACAGCCGTTATCTATTGTCAATTAGGGTCACCGGTCGTACCAACCTCACCTCTTTACCGATTGGTTATGAATGTAGCCAGAAGCAACTTTATCGCTCGAGTAATTTCCTACAAGAATACATCACAGTTCTTTATTTTTTTTAATACTTTTTCCTACATTTCAGTTGATCATCGTTTGGTCCAATGACAAACCACCGCCATTAAGGAATCGGTGGCCGCCAATGCCATCTCACGTACCATTAAACGTACTGCAATCATCCACAAACCTGCCGACCAATCAAAATCGAGAAACCTCCAAGTCTTCTAGTATATCTCAACGTTTTTTTCCTCATCCTCTCATTCAGACGGCTGGTGTGTTATCGTTGGATGAAGACACCATGTTGACTACGGATGAAGTCGATTTCGCCTTTAAGGTTTGGCGTGAATTTCCAGATCGGATCATCGGATATCCGGCCCGGTCACACTATTGGGATGATGCTAAAGTATGTTTTATAAATTAAAAAAAATATATATATATATTTTCAAATGTTTTATATATGAATGTTGTGGTTGAAGGGCTCATGGGGCTACACATCAAAATGGACCAATGATTATTCCATAGTTTTGACGGGTGCCGCATTTTATCATCGTTACTACAATGTTTTATATACGGATTGGTTGAGCCCACTGTTGCATAAAACCGTTGAGCAAAGTCAAAATTGCGAAGATATTTTAATGAATTTCCTGGTTAGTCACGTGACACGAAGACCTCCGATCAAGGTCACGCAAAGGAAGCAATATAAGGAACAGCCATCAGTTGGAGCAAGGTAAAAAATTAAACATAATAACTCTAACGACATAAAGTTACTTGTATACTCGGAACTATTTTAATTTATTATATATTCATATAATACATTTTATAATGAGTTTTTACAAAACTAAAGATGGCGACTTTCTAAGCAGCCCTTAAATAAAATCTATTACGCCTTCCTTTAAACTAATTTTAAGTAACAGTAACAAATAATTGAACAATAATCTACAAATAATTGTTAGATTGACAAACTATATTATAATATGATCAATGAATAAAATAATAATTCGCATGATTTGATGCGATAAATTTTTAGATCACCATGGAATGACCCGGATCACTTCATCCAGCGCCAAACGTGTTTAAATACATTCGCGGCTGTGTTCGGTTATATGCCGTTGCTACGATCAAATTTACGTTTAGATCCGGTTCTATTTAAAGATCCGGTTTCAAATTTACGTAAAAAGTACAGACAAATCGAGCTTGTCGGTAGCTAGTTAAAGAAAAAAAGTGATTTTTCACCTAACTATAAACATAATTTCGTCCAAAAATATAGACTCTCTTGTTTTTGGTTTTCAAGTCATTTTTTTATCATTATTATGTTATTTTAATTTCATATATATATATTTATGAAAAATCATTTTATATATTGTACATAATATGGTTAATATTAACCATATTTTAATGTAAGATAGTTGTTATATATATGTTTTATTTATTTTGACTGTAACTTTTTCGTTGAAATCTTCCATAACTACACAACTACAGCAAGAGATTTATAGAAAAAAATATATATATATATACCAGTAACTCGACCGCCATTTTATAGTTGTGTAATCTCGAACTGTCGAAGGTTTGTTTTCATGATTATAGTAAACTATTCTATGTTCTTTTATTTTCAAATCTAGCGAAAACGTTTAAATAAAGCCTTATAATATCTTTTAAAGTAACGGCCCTTTTTAGTATTTGTTTATTTTTACATATTTGATAAAGTGCAATAAATTTTACCTATCAAAAATAAATGTATATATTTAATTAAATTTTTAACTATGTGTAAATATTTGAATCAATTTAAAAAGTTTTTTAAAAATATATTGAAATATTTTGAGATTTTCCTGCTATATATATATTTGTTTTGTATTTTTTTTTACAATACTGCCATTATGAAACAAGTGCCATTTTCGACTCATTAAACTAGTCAATTTTTTTGACATTGATTGTACTCGTTTTGACTCAAAGTATTTCAATTTTGTTTTAGAAAATAGTTCAATTTAAATTTCGTTGAATATGTATATATTGCGTCTTTGAAAATATTTGAAATTTTATGTTTCATATTTAAAACTTGTATATATATTGTATAATGTAAAAATATATTTAAAATGGCTGCCATATATGAGGACCCAAGTAAAATATATACGAAACAGTTGCGCATTATTTAAACGTTTTCGTTTATATCAAAATGAAGATGGTATCAATAAATGTTAAGCTGCTATAATATTGTATATACAACTTTTATACGTTATGCTAAAACTGAAATGTCAATAATTTATAATCTATGAAAATGATGTTTAATGTGAATTAAAGGCTGCTAAAATGAATGTGAATTATGGAGAAAAATTGTGTTTTTAAATCATATGAGGCTGCTACCTAGGTATATTTCATTTATCTTTCAACAAAATTACAACTCTTACTATCAATCAATCAATCAATCAAAATAAATTAATTGCCACGAAACTCTAAATAAATCGAATTTTTCCGCACTATTTATTTAAATTTGCACTTTCAGTTTGAGTGAGTAATTTTTATATGAATTAAAAACTGGTAGTTTCAGTTTTTAACGTCGAATTTGTACTTAAATGGTGACGGAATTAAAGCCGTTTTTTGGTGGTACATTCGTTTGAAAATCACACTATTAACTATACACATTGTGTACATCAAAACGTTTTCAAACAGCCAAAAAATGACACAATTTAATTATTTTTTTTTTAACTAAATTTAAAATATTAGTGCCATAAAGACATAGAAATTTAATATTGTTTAAAAAGCGTCGTATGAACAAATATTTTATTTATTTTTTTAATTGTGTATATGCTTTTCTTGTATGATGGAATTTATATATTAAAAAAAGTAAAAACGAAAATATATCACTTCTTAAAATCCATTCTTTTGACAGTGGGGTGGGTATATATTAAGTGTATAAAATAATGAACAATTATAAATAAATGTATTCCTATTATGATAGATATATTATTTTATTTGTAACTAAATATCGTTTTTATTATGGGGTGCAAGTGTCTATTTATATTTGCTTATATATTATGTAGTTTCATTGAATCATTTTTATGTATAATTTATTCATTGCATCCTAAAATAAATATTGATATTTCTTCATATCAGACCTAAAATGCTGTAACAAAGCTATAAAATATCGATTTATATATATATATATAATTGTATTGAAACGTATCAACCAATGGTCTAATTTTGCAAAACAAAGACATGTATTTTTTGTATAATCAAAAATCATTTTTAAAATCTTAAATTTTGTACAATTTTGTATGTATTCTACAGAAAATTGTCAATTATTATTTATGATTAATAAATTTATTTTCAATTCGTTTACTAAGGCAACCGTTTCGACATCCTGTAGTTATTCTGAACGTATTAAATGTTGGGGTCGTACCGTCCCAAATCGGAACACTACCTGCAAGCCAATTAGGAACGCAAGCAAGTCTTATTTTCTATGTTTGGCCTGGTGCCAATTCTTAATGCAATATTTATATAGGGTTCAACCTAAGTTTCTAATAAAACTTATTATCCTGCTCATCACTATAGTCTATTGAGCTAGTGGGTCGGACTTATTACAATTATGGTTTTGTTTATTTAATGTTTGTGTTATAAGTTTTTACGTTTTTTCCCCATTAATTTCACGAATTAGGTTTTTATGGTCTCGCAGCCATAAAGGTTTAAATCAGAAGACATCTTCATCAACTTCTGGAGAAACCTACACTCCTCTTCGAGAATCTAGAAGACTTTAAGGAATGAATGAAGACAATAAAATTGTAAATATTGTTAAAATTACTTTATTTATTTCGTATGACTGAATTTACAATTTAAACAAATACATTTTATACGTAAATATTTAAACTAAATCAGATTATATACATATTTCAGAAAACGCAGTCTATCAACAGTTCAAGGTTTGGCGCCCCACCCCCCCAATACTGATATATAAACAATTATGTTTTGTTATACATAATTTATTTATTTGAATTAAATTTGTAAATAATTGTACTTGTAACAATGATTTTTGTACTTATTAGTTTTAAATAAAAGCATTATAAAAAATATTTTTACTGTTTACTTTTCCTTAAAAGTTCCCAAAATAACGTTAATAGATGTGAAAAATAGTGGTAAAAATGTTTACACTAATTAAAATTTCCCATCTTTTTGAAATTTATTTGACCATTTTGTCGAAAAAATTTGTGAAAAAAGTTAATTAACATTTTTAGGTTAAATCTAACCTCAAAATTTTAATTAAAAATTTTGAGGTTAGATTTAACCTAAAAATTTTAATTAACTTTTTTCCAAATTTTTTTGACAAAATGGTCAAATAAATTTCAAAAAGGTGTGAAATTTTAATTAAAATTTTTAGGTTAATTCTAACCTCAAAAATTTTAATTAAAATTTTGAGGTTAGATTTAACCTAAAAATTTTAATTAACTTTTTCAAAAAAATTTTGACAAATTGGTCAAATAAATTTCAAAAAGGTGTGAACTTTAATTAGTATAAAATTTTATAGGTACTTTCCGATGATGCTAAGGACATTTAAGGTAAACTAAAAGAATATATGTATATTTTATAATGTTTTTATTTAAAATTTATATAAGTACAAAAATCGTTGTTACATGCACAATTATTTATAAATTTATTTTAAATATATAAGTAAATATAATATATAATAAATCATAATTATTTATATCTGTAAAGGGGGGTATGGGGCATTGATGTTTGACCTGGTGATGTAGATTCCTCCTCTAATTTGACGATAAATTATCTGTTAGAGTCTTCTAGTACCTAGATGACCTTAGCTTGTAGATTCCTCCAGAAATTGATATTTTCTGATTGGGGAATGGGGCGCTGATCTTTAAACTGCAATGTTCTGCAAACGGCTGCATGTTCTGAAATAAATAAATATAAATAATTAGTTTAAATGCTTTTTAAATTAAATATTAAGTTCATCAAATAATTATTGCGATTTGATTTGGCACCCGGCCACAAATAAACATTTGGAGAATTAAGGGTAGCGATCTCAGTTTGTGTTTCGATTTGGGACAGTACGAGTTGGTTCCTCGTTCAAATATTACCCTTTATAATAATAGTGATATATTTGAAAAAGCTTAAAAAGGAACCGAATATACTTGGTTCCCACAGTGACCACCATTGAGTAAACTCGCGTGTTCAAAATATGAAACTTTATGTACCTAACTTCATAGCCGGTAATTTCCGACCAGAACAGTAAATGTCAACGTCAACAATTAATCCTTATATTTTATAATATTTTTAAGTGAGAGGGATTGTAACAATTTAAAGATAATATGGGTACTGAACAACGAAATGAAAATCATTTTAGTTACTAATTTTTTAATTTTTTTTACAGCGGTTTCGAGCGGTACTTCGTTTATTTTGTCCTCTATTATGTCTGTATTACTATTTTCTGGTATGCAAACATATCGGCCGTGGTTGGCTTCAACGCAAGTGCATACACTACTCGGCGGTTTTTTGGGATCTTTACTATTTTTGTTAGTGCTCACTGTATCCTTTTGTCGCATAACCTTATATATTTTTGTTATGAAGTGAATTCTCCTTAATAATTCAGGCGTTCGGCAACATTGAATCGGTGGTATTTGGCAAATCATTTCAAACGAAATTATTTCCAGAAGGTATATTCGCTTAATATTGTTTAAGTAAGTAGTAATACTTGTTTTATGTTTAGTGATCCTTTGTATGTTCGTATCAATGTTTGCTGCTGGAATGGTGCATAGGGTTTGCGCAACAACTTGGTATGTTTCCTTAATTATATATATATATATATATTTTTTTTAGTTTTCTAACAATTAAATTTATGTTCCAGTTTGCTGTTTTCTGTCATGACTCTGTATTTCATCAATCAGATTTCGCAAAAAACGCATGTTACTCCCGCACCGGTGACCGCACAACCGATCAAGAAGAAAAAATAAATAAATTTTATTTCTAGATTTATTCCATTCTATGCGTTTATTTTATTGCGATTATATACTGTCAAACTTAACACAAAATAAAAAATCTTTTTATATTTTCTAAGTTCTATTGTGTTTTATAGTCTTAAGTATTTTATATATTTCTTAAAACCAATAAAGTAAGTTTTAACTAAGTAGTGTATTTTAATTTCTGATACCAAAAAAATTCCAAATTTAGACAATTTTAATCTCTAGTGTCCTATTCATGAACTAAAATAATACCGCCATATTTTAGTTCACACTCCCGATACAAAATTTTTCTAGTAATACAAAAATATAATCTTGGATTACTTACTCATTTCGTTCACATATTGCGGCACTTTATCTTCTTCTCTTCTAAAATCACCATATCTCCTAAAGATTTAACAGTAATTGCCCTCCCTCAACAGAACTGAAACCCGATTAACCACTAGGTATTTTTTTTATCTAGAAAACATATTTAAAAAAAAAGAACTATTAATATTCGTAAATATCTTATTCATTTTCGTCGTTATATATTTTACATATTAACGTTGCATTTACATACAAAAATTAAAACATACCACAAAACATTAAAATACCATTCTGTGTTACAATTTCACATCATGTTTAAAAAATTGCAATGGTCCACACTCCAAAAATTGTATAATTTATGTATGTACCATTAAGTAATTACAATTTTATTATTACTTACATGTTTCTGATTATACGTACATAAAGTATGATTTAAAAAAGAAAAAAAATCTCTATTAAATACAAAGAAGCACAAATAATGATTTGTAAATTATAATATATAATATCATAATTTAAAATACTGATATGCAATTTTAATTATTACTAGTTTGATTTTGAAGAAACAAAAATGGCGAGTCAGTTCTTGAAAATTAGTGCGTTTCGTTGAGATATTTCAACTAAACTAAAAAAAAAAAGGCGCATTCTATCTTGACTCTCTAAAATAGAAATGCTTCGACAAAATATAATAAATTGTATATACAATATTAATAACATATAAATAAATAACATTTATAGAATTAAGAAACATATTGATAAATAACAAAATTCATATTAAATAATATCGACTAGAGTTGTAAAAAATTTAGAGTACTTATCATATTAATAAACAAAGACGTTTATAGATATTTCCAGATAACAAATATACAGATTAATTATTTAATATTCCATCTATATCACAGTTGCTATATAGAATTTAAATGAATAAAATTAATTCATACCTAATAGATATTTATGTATTGACTAAAAAAATATTTTATTATTTTAACAATTATTTTAGATTTTCAATTTTGCTAAATATACTAAATATAATAAGATTTTAATTTAATGAAAAATGTCGTAAACTTAGAATAAATCGTTAAAATAGCATCATTAACAGAAATGTTAATTGAAAAGAATCTACTGGTTAATTTTAAATGTGATGAAATATGTTTTATTTATTTTTAAATTGGTGTATTTATTAATTCACGTAAAAAGTGGGTTTAAAAAGTATTTTTCTTTACATGTTTCTCTTTTTTGGCTTATACGATGCCATCAGTGCTACTAATATTTTAATTGGCCAAATATTTCATTCATATTTAGTATATGTCTTAAATATTATTACTAGAATTTTTCCCCAAATAATTCGGTGGGTTTACAAATAATAATAACAAAAATGCTAGTCTATCGAATTCTACTTATAATTGTAACAATAAATTGATTTTAGAGAATACAAAATTTTAATCAGATATCTATCATTTTTAAAATCAATTTATTGGTTATTAGTACTTTTGAATTTTGAGCTCATTGATTTGAGCCTCATAATAAAAATTGAACATTTAGTATAAGTCAGACAACCATTCATTTGAGTTGTTTTATAAAAAAAATACAGATTTTAAGGGAAACTTATGGGTAAAATATAGTTAAAAAAAAAACTAATAGATGTCTCTGACTTATACGTAATTATACATAAATAGTATCTTTTAAATTGACAATAACATTGGTCATTTTTCATTAAATATTCAGTAGTGATAATATAATTTGTTATTAAAAGTAACAATGATTTGCAACGTGCATTACAGTGCTTTTGAGTGTGGATTGAACTATTTTTTTTTTCCATAAATACAAAGTTTGATATTTATATAAATAAATTTATTGGTAACACTGACTGTATATTAGGTACAATGTGATTGTTTTGAAATGTGACACGTTATTATTTACTCAAAATTAATTATTATTATATACAAAATGGTGATTTTTATTTGCAACTAAGGGCTGGTTATCTATTGAGTTTAAAGATGCATTGGTAATCATGTACAAACTACTATTGATCAATATACAATATATGTGTGTGTTTACGTAGTAATGATCAATGATGCTTGAAATTGAAATTAATTTTGAGCAAATTTAAAGTGTAAATGTACAATTTTTGACAAAACCTAAAAGTGTTTTCGTACATGATATATGATTTGGAAGACCTGAAAATGACCGAATATCATAAAATTTTGCATGCGAATACAAAAAACAGTCGAATATTTGTTAAATATCCAAAACGCTCAATGGTCATGTGGAACACAGAGAAGAAGAAGTACGTTACGTTACGGAAGGTGACTTAACTTACACATAAATACTCACATATTCAGTTATGTTGAAAATGTTATTTTACATTTCAAGATTTTTTTTTTTTCTCGTATAAAGAATCCCATTAAACATTATATCATATGTAACATCCTCAAGTTATATATCTGCAACATAACAAATGTTACGCGTGACTAAATGCGGTGTTCATCATATATATATACATATATTTTTAGAATGAACCATTTAGGGCATTCTGGTAATTCAACAAATTTACAATAAACATTAAGCCACAGTAAAACAAATTCAACAATAAATATCTCTAGAATAATATTTCAACATTTAATAATAATAGTTGTGTATGTGTGTTGTGCTACTGGTACTGGTTGTCTCGGGAAATCGGCGAAAATTCACAAACTATTATTGAGTATAATAATTTTATGTAATAATAAGATGATGTGTGTGTTTTACAAGTAATTCGGTCGACGAATACAACAAAAAAAGCCCATGTTTTTGTATAATGAATTTCTTCGACGTTTGCTGGACCATTGACTGTTAAGGTCCTCTCCGGTGAGGGCGACTGTTTTCTCTAGAAACACACGTGTAGGGTTTAGACAGTGATAAATATAACATCCCCTACACACACATCAATCTGGATTGTTAGAATAAATCTGGGACTTTTACAAATGTGAAACGATTACATAGTTTTATATCTCGAAAAAAAAAAAAAAAGTAAAACAAAAAAGAACCTGTAGTCCATTTAGTTAATTTCTACCAAAGTTTATTTTATTCTTAATGCGCTAATTGTGTATTTTTGAAAAAAAAAAAGAAACTCAAATAACTATTTAATGCAGTTTATCATTACTTCTCCATAGCGAACAATTAAATAAATAATTCACAAGTAAAATATTGGTAAAAACTTAAAATTCAAATGTTGATTCATGTATATTTCATAGAACAAACAATGAATTTCGCGAACGTAAGCGAAAATAAATCAATGTTAACCCAGTTCTTTTTGCAAATAATAAAAAAAAAAATTGTATTACCTAAATTATTTTCTTGTTGAGGCATAAACTCTTGCATATCGTTGACAATTTTGGAGATTTCCTGCGAATCCTTCGTAATGCTGCAAAGTTCTTCCTGGTTGAAATCCGGAGTGATTTGTTTACACAATAAAATCTGGCTGATAACGTTACCTAAGTTTGAGGGACCTGCTCGGTTATCTGCAAAAAAAAAAAACCGAAAAGTTTTCAAACTTTATATATTTGTAAAAGAGTTCGTAAGTCGCGAATGTTTTATTTGTCTGAGTTAAAAATACGATTTGACGTGCTAATAACGTGATATTACACCGGTACCAAACAGTATATAGTTTGGCTTCGTATCTTGAAATTGGATTAAGTTCGTTTGAATTCCACATAACCGAATTAACATAGATTAGTCTCGCTGTATCAATTTTTTACTTTGTCCTAAACAAAAAAAAACGCTTCAGAAGATATAACATCAGCCAACTAGCATTGCGCTGCTTGAATTGTGCACTGAAAAATGGTTATGAAATGTTTTTTTTTTTTGTGGACATTACTAATTGGGATCACACACAAATTGAGACTTGATTTGCATATGTGACATGCGTTCCCAAAAATGTAGACTTCTATAAATATAATTTTAAATCATTTGATAAATAATATTACGCGACGGAAAAAGAAATATAACCGGAGCACGCTATCGACTATTTTGTATTTTAAATGTTTATTTTAATATATATATATATATATATATATATATATATATATATATATATATATATATATATATATATATATATATATATATATATATATATGTCGTAGTCACGTCATGAAATCTTGTAACTCGTGATAAAACATTAGTCCCATAAAGAAATGCGCCCATAATATAAGGTTTGCTTTTGCATAAATATAATTTTTCATGAAAAATCAAATTTCACTTTGTGAGTGTGACATACACGCTACCTTGTATATATTTGAGTGTTAATATTTTATTTGTATCAAAATATATCAATAAAAGTCATTACTCAGGAAGGTATTAAACATTTATTCTACGTTTTGATTGTAATAATTAGTACTAAATTAGATATAATTTAGATAAATAATTCAAATATGACTATTGAATTTAAAAAAAGAAACTAATATTGGTATCGCATCGTTGAATTGTCACGAAAAAAGTATCAATTTTAATCGTATTTAAAGTGTTTTATAGAATAATAAACTTCAGGGTTTAGTCAATAACAGTTTATTAAAGTCAATTTTGTTTTACTCACCATAGAAGCCCGACATATCCATTGGAATTACTTGAACTAACCGATGGCATTTAGTTAGTTCGCGCAGAAATAGTTGGGCCATGAAATATAGGAGTACTAAATGGGGATTGTCAACTGGGATTCCTTCGGCTTCAGCTCTAAAAAAAAAAAAAGCATTACGAATAATATAAAACCATTTTTTTTTATGCTTCCAAATAGAAAATTTGTTTTCGATTACATATCATTTTCTTGTGTTTATTTCAAACTTTTTAACGTGACAAAAATTGCAAACGAACTTTTATTATGTGCAGGCACGTATTAAGAAGTTTTATTTTTGGTTGTATTCACATCATGTACTGTACGATACAAAAAGCATTCGTTAGCCAACATGATTAGAGTGCAAAGAAAGTTTAAACTACAACATATATATATATATTTCAACAAATATTTTCTTGGTCATATGTTCTATATTACAAATATACTTATGCATACAATTACAGAAGCAAATGGGAACTGTTATAGAATCAAAAATCCATAATTTTATTATTTATTTCTACATAATATAGTATCGCATTACAATCAGAGATATAATGTTGATTTTTTGAAGTAATGATAACGACATATCTAGATAGGAATCACTAGCAATTAGGTCATCAAATTATTTTTTGATATCAGAATAAAAAAGGAAATATGAGAGCGTGTATGAAGAATTTATGATGAATCTATATGAAGCAAAAGAAGCTTGTTTGAGTGATAATTGGTGCTAATGGATGTAAAGTGTTTTCTGCCACTCCATTTTGATGGGAATAGGCATTGAGTTATGTAGAAAAGAGTAGGGTGTTTTAGGAAAGAAAAGTAAACGGTTTATTGTATTTGTAGGTTTAAAGAGAAATGTAGTAATTACAATCGTAAAGTTATTATGTTTTGTTGCCAAGATGAAGATAAATTTTTATTATTTTTTGTTTTTTTTTTTACATTTTTTGCGTTTGTTGCATTATGTTAATCAGATTGTTATAATATAATTAAGTAACGTAATACAGCGGGATGTAATTCTATTTTTCTTGTGTTAGTAAATTGCTTTTAAGGGTATTAAATCGTTTACGAAACCAGAAACCATAGCCTACGTTTACATGATAACAATAAACTTAAAATTTTCTTTTATTGTGTATAGAAAAGCTCGCATTGAACACGTAATTTAAATTTATATTATATTTACAAACTTTGTTGCTAAAGTTCTATATATTCGACGCAATATGCTGGAATACATCAATAGATAAACAATAACCGCAATATAATCGATGGAATCCAACATGGAATATAACAGGTACATTTACTCTGATCATTAAATGAATATTCTATTATATACCTTTACTTCAATATATATATATTGGTAATAATATATCGTTTCAAAACCTCAAATTGAAATATAAACATTATGCATATACATTTCAATTAATTGCTAATTGTATAAACTACAACTTGACCTTGAAAGTAGTAATAAGAGGTTTTAGTAGTTATGTTATGTTTTATTTCTCTGTAGTTGTATTAAAATACTAGAAAATTCAATTGAATTGAATACTTTAACAATAAGATTTTCTCGTTCTGCGTTGTTTCAATAAGTTATAGAATTTATTTCTGAGAAGATTTCCGTTCCAGTTTTATACCTTTGTCAAAGGTACATTTGAAAGAAACACCCACCATATCTTACTCGTGTTTATTAACTCCAATATCATCTAGACACGGATAAAAATACATTTTACTTATTTTCGATTTATATGAAGATCTATAGCATTTTCGCTTTAATTAAGTTGTCAAATGACTGGATTACATCTAAATTCGATTAGTATCTAATTTTAGTTAATGCAATATAACTGGTTATAATTAGATAAATATATCTGGGATATTAAATAAAAATGAGGCTTCTACAATATTGAAATTAAAAATAAGTTGTAATAAAGTTCAAATCACGAACAGATATATTTTTTTTAATCGATTTTACGTGTAACGTCAGTTACCAGTTCGAGAAAGAATTAATTGGGGTGGCAATACACATTTTCCATCCATTCACATATTGATAATCATTCGCAATTTGCACAAACTTATTTACTTGATTCAAATGCATTCATATACGCTCGTCTATTCCGCCGGTTCACAACTTTTCGTTCGTGCAAACTCATTTTGAATCTGTTTTAATCACTTTTTCCAAAGACGACCCCGTGGAATACGCGAAAGAATGTCGTGTAATAAATTGCTTCGGTAAATTTTGTATTCAAATACTATTATTTATATAACGTAAAGTTTACAATCTTAATTCGTCTTTAATTAGTTACATTCTCCACCGCTAGGTGAGTACGGCTTAGCTTTAATCTCGATTAGTGTAGAAGCGCTTAAATGATAAACGGTATTATTTATACATTACCTAAGTTGTTTTCGAGTAGATATTATATAAAACAGCTTGTACCGTATAAACATATCAATATTTGATGGCTGAGTGCCCAAAATCATGACATGTTGCGGTCATATAAAGAGAATATGCTAAATATTTGATTTAGTCGATTTTCTCACCAATGACAAACCTTTGCATAATTTAAAAATTTTCATATCCGAAAATATTTACTTTAAAATTTCATTATAGTTAACGTAAACAAAAATTGGTATTGTCACAGCTTGCACTAAGTAGCGGAAACGGAACAATTTCGAAATATACGTAAAATATACGAGTTTCAAAATCATTGGTATTCGAAGAGAATTATTCTTAAGTTAAGGAAAAATATATGGATTCTTTTTAAAAATTCGATTCCGAGACACAAACAGATTAAGTTTGTCGTAAATTAAAAGTGGCGTATCGTTACTTTAAAAACAAATATATATATAAGATGAGAATCGACGTAATTTTGAAATCTAATATATTTGCTATGGGCATGAAAACGAAAAGGTGAACATTGGATTGCGTAAAGCTTTATAGAGAAAAGAAAATATAAACGGCCTCACTTCAATCAAATCGGATTCTTTTGATTTTCCAATTCGACCGCACACTGTTTGAAAAAAAAAACAGAGAGAAAAACTTTTCTAATTAGATACTTTACACACAGTACCAGCAACCTCTGAATTCGAGAAATTTTATTTACTACCCGATTTGTATAAAAGGCTTAGAAACGAAAGTTGCATAATTTCTAAATTACGTTCTAGTTTTCATTGTATGCATATAAATAGTTCTGAATTAATATAAATAAATTTGAATTTTCATAATGGTTACTTTATTTTGTTATACTATTTATTAAATTTACATATTTTGAATAAAATTTATATTATTTTTGCATATATTTAACCAACTTTTTACTGATTATCAGCACATTCGTGATATATAAACTATGAATTATATGTTTAATTTTTTATATGTACCCTTACGCGTATTCTGGCACGTAATAATATACTACTACTTTCAAGGTCACCAAAAATTTGATTTTATTGTAATATCTATAATTCGTAATTTAAATTATAGATTATCGTTAATTTTGATAAAAACGTTTTTGCAAATTATGTATTTATTTTGTAAAAATGTTGTCTCAGAAGTATGTGCGCGTAAATATTATATGCAAATATTTGCAAAGACGCTGTAACTTAAATGTTTTTGTCAACACACCTTTTGATTTCACGTTCCTGTGCAAATACCTATTTGAAAATGCCAAGTTTATGCAAATATACAATCCCCCAAAAATGAAGTGTTGACGAATTGAAACGAACAGTGAGTAAATAGATGTATCGTAGTATTATTTATTTAGCAAATCGTTAATAACATGCTATACATATTGATACTTGATATAATCAACTGGTACCAAATTAGTATTACCAATTAATTATCAATGAAATTAATTCGCAAATTAACAATTTTATATTACAAACACTTTGCAAATTGCTATTTATCTAGTGACTGATCCATTTTGAATATATTTTTAAAAACACTTTGCTAATTGTTATTTGAAAACTTCAAACATTATTTTTAAATTTAGATACACATTATATATATGTCGTGCATAATATTTTGAAAGTAGTAATAACGGCACATTTAAGCCTTTTTGATGTTATATACTACTTTTAAGATGATGAAATTGATTGATGCACAAAAACTGTATATTGCGTCTACAATAAGCTTTACCCAAGGAAATTACTTAGGCGCATGCGTTTGTCTGATTAAGCTAACCTAACTTTAGGTTAACGCGTTCGATAACCTAACTTTTGCGGTTCCCCATATACCTACTCTCTAACCTACATGTACACATTGTTCTAGCCGTATATACAACATAAATGTCCTAGTTTCACATGAAGTATAAAAAAAAAAAAACTTTAATCTTTTTATAGTTATAAAAATTTTTTATAGGACTACTATGACGTCATTCAGTCAAACTAGGGTTCCAAAATTTCGATTTCAATTTTATTATTATAAAATGTTTAGCATCCAACATAAAAGTTCAGCTATAAAATAAACATAATTCTGAACATTGCTAGAATAACTCGACGAATATTGAAAGTACTGTACAAATAATCCACTATGATGCAAATATTTTGTGTGTGTGTTTTTTTTTCTCTATTTGCTCGGAACAAGTTTGAGAAATTCTCGCTCAACAATAGTCTGAAGTATTGTCACTGTGGGGACTTCGTGTCAAATGACTAGAGTACTTAAGTACGTGCTTAATAACATGGTTTTGTAGCACATGTGTTATAATAAATAAATTTAAAAAAAAAACTTCTATATTTTTTTTGTATAATTCTTAATTAATATATATTTTATTTATAATTATTAACGATAAAAAATATTAAGAATTTGATTATTATTAATTGATGGTGAATGGGAATGTTTGTTTGTAAATTAGTGAAAATGAGCAAGTTTTTATTAATTTAAAAAAATTGAAATATTTCCATCTCATGTTTTTTTTTTAATGGTAATTTGACCAAATATATATTTGTACAATGTGGAAAAAGCTTCTAACACTATGACGGTCTACTTATTCTACCCTAGAAATGTATCTTACTCTTCACGTCTTGCGAAAGTATACATTGTTAATTTGACAGCATTATATTACAAGTTTTGAAGCAGGTACTTGCTGTTCACTCACAGAATATACAACGAGAAAAAAATACAACAGCACTGGCAACTAACAAATGGTGACGCGAACAAGATGTTTTTATTTACATTCTAGTGTATCATTTCGATTCATTTGTGTGCGCCTCACAATAGAAGTAATTTTAAGACGTAGTCAATATTATTTTGTTTTATAACGACGGCAGGGTAAAATTTGTCAAGAATTGTATCGCTATTGTGTGTTTTGAACAAATCCGCAACGACCTTCAACGGTCATACACGAGTATAATGAATGTCGACGTAAAAACTGCCGACTAGGATTTATAATAATATTAATAAAAAAACAATATAAATATGTATCAAACTTGTAATTTGCTTTGAATTGCCTTGTTTTCAATAAATAATAGTTTCTACAAATTGAAATGGTGACATTGCACTGAAATTGTTGAATTAACTGACTTGAACGTAATGATCAAGTATTGACTTAAAAGTTTTCTGGTTCGCTTCCATTCTTTTTATTTATCTTCCTTTTTTTTTTTTGTTATTGGGTTGAAGTCTAATACTTGTTTTGTTATGTCATTTGACGCGTTTTATTGTGGATGTGTGTTTGGGTTCAGGGTGGGAATTAGGTACAAATTCGTTCAAGAATTTCCTTTCTTTAACTTTGTAAATCGTATTAAAAGACAACACTAAACGTAAACATCAATTTATTTAATTCGACAGCAGTTTCCAAGAATTGACATTTTGCGTCTTAACATTATTAATGGGCGACATGGCCTTGATGCTCAAACTCCTACACATCCTATTTTTACTACTTATTTTCGCTATTTATTCGCGATTAAAACCAACCTCCGGCGATAAAAATTGAAAACTAACGAATGAAAGCAATCGTAAACAAATAACATCTATTTTCATTTATTGGTTGTTTCTACTTTAGATGCCATTTTGTACATTTTCCATTAATTTTCTAAGCATATCTCCAAATGACTAGAAATAGATTTTTCAAACTATGTTTGTTTTTCTATTTGTTTTTAAAGCAATTATTTGTGCTCGAATCTATTTCGATATACTGAAAATGACAGTTTCGGGTTTTTTTGTTTTTTTTTATAATGGCCATCCTGTATTTTCAGCTAGAAAATTATCCGGAAGAAAAGAAATTTCAGACCGTTTCCGCAATTACTGACACTGCAACCTGACATCTTGTTGTCAATAAAAGAAATATCGTTGGCCGTGATAAGAATCCTTAAAAAACGACGAAAATAAACCACAAGAAATCGAATCGGTTTTGTGCGGTTCTATCACGCGAAAAGTTTATGTTACGTTTACGTATTTATAACCAATTAAATTGATTGTTATTATATATTAGTTGATCTAATAAATAATTCGCAAACCATTTGAAATTGAGCTTTTTTAAAAACTACTCTTAAACATATTATAGAATAGACGGTATCATATTTATATATGTAAACGATTATAAGTGATTCAGTTTCAGATTTAAATAAAAAATACTCAATATTGTGTACATACACTCCTGTGTTCAAACTTTTCTACATTTTTCTTTTTTTCTACTTTTAACGCCGGATCCTTTTTTGATCGATTTATTTCGAATTTCCGTCTGGTCAACCCAATACAACGTATAGAATTTTTTTTTTTTTTCAAACTTAACTTTCAAACTGTTAAAGTTAACCAGTTTCCAGTGAACTAGTACAGTTTTAAAACCTTTCAATAAACCAATGCGTCCAGCTTACAAATATATTTTAAAATTCAAAACCAAATGATTCTCACACCGGAAAAAATAAAACAATGAAAAATATCAAACGCAAACAACCACGAATCGTTATTATTATTATTTTTTTTTTTTTAGTCACTATCCACACAGAATTTCATCAAACTCAGATTGTTTTTTTTATTTTCTGAAAATTCGAGCATATTTTCAATGTTTGACCAGCTGCCACTGAAAAACTACATGAAAGATACGTGTCATTTGATACCAAACATAGTTGAATATGATGTGTCTCTTAAATTATGTGAAATATATAAAAATTATTTTATATACAATTTTACATATGCCAAATATTTTTTTCCGATTTGTAATAAAATTCTAGTGATTTAAGATTTAGAACTATATAAAAAATCGTAAATAATAATAAATAATGCTGTTTTATTAAAGAAATTAAGATAATAGATTGAGTGAATTTTTTTTATTTAAGGGTAAATTATAAAAAAAGGTCTTCAATTGCCCCGGTGTAAAATTACAATTTGCGTTAATAAGAAATGAGGAGCGTTGTGTTTTTGTGTGTAAGTTTCGCTTTCTTGGTTTGTGTGTGTGTGTGTGTGTTTTCTGTTTATTTTATTTTTTTTTTGGCGCGGTACAGCTGTATACATCCCCTCGGATAGGTCAAATGAATTACATTGAGCTTACCGAGTATTCCCGTAGGATTTCCACCCTACGAACTACCAAAGCGCGTTCTTTTTCCTACAATGATAATACACACACGAAAAGCAACAATAACCCCATTTCGACGACATATAATCCGGGCGAAACATATCAATAAATATGAATATGCATTTCAAAGAATGATAGAGATGTATCAGCATTTCTTGAAAAATTCTAGCAATGTCATCTTACACATATCAGACACAAAGGCAACCTTTGCTTACAATAAATTTACGCATTTCTGCAGACTATGTGAATAGATAGATATCTCTAGAACGTTTGACAATTTTAAATAAAATTGCAGTTACCCTTCGAGTAATATAAAATGTTTAGAAAATATCCAATTGCATGCGAATTACAATAGAGTGTATGTATTCACAGTTGTAAATTCAAATTTCGCAACTTACAATGGCAATGAAATAAAATAAAATTACTCAGTTTTTGTTGTGAATAAATTTCAGGAAAAGACGAAGTATTGTTGAATAAAGGAAGAGATTAATACATAAAATTACATTAAATTCGGATGACGTCTTCATGAATAAATATTCACTTAAGTGCCTCAAGGAGTTCAAGGCCAATGCGCCTCGACAATAATCAAACAATTTCCCAATTTTTTTTTTTTTTAACAAAAATACCACTTTAATTTTAAAAAAAACGTTACTGTTCACACTAGATATATTACGAGCGAGTGTGAAATATATTGTGCCTACTTAACTAGAATGACAGATTATTTTAGTGGTACAACCCAATGCTTGTATTAATTTGCAAGTCAATAGACTAGGGTTTTGTAATGAGTGAAATACGCGCATGCGTAATGCTATCATTAAATTTACACTTTCCCCTAGGTGAGTATATTGTTTTTTTTAATATTGTAATTCCAGCCACGAAACATTTAATCATTAAAAACTTCACACAGGACCACTTCTTTGCCAAAGAAATACACACACAATTTTAATCCACGTACAAAATAACAAAGCGAAAATTGCATATTATTGTTGATTTACAAATTAATATGGAAATGCTTATCACATTTTTTTATTAAACCAAAATAGTACTAAATGCCGTTTTGAGTAAAAATTAAACAAATCAGTATTTTTATAACGAATACAAATTTAATTTACTAAAAATAAGAATATTATTTGATTTGCAAATCAATCTTCCTCAGAATTGTATTAAATAAATGTATGTTGAACAGATTTGTAACTGGAATTGACTAAATATATGAAATGTATCCATTATGTATGTATTTTATTATGGTGTTGACAGTGTTATTCTAAAATGCCACATCACTGATTTATCATGGCAAAGCACGGTGTACATAAACCAAGTCTCTCATCGTATACAAAACCTAATTTATTATTGATATTCTCATTTCACTTCTGCCGTATATGTATTTTGGTAAAGTTCCACAGTCTACATAGATTTTTTTTTTTTTATTGTTCTTACAACATAATTAGATAGATGCACCAACTTTTTTCTGCGCCATAATAACTTCCAGCACGTGTATTTTTGACGTTTACGTTCATTGGAAATTAATTAAAGCCGATGATTGAATTATTTATTGATTAATTTTGATATAAAATCGATTAACTGACAAACCTTTATAGAACAGCATTTATAAAATTGTGAATATTACTCTTAGAAATATTATAATTTATAGGTAATTATGAAGTAATAAAATTTCAATAAAGCAGCATACAGAGTCCTATTTTAGTGCATCTGTGCGCTACTTCTGTAGAAAATAATTTGATTATAACTCTTATTTATGCTTGCCTTGATATTCCGTTCGGAGAATTAACAACATCATATGCAAGTACAAAATTGTATTCTCATACACTCAATTATAAAGTCTGGTCTTTGATGGTATAAAACAATTATTTGGTAATAAAATCAATTTTCTATTAACATCGTTCGATGCCGAATTTCTGCGAATATTTTTCCTCAAAATGTTAAATACTATTTGTAATTATTTATAATATTTGCTTGGTTTTGATATTAAATGCTATTACGTAAATGCATGTAATAGCAAAACATTCAATTTGATGACAGATTAGCTTAATCTGTACTTCATGTTGCAGTGCATGTGTTTATTAAATTAATATTTGATATGTTGTTGCAGCAACTAAAGTTAACGATTCTATTTGAGTAAGATTATCCTAGTTTACAATTGAGTAGATATTCGATAAAACTGTTGAATGCGTATGAGTCTAAATAAGTTTACAAAGAGTTTTGCCATTCTTAAAAATCATTGCCGTTTTGCTACGGATCATTGAAGGGTGAGTTGCGAAAGTTTCGCAAGGGAACGAAAGTTTACGTTTTCGGTAACGTTGCTGAGACCTGGAGACGAAGTACTATGTGGAATTTGAGAAACGCAAATTTCATTTCACACCATCTGGCCTGGCCATGCTGTTCAATACATTTGACAGAATTTCTTCCCGATTTACTTTCCCCTACAATCTTTGTAGAATATTTTATTGATATGATGGGGAGTGAGTGTTTAGTACTGCATTTTGATATTTATGACTCTTGTTTAGTTAATATATTTGAATTCAAACGTTTTTAAAAAGAATATCCAAGCCAAAAGTGCTTGTTTACTCTAGTCACTTTATGCAGTTTTTGCAATAACTTAAAAACGATTGCACTTACAGTAAAAATAGTTAGATTAAAAATTATATACTTTAATTAACTTTTATTTAAATTAGGAAACTTGGAAAGTGGATTGTAGTTTATTTGAAAAATATAAAATTTGTATTTGGATATCTAAGCAAGATACGTATAAGAAAGTTTAGGGCAAGCCAATGCGGATATTTCGTATCTAAAATAGAATATTTTCCAATCGGCCAATAGCAATTGTATGAAATATGTATGCGCTCGTGTATGTATAGGTAAGTTTGTGTTCTGCAGTAAACAGTAGCAAACCAAACAAACATTTGCAGTACAATGGATCGATGCTCATGATTTCGCAAACAAATTATGTATTTTTGTCATCCTATACCTACAGAAATTACGCTATATCCACAGTCACGCAAAATTAACACAAATATTCGGTGATACAATCATAATGCACGACCGTTATTTAGTAATCAAGATGGTTAAATTAACCATTTCCATATCCCATTTTCAAAAAAAAAAAATACTCTTAAACGCTTAAAATCTTGTAGAAATTACTTTGAAATCTATTATAAAGCCAAACTATAATATCTATAGTTGTTTACGAACATTCACCATTACATTTTTGTGTATCGGTTTAGTTAGTGTATTGTTGGTATGATTGGGTAGACAATATGTCTCTGACAAGACCCAAAACATACATTTTACGAAATAGCTCTCTGAACGTCTGGTTTCGACACAAATTATTGCTTTTAGTACAAATGTAATGATTTGAAATAACAGTATACGTAACATATCCCGGCTAAATTGTTGCTACAGAAAATTATATTTGAAACAATATCAATAATATTCTAGTTACAGGACTCACATTACTTATTTACGTGGAAGAATATATTTAATAGTATTGCATAAAAATATATCAAAAAAAACATTTTCTATAGCGCTAAATAAATACTTCATTACACAAATATAATTTTTGTATGAGTTGAAATTGTACAGTTCTTATTTTATGTCTATTTAAATACGAATATATGTATGAGTGTTCGAAAAATTTATAAATGGAAAATTTAAATTAATTTTTCATAAAACTAAACGCCAACAACATATAAATCACTAGCTCTGAGCGTATTAGTATATAACGAGTTTGGCAATTTTATTAATTTAAGTGTCAGAGCGTATCAACAACGTTATATTTCGCGTATTTTTTATGACAGTGTGTTTCGCGTGTGCTTAGATAACAATATTCTTAAGACGCGCAGTTTTAAGATCTGGTTGTATACAAATGCGTACGAGTACGTGTTTAATGATTTACACCGCAAGGACTTTAATATTTCCGCAATAAATAACAAAACTTCGAGAAAAAAGTAATCGAAATGATGCTCTTTTTTTTTTTTTTAGGGGATAAATTACCGAGACCATATATCAAAAACAATATTCGCATGTGCTTAGTACTTTGTAATTAAGTCTGCGTGATTGATGTTAAGTTCATGATGTTTTAGTAGAATGGTGGGGTTTAAAGTATTGGGTCAAGTTTGGGAGTCAACGAGGAAAATTGCACTTGTTTTTTTTATATGTTGTAATGTTTTTAAAGTTGACATAATCAATGTTTGTAAAACAGACAGCACATATAATGACTGTCATCTGTTAAATAATTTCTTTGCCCTGTGTACTACATTGGTACAATCACGTAAATATGTAAAACTACTGTTCTATTAAACGTTACCCTTCCCAGTGTCGTACAAATTTATTTTTAGATCGCCACACCTAATATATTTAATATTTTTTTAATAAAATAATTGTCTTTCATTATCCTGCATCTAAAAATATATAGAGTTCATATATTTGAAAGTTAATCGTAGCTTATTCGCTCGCTCGTAAGACCATAATTTGTCGCTTCTCCTCCTCTGAAGATACTGAACGGATTAACACCAAATTTAACATTCATAATCTATAAGCACACAATTCGTGCCGTTCGTATTTCAAATATACTAGACCTTTAATTTCTAGAATTATACAACCAGACGAAAATTACAGCGCAATGTTCACAAATTTAAAAACTATATGTTGTCAAAATGTACCCTATAAATAATTTTAGAAGGCTATTCTACGGTGCCTTCTTTAGAAAATACAAAAAATAAAAAAGTTTAGTGTGTTTTTATATAAAGTGCTCTTAACGTTATATGTTTTTCTATATTTGGAACGAAACTGATTGTTCGTTTGATGTAACAAATCCTATACAAATATGTTTCATTGAAACTTTGAAACACTTTATACCCCATATAAAGTTAGTAATAAATAATGCTTTAACATGTGATAGAAATATAAAAATCACAAAACACGCCTATGTATTGCGGGTGCGAGCATGCGTTACAGATTCATTTAATGAAAA
>OX063288.1:70000-230000 GCA_944039245.1 Nebria salina | reverse complement strand
TGAAATAAGTTTTAAGCGTTTTAAGTAATAGAATGATGCATGATGCCATATCATGTATCTGTGTATATAATATCAGATAACTTTGTATAGGTAGGTACTGCTTTTTATTGAACCGGTTGAACATAACGACATAGTCTGGTTCTACTCAAAAGCATGTGTTTAAGAAATGTGTTTATTTTAAATGACTTTGTTAAATTTAATTAATGGTATTGTGTGTGTTTGTGTTTAATAATTGCATTTTATTGTTTACAGTCAAATATATCACAATCGGGTCTCGAACGCAAAGAGCATCTGTATAAAATTTTAGTCATAGGCGAACTGGGTACTGGCAAAACGTCCATTATCAAACGATACGTCCACCAATTTTTCTCACAACATTACCGTGCCACAATTGGCGTGGATTTCGCACTGAAAGTACTCAACTGGGACGCAAACACAATTATTCGATTACAATTATGGGATATTGCTGGTAAAAACATTAACACTTAAACACGTTAAATCGCCAACTGAACGAATGAATGAATACATTGGGTTGGGGGTTTTATTTTTTTTATTTTTTTAATTAGGGCAAGAGCGTTTCGGAAATATGACACGGGTATATTACAAAGATGCGGTGGGAGCCTTCATAGTATTCGATGTAACGCGAGTCGCTACATTTGATGCTGTTGACAAATGGAAACAAGATCTAGATTCAAAAGTACAGTTACCCGACGGAAGCAATATTCCATGCGTGCTGTTAGGTAACAAAGTACGTTTTCCAACAACCCAGTGGCTAGACCTCTTCTTTTGTAATGAATGTTGCTTTATTTTGTTTTTCCCTTGAAGTGTGATCAACAGAAAGAAGGTATCGTGAACACGCCCAGCCGGATGGATGAGTATTGTAAAGAAAAAGGCTTCTCAGGTTGGTTCGAAACGTCAGCGAAAGAGAATGTTAACATTGAGGAAGCAGCTAGATTTCTAGTCAATAAGGTAATTATAATGAAAATAACCCGATGTTACTGTTTCTAAAATAATATCCGTTACGGTTTTTAGATATTATTGAACGATAAACTATTACATCATAGCAGTGATTTGAATAAAGACAATGATAGAATTGCTATTGATGATAAAGGTGATACAAATGGGCACAGTAAATCCATTTCGAAAACATGCAGTTGCTGACCAATTTTATGTGCGCCAATTCCATTGACAAATATCCCAGCTACCCAAATTACTATGTGAATAAAAACTATTATTATTAATTATTATTATTATTATTATCATACATTTATACATGGCATACAGCGCTTTATTTAAATGAAGAAACTGATCAATTTGGCTCTTGATAAGTACGGATTATTAACAGCCGCCCAAAACATACCAATAAATAAATACAATTTCAATTAATTTTAAGAAAATTTTGTTAATAATAAATAAAACGATATATATATATATATATATATAATAATAAAAAATTTCCCTCATTTTCCTATTGACCATTTTTCATTTTACTATTTGTCGTTATACAATACCACTAGGAACAAGTTACACCGTATTAGTGTCTTAGGTGATTTAGTTAGGCTGGATTATATTAAAAGTGTTATTTATTATAAACACCAAATTGAGAAGTAATTATAGTATAATGCAGATTTTTACACAAGTATTAACTATATTCTTGAGAAATGTATTTAATCATAAAACTAAATATATATATATATATATATATATAAATAAATATATATATATATATATATATATATATGTATTTTATTTATTTATAAATAATACAATATTGAGCTTCTTTTTTGATGGATTTATATTAATGTCTTGCACCAGACATTATAGATTCAACACGATTAGCTGTTTCCCGCACAACATCAGAAAACTCTGGCAATTCGGGTAAATCTAGCGTAATATGTGCGGACAAGCGTTTATAGACCGAATTGATTTCAGGTTTTTTTTTACGAGACTCTTCATATTTTAATTGTTGCTTTAAGAAAATGGCTGTCTTTAAGTTGTCCTGAATATTTTTGAAAGTTTCTTCGGCTGTGTTCATAGTCTTAATCGCTCTAAATTATAATCGTTATTCGTGGAACTCATCAGAATATATATGTATATATAATTTACCCCACTGCGTATTCCACATCGTAGCACCTGCCTTGAAGTTCTAAATGCAACTTTTTCACGTCCACTCGTCGATCAACCATCGGTTTTAACGCTTTACGGACATGTTCTTGTAGCCTGTAAAACGCTAAAGATGGTTCGTTTGCTACAATATGCATATTTTCTGATATACGTTCAGTTGCTGCAAAAAACAAAACAAACGTATTTTACATAGCCCTTGTTGCCTTAAGATGATAAAACATAACGTTTTAACTACCTTTCTTGACTTTAACTTCCAAATCAACATCACTGCTATGATGCATTTTAACTAGTTCTCAATCAATTTGAAAGTCAGAACATGGTATGTATGTAATGTATTTCTTGGCTTGGTTTGTCTCTGCTCTGCTCTGCTCTGCTCTGCTCTCTGTTATGTTTACTTATTATTGACCTATTCCGTTTTTGTGTTGGCCGGTAATATAACCAGCTACATAACCAACTGAGTGGAAACGTGTTCATAGTACGTGAACGGTACACGAGTACTGAACTTGGACGTGGCCAGGCTACCTACTTGGCCAATTCAGTTAGTGACGCGTGGCCTGCTTGCTAGTCAGTCTTCCAGATTCTCGTCCGGCCAAATACAGAATTTGGTCTTATTTCCATATTCCCAACAATTACTTATTCATATTCAAGGTAAATCATTTACAGAACAGACACTTGCCAGAACAGGTACATTTCTAATTCTCTTTTTTATTTGTTTGTTTTTATAGAAAATGTTCAAACAAATTATACTAATTTTCGCAATTTTCACCATTGCGTATTGCAATGAAGATGACTCGGGTGCCCGGCTACTTGTCTCGAAGCAAATTCTCAATAAGTATTTGGTAGAGAATATGGATATCGTCGTTAAATATAACATCTACAATATCGGCAACGCAGCAGCTGTTGGTGTACAGATTACCGATCATGGTTTCCATCCCGAAGCGTTCACTGTTGTCGGTGGTAAATTAACCGCAACCATTTCACGCATTGCACCTCAGATGAATGTTACACACGTTGTTGTTGTTCGACCAAACAAGTACGGCTATTTCAATTTCACTGCAGCCGAAATTAATTACAAAACGAACGAAGAGAACGCACAGGTAAACAAGCCGCAATCCCCATCATCACATTTCTTTACTATGAGCATCTATTTTCGTATACATATGTATGATTTGAACGAAATTTTGAGCTAATAATAAAAAATAATAATAATACCGATTTGACCAATTTTGGTATTGGTATTATTGTATTGATGGTGATTCTCTTCTAGGTGCAATATGCAATCAGTAGTGAGCCAGGTGAAGGAGCAATCATTGCATTCCGTGATTACAACAAGAAATTCTCGTCTCACGTCTTGGACTGGGCTGCATTTGCCGTTATGACATTACCATCATTGGCAATTCCATTTGCCTTATGGTTTTCGAGCAAGAGGAAATACGAAAGATTAGGTGGTGTCAAAACAAAGAAAATCCATTAGGTTCATAAATTATTAAGAAGAGTTTTTTTTTTTTTCTTTCTGATGAATAAATTTTTTTTATTATTATTACTTTTGTAACATTGTTGATATTTTTACCATCTACCTATCACTTTCTATGTATTTCATTTAATAAATATCGTCCATTCTGTTATTTACATGTATTTACTTTTATTTTTTGTGTTACTTGGTGAAATTAGTTCAGGAAATAGTTCAAGAAAAGGTTTTTGTAAGAAACACAATTTGGTTAATACATATATTTATATGTAAATATATATATATATATATATATATATATATATATATATGATACACTTGAATGTTTTTGGGGAAACATGTTTAAATAAGATTAAGATAAAAAGTATACATTAAAACCTCACAGCCACAAATCTTAGATTTTCATAACAGATTAGAATTCATGCAAAAATATACAAACTTTTTTTTTTTCTTTTTTCGTTATGTATATGTATATATATATATAAATATTTGGTTAAACATTGATTAAAAACGTTTACTATCGTCATTTGTTTCGACGTTGGAGGAACCATAATCCAGATGAAAGACAGGACTTTCTGGGTTAGATATATTAGCCGAATTTTGCAATACTGGAGCAATATAACGGAAACAAACATTCGGTTGTTCGGCTTCGGTTGAGGTATCCGGAACGCACGAAGGAAACGGGTTCGCAAAGAAAAACAAGCCGCAAGTCAACAATAGAATAATAAAAATGATTAGATTTATCGGACTGAGGCCACCACGTAGCACAGCTAAGCCAGCTAGAGTAGCTTGCATTAGCACTACACCGACACGAACCATTCGTATCGCTGAATTATGTATATGTCTACCTTCAGTACCCATATAAGTAGGACGGTATGCGAAATATAAATTGTGTTTATCTCCAATGTGTTTTAAAATCATATACAATAAGCCGAACGGAGTAATCAGTGGACATACGAGACTGTACGTTGTGGTAACAGTAAATATTAACAGCGTCCACGCATAGTTGATGCCAAATGCGAATTCCGATAAAACTGTTCGTTGCACGTTCACGATATCAGCCTTTGATCGGGAGATACTTAAGGTCCAGAGGAACCTGGATAATTCTGGAAATCGGATCAGCTCTAGAGCGGTGCCGATCAGGGCAGACGTGATGACATAGTTGACAAAAAATGCACCTTTATCGGGCAAAAAGACACATTCCCAACGATAGGTGCGATTGTGCGAAAGAGATAATTCCACCAAAGCCTGTGCACTTGTCAAACCCAGTGAGGGCAACACCAACACCATAAACAGTAAGAAAATAAACGTTTTATTCATGACAGCTTGATTTTGTTTCGAACGAGTCCAATGCGACAGCCACTCGTCTGAGTATGCAACGAAAACCGGCAATAGAGCGGACATCGTCCAAAGTAGTAGCGTAGGCAAAAACTCGGTTAGAACAACGCTTACTTTAATATCGTTGTGCGACATAGAAAACGTGTTCAGCATATTAACAATAACAGCGGGAGTTGTTAAGAAGAATAGAATCAGAAACAAAATAAAATTGACAAAGACCGCCTTTAAGTACCAGTACTTCGTTTTGACACTCAAGTTCTCCCAGAAGATGTCCG
The DNA here is from genome assembly GCA_944039245.1 of Nebria salina. Taxonomy (NCBI): domain Eukaryota; kingdom Metazoa; phylum Arthropoda; class Insecta; order Coleoptera; family Carabidae; genus Nebria; species Nebria salina. The sequence continues at coordinate 224,795 of OX063288.1, read as the reverse complement.
AAGGAGCTGGCGCTTCTTTCAAGATCCACTCCCTGTGAGTGCCCGGCGAAAAATGTTTGATTATCAGTCGCGCATCATCCGCCGATTCCAAAGTAGCGAACGCGATCCCCAACGGCTTTTGCATCGCTAATTCGCGATGCGTTTTCACGGTATCCAACAAACGGATCTCTTCGCCAGCATAATACTCTAGAGCGTCTACGCCGGGGCGACAACAACAAACCCAGCAACCATTCGGGTACGCTTTTAAATCGCCTCGTTTGTTGTGCGATTCACAGTAGATACGTGATTCGTGCGCGTGCTCCCGGTTCCTGTCGTAGACGGCCAGTTTGGCGATGTCGTACGCAAGCTGCACTTCCTTGATCGCCACGCCGGGATAGAGCAGTGAAAAATAGCCGACGATATCCTCTTGTTTGCGGTGGACGGGCGATATGTTTGTGATCATAATTGTTTTCGATGCAATTTGCCGGTTTGGTATTTGACTAGAGGCGCGGCGCATTATCAATAGTGTGATTGGAACAAATATGAATGAGATGAGTACGTGCGTCCACAGCAAACGGGACGCTGGCTCCAAGTTGCTTATCGTTGTGTGTCCGAATGTGTATTCATCTCCTTGGAGGGACCCTTGAAAATTGATTGGTAGTATAATACTCACGGATATCAGCATAATGATCGTCATCAGATACATGAGGTGCCGTTGGAAAGATAAGTAGAGCATGGCGTCTGGGCCGCATCGCTGGAAAAATCTCTCTCTCGATATGGTCAATATCGCCGGGATCCACGAGCAACATCCTTGGTCCCTGTAGATCAACGAGTCGGATGATTCATCCGCGATCGTTGCGACGTCATCCATGTTGCCGTACAACAGGTGCATTAGCTTCTCGCTTTGAACTAGAGCCAGACGTCCATAGTCCCAAGCGCGGTTCCGGAGTATTGTGAACAGAATTAGAAGTACACTCCAGGCGATTACATTCAGCACCAGTGTCTCTGGGATGCCTTCGTAAACAGTTGTGATGAAAATCACCGATGCATTTTTCATCAAACAAGTGTCCGGACTCGGCACAAACATATCATTTAATTCTTTCATATTTTTCTTCCTAAATTAAGTAAAACAAATTATTATTATTATTCAAATTATCATTATCAAATTCATTGTACATATGTACTACCTAGGTACTGCTTGTCACTCACACAAAATTCTTTTCAAAAATCTGTCATTATTTTATAATCGTCCATCTGTTATTATAACGAAAGTATGATGTACTTTCATACCAATACATTTATATATATATATGTATGTATATGATGGATGTATGTTATATCAGCATGACAACACACTTACTTTGTTCTAAAATGTTATTTTCGCGACAGAAATAAATAACAAATTAGATTTAAATAGATATATGTACCTATGTAGTATTTATAATAACCAGTTAGAGTTGATCTATTACTACAACAATATTATTTTTAGACGATTGGTAACATTGCAATAATTGCATATTGTTGCTAACTAACAGACAGTGATTGTATGATGTTTTTATATATCTTAAATATAATATTTATTTATATTAATACATACATATGTATTGAATGGGTGTGTGTGTGTGTGTGTATTAAAATGTTAAGGCTTACTAGAGCAAGCCAATAGATTTCAAATCAAAAAGTGGTTATAAAAATTCTTTTCTAAATATGTTGGAACTATATAAGTTTTGTATAAATAATTTCTTTAAATATTACAATTTTAAACTAATGTTGTGTATTCAAAAGTAATACCTATCACATTATCTAGTTGAATAGATGAACATAACCTGAAAGTGATTTGTAGTTAAAAGTGGTAATTATATCGTGTTCATGCGGAAATATATTAATATTATGATATAAAGACTTAATAATAAACTAACATTATTTACGTTCCAGATCAATCAATTGTAAAAGGATCTATGTACATACATTTCTAAGTTCTGTTATTTGATTGACGACATGTTCCGATGTTATCGAATTAATTCTTTAATTTGTTATTTATAAATATATATATATATATATGTATTTTATTCAGCCGGCAAAATGTCAACGGCAAATAGTAAAATGGAAGAAAGTGATGATACCACAATGACACCGCAAGAGTTGCAAATACTCTCCGAATTAGATAGGTTGAATAAAAAAAGAAACAATTTTTCTTATCAATATAAATATTTATCATTCGTTTATTTATTTATTTATTTATTTACTTTTACAGTCGCCAGTATAGTTTTCTATTACTACACTTGCCTGCGAATGCCAAGAAGAGAACTTTAGTTTTAAAAGTAAACAAATAAACACATTTGAAGGATTTGTTTGTTTGTAAGTTTTATCTATTTTATAATTACAGGCGGTGAAATATTTACAATATATGGTAGTGCAAGCTCACCGACAAGAAAAGTCTTCTCAGGAGAATGAGAATACAACGAACCTGCTGCGATCGATTAGTATCGACGCTAAAACATGGGTTAAATTGGGTCATTTTCATTTATTGTTAGAGCAGTACGATAAAGGTACTATGACTTATTGCAAACACAACAACAACAACAGCAGCAGCAGCAAATGCATTTTGTTCGTTTTTTGATCGTTAATGATTTCTTTCAGCATTATCTGCATATCAAAGTTTTTACAAACTTAATAAAGACAATCACTGGAATGATCCAACTTATCTGTATGGACTAGGCCTAGTCTACTACCATTACAATGCCTTCCAATGGTGAGTCTGTTTTTATTATTAATCACATCAAAAATATTTGATCATTTTAAATATATTTCGAGATCTAATTGACTTTGAACATTGGAGTTCTGTTTTTTTTTTTTTTGCTTTTCCTCTTCTTCTTCTTAATTAAGTTTTGGTACTTTGAGGTCAAATGAAATACGTGACGTCACATGACCTTGGCTGCGGAGTTTATATTTTGTCCACTTGTCGGCGTTAGTGACGTGATTATCGACTTGACATAAAATAGACAAAACCCAATATACACTCCCTAAACATATTATAAATAATTCAATATATTAAAAACAATTATCAAATAAATTCTAATCAGTTCTCAGCTGATAACGATGAAAGTTATATGAATTTGAACGGCATTGATGTGGAATATAATACAGTTATCGTTAAAGCATTGATAAGAATTATTTATTTAGACATGGCAACTGGATGCAAATAAACATTCATTAAGAAATATGAACTGTTTTTGTTTTCTAAATGTATCTATATAACATTGATATACTAATAATAATAATAACAATAATACAAATGCAAATATGGAAAAATCAAACGGAATATATATATATATATATATATATATATATATATTTTTTTTTTTTAAATGCGGAATTTATTTCAATAGGCAATTCTTAATATTGATTGTTTCTATTATGGCCGTTATAGCCGTTGCAGTCATTGCAATGTGAAGACGAAGTTTATTTTTAAAGTAATAAAAAGCAAAAAGTGTAATGTTTTGTAGTGAGGTCGGTAACCTTCCTACATTCACACTCGAAACATAAATGTGATTTCTGCACATGCGCTCTTGTAGAATATTCACTTATGTCAAAGAACGACATTCAAGGTTACGTGAAGAGAAAAAAAAATTATATATATATAAAAAAAAAAGGAAAAAAAAAAATATATCCCATCTACCTGCTCTTCAACATAATACATTGTAAACCATTTTCGCTTTGGTCCTATGCCTGAGGCCTTGCGGACTCGACGGGTTCTATACCGTTTTAATTTTTGCTAGACATTTATTTCAATTTTTTACCGGCGTTCCCAAAATCTCTTAAATTGCATTTGATTAAAATAAAAGAAGAAAACTTTAGTAGTTGTTCGTGAAAAATGGTATAACCGTGAATCGTTTCATTGATTTCATCTTAATATATAATCTTTCAATTATATTCGGGTGCAAATGATTTGTGAACATTAAAAGAGAGGAGATAAAATGTAATAGATGAAAAATATCGCACTGTGTCACCTATGTGCTCGAATCTATACGCACGTACGCTTATGACAGACTGGGCGTTCTAAAACCGGTAAACATACACATAGGTTGAGGGACCCGCGACGCTTTCCATAGAAACTTGCATTGCAGGTCTCGCCTCGCCTGATGATTCGGGGTTCATGACCTGATCTGATCACACTGACGCTGGCTGACAGAATAGCGGCAACGCCGCATCATTTCCTTCCTCCCACGGTGCGTCCGTATACCCATACGTTCAACAACGTCCACCTCTGTTTTTCTATACATATACTACATATCTATCTATGCATGTATGTATGTATGTATGTATGTATGTATGTACGTACGTACGTACGTGATGCAAACCTATTTCGTTTCTGTCATGCATACCTACCTACCTACCAGCTATCTATTGTGTTCTGCATTTTAAATATTGGAAATATAAGACGTCTAGTCGAGGGGATGTCATAATTCGTGTAGATATAGATAATAATTAACTACGATTATTTTACCTTATGCAGTTGAAAGATCCAGAATTTGTTTGCAAAAACAGCTACAGATTCTTAGAATCTGACGAAACCCAGGTATATTCTATTCATAATTACCTATATTTACCTGGTATCTGGCTCTCCTTTGTGTATGTTTCTTTCGAGCAAATAAAATGTCCTACGTTCCCTTCAGGTACATACATACATATATTTATAAATTGCACTATTACTATACCATACATATATGTATTCTTTATGGACAGACATACATACATATGTATGTACATATTTCGAATAATTACGAACTAGGTCGCATAGTGATCTCATCTATTTGACTCATACTTTGCCGCCATTTCCCAGGAGCCTTATTTATTTTGGTTTTCCTTATCGCACCAGAGCTCGTATCAAATATATGTAGTATAATATTTCTTAAACATACACTTGTACAAACATCAATATTTTTACTTAATAACAGATTCAATTACAGGTTATCAAATATGTTATCCATTATACATTTAAATACAAAATAAAAACTGTGAGAAACTTACAAACGCATCACATTCAAAACTGTTTTCAAATGTGATATTTAGTCGCCATACTCGTTTTTAGTATGTTCTCTCTGTTTAGTAATACGGTTTAAATGAGTCTCTCTGGAGTTAATCGGCGTTTAGCTAAGCCTAGAGCCCAACCGTATCGAATTAACCGGACCAGGTTGATTTAGTCGAGCCTAAAGTGACGTAATTCCAGGCCTTATCGGTTAGGCCGAGCATTGCCTGAATTGTATACGTAGTATTTCTATTCATACAGTGCCGTATCACTAGGGGGCCGTGTGCAGCATTTGCTTTTAAGCGCTATACTCTAATTCAAGGGTCATCGCGATGGTTCGCTATCCTGTGCACATGCACCTAGTGCACCGTTAGTTACGCCACTGCATCCAAGTCGAGTGGTAACCCCAGTGTGCCGCACGCTAGGAATCGTATCCAAGCCGAAAACCGATCTTTTCTCTGCGCTGTGGTCCCCCTTTACGTTGCGTACACTGCACAAACCATCATCATTGGGTCCGATATCCCCCCCATCCTTCTATTCATTGCGCACATACACATACATCCTCACCCGCTATAACGCCGGTTCCCGGTTGTGATTCGTGAAACCGGCCGTGCACGAGACAACCTATACATGCATACATACATATATACATATATACATATATACATATATACATATATACGTATATACATATATACGTATATACATATATACATGCCTACATACGTACATGCCTACATACATACATGCATACATACATACATACATACATACATACATACATACATACATACATACATACATGCATGCATGCATGCATACGTTAGACAAACAAGCGAACCGCTGAGCTGATTGCGACGATTCTCGGCTCAACTTGGCCCTAGCGTGCCGCTTTCCACTGACGCTGTACCGCACTATGGATTTTAGGGTGAATTCGTATCAGTAGGCTTAAAGGTGTAGTGGAGTACGGAACGGTTCGGTTCGGTTCGGTTCTGTTCTGCTTGGTTTGCACAAGTACGGAACTATTATTTTCATTTCTCAATTCGGTGGTTTCTTCAGTTCGACGGCTGTTTTTTGTTTTGTTTTTATCATCGCTTTTACATGCTCAACTACCTAAACGATCAAATAGTGCTTTAATTTAACGAAACATGTTCTAATTCATCTGCCAAGTGATTGTGTTCAAATCTATTGTGATTAACATAGTGTTCAATTTTTATAAATAATAACATACGTACAAGCAATGAAAACAATTCGAAACAAATGTTTAAGATATGTTTTGTTTATTGTTTTTCTAATTCAGTGATGTGTTCAGTACGTTTAAGATCTCGTTAGTCTCTAATAAGTGTGAAATCTCTTTTTATGTGGATATCAGTTTTATTTCTCTTTGGTGAGTTATGAGTTTTGTTTTTATCGAAAATATAAGCTTTTCTTATTTGTGAACGCACTCGGCAAGGCTAGGATAAAATGAATCAGTAGTTTCGAAGAAAGGATCTTAAATTTGTCAACGGTTTATATGTAGGCACATCGACCGGTATATAAGTTAACAACACTAGTTGGCTATTTCAAAACAAAATATAAATATATATATAAATATATATATATATATATATATATATATATATATATATATATATATATATATATATATATATATGTTGTTATTGTTGTCGTCATATGTAGATTCACGTATGTATGTATGTATGTATATATGTACATCCATATCCGCCATGTTGCAAGTGTCATATTGCACGTCAACACACTAAGCGTTGCCATATCTCTTATATTATAGTGTGACGTCATTAATCTTACCATGTGTACTAGAGATACACATATGTATGTATGTTAAATTGGCATCAAAAAAACTGTTGATAATATTGTTGAACTCGATATTGTTTTGAAACTGTCAACCAACTTCGTGCCATTGTTGGACCGTGCATTGCGTGCATTTTTATTATGCCTCTTGTTCACACCATGTGTGGACTACATTACTTATGACCTTTTTATGCAAGTTTTATTATTATTGTTTGCGTATAACAGCTGATCAAAACCACTACCTTACTCAAATCAAGTTACTACATACATACATACATACATACATACTACTACATACTTTTTCTGGTTGCTTAAAAAGATTTCGTTAAAATTTGAACAAGAAGAATAATTGGTATTAGGTATACATGTATTGCAATGTCAAGTTCACTGACGCTTAAGATATGTTTTGTGTAAGTATTTTTGTTTTCCGGTCTGAATGAGTTCTTATAGATAGAGGGCAACGAATTGTAGACGATATATATATATATATCTTGAAAATGTGTTCATTATGCGGGGAACTGTAATTATATCTATGCATACATATGTCACTGAATTGCATTGAAAAATCAATGATGTAATATTTGTGAATATGTATATGCCTAGAAACATACCATAATCGATAACGAATTAGGTCAAATGATATATGTACATAAGTGATATACATACATATGTATATGCACCAAACACCAAATGTTGCTTAGCATTTATTGATTTTTACGTCTGGCTCCGACCAAAACGACGTAGCAATAGTAATTGAAATGATAGGGGATGAGAACATCTGTGCAAATATCAACCCCTCACATGGCAGCCATTGAACGTATAATACAACAACAACAACAACAACTACTACTACTACTACTACTACTATATCCGGCATTTATTTTCGTCGCAACCCTACCTAATAAACCAAGCCGATTTTATAACATAATCAATCAATTTAACCGTTACAATGATAGAAAGTGTTGAACTTATCAGCTGATCAAAAAGCTAGTAACATAATAACATAAACATATACCCATTTATTGACATGACGCACCGTTATCAATAATCGCTCATTGACTTTTCTTCTTTTACATACATACATACATACATACAAAGTTATGGTTAATTTAGAGTTGCTCACACAACTAGATAGGTTACATTTCAAATTGCAATAAATTCTTTTCAACCGTCATCAAAACAGTTTTCATGCAACCGTTCATATGAAGATATGCAACTTTATTACGTGACGCCGATTAAGTGTTATAAATCGTAGACAAAACGAGCCATATTACACATGTTATGTGTAATATTATATCAACGAACATACTATGTTTGTTTGTATGTATGTATGTATGTATGTATGTTTATTTGTTTGTTCGTTCGTTCAATGGTCACTGACAGTTTCGTTGTTTTCTTTTCTTTTCTTAAATTGTTTGCACTGATGCAAGTTGCGCGCTCCCATACGTATTGTATAAGTATGTTCCACTAGATGGTGTCTTCTATGTACTATGTGGTACGTCCTTAGTCAACGGGTTATTGACCGAACCGAACCGAACCGACTACACCACAACTCACAATAACCATAATCGAAACTGATTTTTGTCTTGTTGTTATTTAATACTTATGCTAAAAATCTCCAGATGCCCTTAGCCTTTCGACTTTCGATTATATGTCAGTAGTAGTAGTAGTAGTAAAAAAAAAAAAAAAAACTACACACACACCGAATGATGATGATGATGAACAGATGTTTACTGGGTACAGGTGTTTTGGTTCTATTCTATTCTATTCTATTGATTATAATAAACTAAGAAAATTGACTTAAAACTTTTCATAATCTTAATTTTTAGGATGGATTTTAAAAATACATAAATTTTGATTGTTCGTCATTTGTTCGTATCGTTTCGATTCTATAATACGTGCCGAACCTTACGTACCAACATACAACAAACAATGCTATTATTTCAGAGTTTGGGTAAAAGGTATTCTTAAGAAATGATATGTACAGGTATAAATCATTTGTGGGCATATGGCTGGGCAGCTGGTGGATAGGTTGCTTTTAAAATATTTCATCTGCAGGTATATTATTATTACTTATATAAATGTCAACTTGTGTTGCAGATACCATCACTAAAATATACATTATATATATATATATATATATATATATATATATATATATATATATATATATATATATATATATATATATATATATATATTTTATTTTTTTATTTATATAGTGTGAGATAGACAAATGATTATTTCAATACAATAATAAAGAACAATTTCTATTCAAACAAAAAGTGAATGCATTTATTGCAACAGAGAAATGGTTACAAGGTCTTAGGTTGCAGTGGCCTATGTTATGTATGCAGTTACCTTTATAAATTAAACATTGTTGTTGTTGTTATTGCTGTACGAATATGTATCAACTCATCCAATCCACATGTCTCTTATCAGTTTCGGTCCATTTCTAACGAAAGATAGTGGGTCTTGGTTTAGCGGGCATAAGGGTGGGTGGTAACATGTTGATGAATTCGATTTACACAAGAAATGTTTTAAATAAATGACAGGTTCTGTTTTCGAATGATTATATCTAGTTGCTCTATTAAATGATTTTAAAACTTATTTATGGTAGAAACGCCACCATTTATTTGCGTAGTTCCAGCTGCGTTGAAGCACGTGCTTGCTTGCTTGCTTGCTTGGTATATACCTCAATGTGCGGGTACCACTACTAACAGGAGGCGCAGGTGTTATTTCAAAATTAACATATGTATGTATGTATGTATGTACATACGATATGTACGTTTGTTTACTATATTATATTTCTTTTTAAAGCTAAACTAAAGTCATTATATGATATTATACTATTATCAAATTAAGTAACTAAGTGTTTACAGTTCATCAGTACATACATACATATTTCAATTTGATTGACTCAACAGGTGATTTTGATGCACCTGTCTTAGAGCTGTAGACTATTATAATCGACTTATTTTTTAATTATGCCTCGAAATTTATAGAATATTTATAAAAATGTTTATGTTTATTTATTGATTCTGTAGGAAATGATGTATTTTAAACAGTTACTGTTCTCAGTGCCACTCGCCAGATTGTCTTAGATGAGCAGCGACCTTGAAAACACTTGTATACTAATGTTGCAAGATGAATCATTGCTGCAGCGTGTATTTTAATTGTTTTTTTTTTTTTTTTTTATAATTTGTCATTCTGAAATTCATCGTAGCATCGTTTTTATTTCCGCCTCTGACTCACTCGCACGAGTGTACGTGAACTTTTCCCAACTCTATAATAGTAATTTTTTTTTTCTTTTTTTTTTTCTTCTCTGAAACTATGGTTCGTTGTATGATGAATAATTCCAAATTGTCATAGGTCGGAATTTCTGTATAGTATAATAATAATAATAATAATATAATATAGTATATAGTACAATAGACTTCAGTTCTTCATTGGGTGTTTCAAGTAGTAGTTTCAAGTTTGATGTAGTTTTATTTTCGCCAACGAAAGGTATTTGTGTTTTCAAGTAATAATTATTTCGTAGTAATATAATCAAATTTGATATAGATAGTTGATATAGAGTTCGTTGACATTTTGACCCAATCGACAAACACCTCTGGCTTTTACCATTTGTCAAGGTCATTTTATGAACAGCTCCTGATTTAATTTCGATACTGTAACTGACACTCACTCACTCACATTCATTGATTCTTCCTCTCGTTACCGTACGTATGTATATACATCATTTTCATTTACGTAATTGCACACTGTATCAAATCCATTATGACGTCTCAGTTATTGCAAGCAAGTAAAATACATTTCTATATGCATGCCTTGTATGACGTCACAAATTCACACACGCAAACAGCAGTCTGTTACGGTATGCGACCTCCGGGAAACGTAATGGGGCCAAGCCAAATTAAGTTACTTATAGAAACTGACATATTATTTTGAAATTCCTGTACTTTTAGACAGTTTTAGTTGGATGGAGTAGAATGGATGATTATTATTATCATTTAGTATCTCTGCGCTAGAATTTTTGAATATTAATTGAATGTTGCCAGTGCCGCCTTGTAAGTGGGCAACTTACATACCACTGCTGTTTATTTTCTACAAATAATAATAATAATTAATTTTTGCAGGGCAGTCAAAGCGTTCCAACAACTTTTATATGTAGCGCCTGGTTTTCTGCGTGCAAATGAAGTACATTTTCGTTTAGGGTTGATGTTCAAAGCGACGTCAGAAACTGAATCAGCTTTGAAACACTTACAACTAGCTCTTGTTGATAATAGTCCTTGTTCGGTTTCGAAAAATGCGAGTGAGTTCAAGTAGTTATACAGAAAAGTCTGGTCATATTTGTAAAACATGTGATTTTTGTACAAATTGATCGACTTGACTTGACTTGACTTGACTTGACTTGACTTGACTTGACTTGACTTGACTTGACTTGACTTGACTGGACTGGATTGGAATAGGATTAATGTGTGACTGTTATTTTTAGTTAAATTTCATATAGCCCACTTGTTTGAAGCACAGGGCCGTATTAAAACAGCAAAAGAAAGATATGAGCTGTTAATACGCGATAAGAGTTTGGAAACTTGTTTGAAAGCTGATGTATATCGCCAATTAGGTAGGTTTATAAATTTCGTACATACACTTGCACATAAGTAAGTAAATAAATGAATTTTAAATAAAATGTTTTTAGGTTGGTTATATCATTGTTATGATTTATTGGGCGATAAGAATCAACGTATAGCATCCGCGATTCATTGTTTACAAAAGGCAATCGAAGCCGATCCATTTTCGGGGCAGACATTATATTTGCTCGGGCGGTGTTATGCGAGCATTGGCAAAGTGCACGACGCATTTATCGCCTACAGAAATTCGGTTGAGAAGTCCGAGGGCAATGCTGATACTTGGTGCTCGATAGGAGTGCTCTACCAGCAACAAAACCAGCCTATGGACGCACTGCAAGCGTACATATGCGCGGTGCAATTAGATAAATGCCATTCGGCTGCGTGGGCCAATCTTGGTATCCTGTACGAGAGTTGTAACCAGGCACGGGATGCGTATGCCTGCTACGCGAACTCAAGCCGTGGAATGTTAGACGCGCCCGTCGAATCTTTCGTCGCCACCAAACTCACTGGTCCCGGCAAACAAACGGTGCCCTCCATGGGCATGAACCCCAATCTGGCGCAAAGGATTAATTTTTTACATAGTCACTTATCGAACGCCCCAATGCCGAGCGTTACTAGCACGTACGTTATTGATATTATTATTATTATTATTATTACAAGCAAACAAAAAATCAACAAACTTTTTTCATTTTTATATATATATATATATTTATAGAAGGCGACAATTATTGTCAATCGAAGAAGCTTGGAATCTACCGATTTCAGCGGAAATGACATCACGTCAACAGCAGCAGCAGCAACAACAACAACAACAACAGCAGCAGCAGCAGAACAACTCGATATCTAGGCCTCACAGTCAGCAATTCGGACAGAAAAATTATGGCCAGGTAATCACAGATGTTTTTTTTTATTTTTTATTCTTTTTTTATAATACTCATCCTGAACGGAACCAAAATATATGCTTGAATATTTATAGAATGCACCACAAGGTCCTCCTCCTCCATACCCTTCACCCGGAAACAAACGATTTAAAAATGATATTGAGCAAAAGTCATCGACACAATTACCAGTACAACAACCGCAACAACAGCCTTCATTTTATATGACACCACAACAACACCAGCTCTTCCAGTATTTGCAGCAAAATTCCGCAAATCTAACGATACAACAGCAGAATATGCTGCATCAGTTACAAACACAGTATCGTTTAATGCAACAACACCAACAGCAATTGCGACAACAGCGGACGGCACAAGGAGGTACACAACGTACTGCATCCTACAATAACAGTTCCCCTGCTCAAACAACACTTCAACAACAACAACAACAGCAACAGCAACAGCAGCAACAGCAGCAACAGCAACAGCAACAGCAACAGCAACAGCAGCAACAGCAGCAGCAGCAGCAGCAGCAGCAGCAGCAGCAACAGCAACAACAACAACAACAAAACAAAAATAATAATACTGGTGTTATTAAAAGTTTTCCTGTAACAAATGCTTCAGTAGTAAGTATTTAACTACCAAGTCAGTCACATTGGGCATTCCTCTAATCGAAACAATTTCGTTATTTTCTCAGCAACACATACGTAATTCCGATAACATTACTGATAAAAATCAACATTCAAAAGATACTACTACTAGTATCAAAGACAAAAACTTCAATATGCAACTAGTGCAACCTTCTTTAGTTCCACCTGTGCCTCAATGTCAACGCGATATGACATTATCGCTAGCGTCAAACAATTCGGAAATGCTAGCTTCGAATGATCTAGATGTTCTCGAGGAGGACTTGAAAGACTTCTTGTCGCAACGTGACCTTGCGACGACTCTAGCTGAAAACCTACTAAAACACTTCGGTTCCGATGGCATCGATGTTAAAGAAGAAGACGACGAGCAAGATGAAGACGAAGAAAGAAAACTGATGCATGATAATAATACTTTAAGTTCAGGACCATTTTCGCCCTCAAATTTAGATCAGCAGAATACGTCGCAACCAATCAAGCCAAAGACAGAACGGAACAGCGGTCCAGGCAAATGTCTCGTCATCAAATCGGAGACGTCGTGGGAGTTTGAGTCGATTGCGAATGATACGAAAGAGATCGAATTCGATATTGAGATGAATTCAAAAGCTGTTATGGAAGCGTGCAGGTATTATATTATAAATAGATTAATTACTCATTGGTGTATCTATGTATGTATGTATGTATGTGCGTACGTAAGAACGAACGAACAAACGAACGAACGACTATATTTCGAATAAATGTTCTTGCAGAGGTGAAGGTATTAAAGGAGAAATAAGTAATTCGATATTATCAGATCGAGGTCCTCCACCCGCTCCACCAGAACCACCAACAACGAAATTAAATCACCAACAATTACTACCACCAACCCCTTCCGTATATTTAGACAACAAAAAGCACGCGTTTAGTCCTCAGCTGCAGGAGTTTTGTTTGAAGCATCCAATAGCTGTGATACGCGGGTTAGCGTCAGCTTTGAAGCTAGATTTGGGTTTGTTTTCAACGAAAACGTTAGTGGAAGCGAATCCGGATCATAGTGTTGAGGTTCGAACACAGATCCAGCAACCTTCGGACGAGAACTGGGATCCGTCACTTGGTCGCAAAGTGTGGGCGTGTATTTCGCACAGGTCACACACAACAATTGCGCGATACGCCCAATACCAGGCATCCAGTTTTAAAGATAGTCTTAAGGTACGACGAGTGATGATGATGATGATAATAATAATAATAATAATAATAATATAGTTGTCGTTGTTTTTGTTGTTATTGTTATTATTATTTTTATTATTATTGCATGCATATGTTTGTAGGAAGAACGAGACAAAAGCACAGGTACAAGTTACAATTTATCCGATTCGGACTCCAAAGATTCTACAGGTAATTTTGTTCGGAGAAAGAACAAGAACACGTCGAATAATAATTCAGCAGTAACAAACGTCAAAGGGTACACACCACCAAAGATGTTAAAGTAATCATTTCTCTAATAGATGTTTTTGTGTACTTGATGATTGATTTTGTGTTTTTTTTTTTAAATTTAGATTTGGAACGAATGTAGACCTATCCGATGAACGTAAATGGCGTGCTCAATTACAAGAACTAATGAAACTGCCGGCGTTTGCACGAGTCGTCTCCGCCGGAAATATGCTATCACATGTTGGCCATGTCATCTTAGGCATGAACACAGTGCAGTTATACATGAAAGTACCGGGCAGTCGCACACCGGGCCACCAAGAAAACAACAATTTCTGTTCGATAAACATTAACATCGGCCCCGGGGATTGCGAGTGGTTCGCGGTGCCGGACGCGTACTGGGGCGCTGTTTGTAACCTGTGCGAGAAGAACCAAATCAACTACCTCCATGGCAGCTGGTGGCCCGCCTTGGAGGACTTGTACAACTCGAATATTCCGGTCTATCGGTTTCTGCAGAGGCCTGGGGATCTGGTGTGGGTGAATGCGGGATGCGTGCATTGGGTGCAAGCGATCGGTTGGTGCAATAACATTGCTTGGAATGTTGGCCCGTTGACGGCGCGACAATATCAACTCGCGATCGAGCGCTACGAATGGAATAAATTGCAAAGTTTTAAATCGATTGTACCTATGTTGCATTTATCGTGGAATTTAGCTCGTAACATTAAAGTTTCCGATCCGAAGTTGTTTGCTTTAGTTAAGTAAGTTATTTCACTGTTTTTTTGTTTTTTTTTTTTTTCATTTTGGTGCAAGCGAGTACTTGGATATAGAAACAGTAATCATTTTCGAATTTTCTAACAGGAAATGCCTTTTAAGAACATTACGTCAATGCTCTATGATTTTGGAATTCGTCAAACATAAAGGTGTAGAAGTGAAATTCCACGGTAGAGGCAAAAATGAAGCCTCACATTATTGCGGCCAATGCGAAGTGATTAGAACAAATTTTATTTATTTATTTATTTATTTATTTTCTATAAGATTTTCACTAAAACTAAATGATTTCATTTCATAGATTGAAGTATTCAATATCTTATTTATCCGAGAACAAGAGAAACGGCATGTAGTCCACTGTATAGATTGCGGCCGTAAACAATCGCCGAACCTGGAAGGCTTTGTTTGTCTGGAAGAGTACAGACTTGAAGAACTTATGGAAGTGTTCGATCACTTTATTCTGCATCCTGTTGTGAGTGCGATCGCTGAATCCTACCGATTGCCACCTCATAATAACGTTTAAGATTTAAGGTATATAGGACTTTCTAGGAATTTCTCTATTATTTATTCGCGTTCTATCCACAATAAAAAAAAAAAATTGAAAAAAAAAAAAAAACATTCACCTCAATTGGCGTAACCCCGGCGTGCTCCTTCATTTCATTTTCAGTTAGTTAATTTATTTATATTTTTTCATTTTCAAATCGCTGAGGTTACGTCGACTTGCGAATTTGTGCTGATTGATTATGTTTTTAAAAATATTTATTATTACTTATTATTACTTCATATTCAAACAACCATGTGTTAGTCCAATACATTTGTATCGTATATTTGAGGTGAATTTTTTTTAAAACTAAATTTATCAATGTAAATATGAACAGTCACATTTTTAAATAAACACCACAGATTATTCAATACAAAATAGAAAAGAATTGAAAAAACGTGTTCGATCTCATAGCTGTAATATTACGTAGCCACGATTGTATATACATGCATATTGCGATTTATAAGTGTGTAAAAATATAATTAAAATGAATTTTAAATGAAATGAAATTTAAAAAAGCAAAAAAAAGGATAACTATGAATAAATATAAATAAATAAAAATAAATAAATAAATGAATGAATAAAGAACGAGTTTTTATACAGCACTGCTAATACATAATATTTATATTTATGCCTCGTCTAGACGCTGTAATTGCACAATTATGTAATCATTACAGCAGCTAAACGAGTTATTTGACTGTTACATTAGAAAATATCGATAACATTTAACGTACGAGTATATATAAAGAGACTGTGTTGGTTGTATTTGGTTGATTTTTATTTTGAAATTGAATGATTAACCAAACCGTGTGTAAATATTTTCATAGAATTAAAGAAAGTTTGTGGTTTTTACCATAAAACAGCACTGCCACTAGAGTTAAAATAAATTTCGGTAAACGGTTTTTTCGTTTTGTTTTTGTTTGTTTTTTTTTTGTATTTTGTTGGAAATGTAAGAAACTTTTAACACTTTTCTTCTTGAAAAATGTAGTTAGTAGTTATCGTTCGTTACTTATGTTTAGTGATTTATAATTCGTATCTACTAAAGTGTATGTTCGCTTATTAGGCTTTATACAATCTATATTATTGCTCAAACCGGTATCGATTCTTTATCAAAAAAATAAATATCTCAAATTAGTTTTTGTACATTTAGGCAAACAATGAGTAAATTAGTGCAGGACAAATGAATGAGCTTGCTTCAGGGTTTTCGTTTAAAGTTTCTTATGTTCTTCGCCCATTTATAACATGTTCGTTGCGAGATGAAACTGTGCAGCGAACGTTTTATATAAATAATTTAATAACAACAACCAAAGCACGATTCATCAATCGTTTCTTGAGATAATGACTTGTTTAAACAAAATTTATAACTATCAAAAATTATTTTTTCTTTAAAAGCTTCGTTCGGAGTGATTGTAATATCGATTAAGTGTGTGTGTGTGTCAGGGGCATGCACACTTTTAGTATTACATATAAATGTACCCATGGTCATTATTTGTCATTGTTTTATTTGAATGAACGTTAAAAACATTATTCTTGTCATCAAATTGCCCTTCTATTTATTCAAAAATTGCAATCTGGAACTTTGTTACATCGCATGCCTAAACGACTAGTACAATTTTTTAATAATAATAATAATAATAAATAAAATAAATAAATAATAAACATTTGCAATATTGTAAATGAAGTATTTTTAATTAGTGTAATTTAATAACTGTAAATTTTATCGACATTCTCAAATTTGCAATTGTTTTCACTAGAATTATAAATCAAGCAAAACAAACAAACAAACAAAGAAACAAACAAAGAAACAACAACAAAAATGCATTTTTATTTCATATGATTTGATATTGGGTGTCTTTTATACGGGGTTTGTGCTGTACACGGCACTTGGAATACACCCATTAGCAATAGTCTCTTGTATAAATAATAATTGTTTCACGTTTGGTAATTGTACATTTTTACATTACATAACTGACACGATTCCTGCATATAATTGTATATTAACAAGTTGAATTCATGTTAATTCAAGCGTTAAAAATAAAGTAAAAACACTGCCAAATATGTGATAAAAATAAGTAATCATCAAGTTAGATTTCGTACTGCCTATCCCTCCGCAATCCTCCGAGTGAACTTCATCTTACTATCATCATCATCATCTTTCACTCATTTTCCATGTCCCCAAATGAAACATCCGTCACCCACCATCATAATTGATCCGATATTTTTAAAAGTAAATACATGTCAGAATGTCAACAGCAACATTATTGTACAGTGCCTTCTTTGAATTCTGTCTAATATAAGATGATTGTTTGAGAAGTAATAAGAATCATATTTTTTGCAAACATGACCAAACAAATGTATGAATTACCATTTTTTACATGGATGCTAATGCTATGTAAATAATATCATGAACACATGTATGTACAAAACAAACAAAATTAGCTGTTAATGCTTATTATGCTCAGTTTTTCATTGTTTTCCTTTTTTACTGAGCGAGTAGCTTTCTGCGCGCAATTATCACGAAACCATTGTTTTGTTTGTTTGTGATTGTTGCTCGAAGAAAGCAATATACATTTCTCTACCAAATACACACCAGAAAGAAAAGTCTATGTATTTTATACATCATATTTCATTTAATGTATTGTAATATAAATTTATTTACAGCGAAACTAAGTTCTATTTATAAATAAAAGCAACAGTGTATTCAATTACTAAACAATATATATATATATATATATATATATATATATATATATATATATATATATATATATATATATATATATATATATATATATTTCCTTAATATCCCTAACATCAATACCGATGACAAATGACATGAGTCAACAACAGTTGAGTTTGTTTTTGAAAATAACAAATCAAAATATTCTTTATTGGTCACATATCGATGATCACTATGAAAATAAATATATGCTGACCTTTGTACAGAATTATTATTCATTTATTATTGATTGATGAATTACGATTCTATTATTACAAATGAATATTGATTGTGCGAACAAATTAGAATACCTATAGAATGTTAGGGCCAATAATCATTTCCAAAAAAAAAGAAACGTACTAGGTACTAATTGGTGTTTTCTATATATCCATCCCACATGCAAAGTTACCCATGCGCAATAGTGTTACATTAGCAAAATAGGTGTTTACCATTGGCACTAGAACCAACCAAAATCGACCATCACAGTTGCATCACAGTCGCAATGCCAATAAGCGTGCTGCGTTCACAAATAAATCTCGTCATCGTTCCTACCTATTTAAATTTAAGATGAGACCACCCACCTTGTACACAATGTACTCGTGTGAACTGACGTCAACAATGACACATATTTCTTTTTGGCAAACATGTATGCCATATGTATGTATGTATGTATGTACCTAGTAGTTCAAAGATAGTTGTGGGACATAAGGTCGTCTGAGTCCAGAGTTCACAATCTTATTTTGCTTCGCGCAGTTACGTTTATTAAATAAGCAATTACGTACGCTACAACATGTTACGGGTAGTAAATTTATTTGTTCAGCAAAAACCAGATGCATTATTGAACACTTATTCGAAAATACGGTAGGATATTTCATTTATTCATTTGTTTATATATATATATATATATACATATGTATGTGACATTTAAATTTGAACTTTTATTTTTGTACCACTTGTACTATGGACTGTTATGTTTCAAAAACTTGTAAGCATTTATTGATGTCAGATGATTAATATATTAACATGTAAAATAATAAATGCTGGGAATATCTTCAGAAACTGATTTTCTGATTTATAGATACTTGCGGCATTCAGCAGCATGTTTCAGCAAAAATGTACAAAATTCAGAGAAAGCTCAGCCGAAGGGCGCTCCGGCCGAAAATCTCTCGTTTGTGATGAATATATTCCGCGGTCAAATCGAAGAAAAACAAGCTTTTCCATATCCAAGTGCATTATCTGAAGAACAACGTGAAACACTTCAAATGCTAGTTGATCCTACATCGAAATTCTTTCAAGTATGAAATAAATAAATAAATATATATATTTATTTATTTATTTATCTATTCATTTATAATCTTAGGAAGTGAATGATCCAGCGAAAAATGACGAAGAAGGAAAAGTCGACGAGAAAGTGTTGGCTGGTTTATGGGAATTAGGCGCTTTTGGAATACAAGTACCTCAAGATCTGGGTGGATTGGGGCTAACCAACACACAATATGCTCGATTGGTCGAGATTGTTGGTAGCCATGATTTAGGTGTGGGCATTTGTCTGGGTGCTCATCAATCTATTGGATTCAAAGTATGAATTCACAGCAATTGAACAACGAACTTGTAGTTTTCTTCTATTATGTATAATATAACAATTTTCCAGGGTATTTTACTTACCGGTACACCAGAACAAAAAGCGAAATACTTGCCTCGCGTAACATCGGGTCAATTTGCTGCGTTCTGTTTAACCGAGCCGTCGTCCGGTTCCGATGCTGGATCCATCAAGTAATAATATCTAACTATGAAATGTTATGTTTGGTACCAACAATAATTGTTGTGCACTTAGGAGCCGCGCAGTATTGTCGGCTGACGGCCAACACTACGTCCTAAACGGCTCTAAAATCTGGATCAGTAATGGCGGGATAGCTGAAATCATGACAGTATTTGCTCAGACTCCAATAAATGATCCGAAAACTGGCAAAACCGTAGATAAAGTAACGGCGTTTATAGTGGAACGTGCTTTTGGTGGTGTTACCAATGGCCCTCCGGAGAATAAAATGGGAATCAAGGCGTCAAATACAACTGAGGTAAAAAAAAAATAAGTTTCATTTGCAGCTGATTGATCAAAACAACAACAACAACAATAATTATATCCTTGATCTTAACCGTAGGTTTATTACGAAGATGTGAAAATCCCAGTGGAAAATGTTCTGGGTGGAGTTGGCAACGGATTCAAAGTAGCCATGAATATTTTGAATAATGGCCGATTCGGAATGGCTGCTGCGTTATCCGGTACGATGCGGGCTTGTATTAAGAAAGCCGTCGAACATGCGACAACAAGAACACAATTTGGACATCGGATCGATTCCTATGGAACCATCCAGGAGAAGCTAGCGCGTATGTCCATGCTTCATTACGTTACTGAATCAATGGCGTATATGATATCTGGAAACATGGACAGCGGTGCTACACACTATCACTTGGAGGCAGCCATTTCCAAAGTAAAATAATATATATATATATATATATACATATATATATATATAGATTCAAATCCATATTTTGTGTCTGTTTTGTGTGTTTGTTTGTTTATTTATTTATTTATTTGTAACATATTGTTTTTCATTCTTAGGTCTTCGCATCCGAAGCTGCGTGGTACGTGTGCGATGAAGCTATTCAAATTCTAGGAGGCATGGGCTTCATGAAAGCTACCGGACTCGAACGAGTACTCCGAGACATTCGAATATTCCGAATCTTCGAGGGAACAAATGATATCTTAAGATTGTTTGTTGCATTAACAGGTTGGTATTTTATGAATTTGCATCCCCTGAATGTTTTTGCTAATAAATATACATGTGCCGCAATTGTAGGTATTCAATATGCTGGCGGACATCTGAAGGAACTTCAGCAAGCATTCAAAAATCCAACCGCCCATCTTGGTTTGATTTTCGAAGAAGTGTCCAAGAGGGCCGTCCGTAAAGTTGGACTTGGTTCGCCGCCATCCATGTCCCATTTGGTGCACAGTGACTTGGTTCCGTCTGCTACGCAAGTCGCCAAGGTTTGTATTGCTTTCATTTGTGGTGCTCAGTGGCTCTGGGATTTAAGTAAGTAAGTAAGTAAATTGTTCTAGTGTGTTGATGCTTTTGGTCAAGCTGTCGAAATGGTGCTCATCAAATACGGCAAGACTATTGTCAACGAACAGTTTATATTGAATCGGTTAGCTGACTCGTCCATAGATATATTTTCGATGACCGCAATCTTATCGCGGGCGACACGTTCGCTAAATGACAAACTTCCATCAGCAGATCACGAAAAGGTGTTGGCTCAGGCATGGTGCCATGAGGTGAGTGCGCTACTCAACTAGAAACTTATTTTGAACATACACTATTTTCTTTTTATTTTGCTTTCGTTAGGCATCTGAACGAGTTCTGCAAACGTTAAAAACTATTGGGACCGGTAAATCATTGGACAACTTTACAAAACTGAGCACGGTGGCAAAGAACGTTTGCGAAACTGGCGGCGTCGTCCAAATGAACCCACTTAATATATAAATCCCGCTCTTCAAATTTATTTATTTTATTTTATCATAAATATTACATCAAATTATTTTATCAATTATAATAATCGGCTGCACAAATTATACTTTATTACATATTTATTGAATCATTGTGTATATTTAGGTAATCCAATTGATTGTATTTATACCATGTCAAATATATATATATATATAACAACTTTTAATCCGCGTCTGATAAGTATCACAGTGGTGTTGGGGGGATTTCCTTTGAGTTACTTATGTTAACTGAAAGATTGACGCACAAAACTCATGTCTGAGAATAATATGTGGGTAAATATGAATAAAGTTTGCCAAAAAGGATATATTTATTAAAGCTTCAATACAACCTAGAAAAAACTAAAAACTTTTCGTCTGCTTTCATATAATTTTGATTATATTTATAATTAATTTTTTATTACGCACTAAGTATCTTGTTTGTATATCGTGTATTTGCGTTTCAAAAATAACAACGGGAGACATAGATTTTGCTTTTGCACTTTATTTGTTTGAAACAATCGAGAAAAATAAGATATACATACATATATACGAATTTGCAATACCAAATGCGTTTTATTATATTTGAAACATCATCGTATTATGGTCACAGGCATGCATACATACATTACATTCTTATACATACATACATACATACATACATACGTACATATATCTATATACATAAATAAATATAAACGCACACTTAATTTCTTTAGTTAATTTTATTTATTATTTCTTGTTTCGTTTTGTCCTAATTACCTATACTAAGCCAGAGTAGGTACGTGAGGTACTTATTATAGTCAAGAATAAAGCAAATCAAATAACTTGGCAGTCTTAGGTATGTTTTTGTTACTTATTATAATAATGTTGTCTATCATGCGTTTTGAATGAAATCATTAATAAGATAAAAAAGGCTTTAACAATGTAAAGCGTAATGGACATTTCCTATAAATTGATATATAATAACAAAAGGAGGATATTCGTTTGTTTGTTTAAATGTCATTGTCGTGACAATATTGTAGAATATTGTCATCGTGCGTTCTCGACAAATTGAGGGGCTTTACATTGATGTAAATGTGTTTTATACAACCCTGAAAACCTTTATAATATGCTGCAGGAAAACCGGTTGGCACAGTCGGAGATCCACCTAATAATAGCAATAATAATAATGATAATAATATAAGAAATTAGTACTTATCCCCATACCTATCCATAATTTATTATTAGTGCTCAGAACCAGCGATCCTGGATACGACAAACCTCGAACTGGCAGAGTGTTATCAATAGAAATAAAGCCGACCCTTTTTCTTCGACGAACGTATAGCGTGTGCCATTTTCCATCATTGACACGGACGGGAGATCTTTGCATTTATAGATATACGTGATAATATAGATAAATAATAATTCTTATAATAATTATCAATTCATTCAAATTTACCGTATACCCCAAAAGGAATCTTGTTTACCAAGGTTATAACTCAACTCCGGATAGCCATCAACGATTGCAATAGACAAATAATCAGCCTTGACATTTTTATTTCTACTCCGCCAAAGTAACATGCCATTCAGTGATGAAGTACGGAATTTTATTTCGTATCGAATCGCTCGTTCAGCTTTTCGTCTAGAATCAAATCAGCACAATCCAGCAATTTTCGTTAACGTATGTATATTTATTTTAAAACATGTTAGAGTTCAAACGCCTAGAAAATGTGTGTGCTAAAAAAGAATTCGTAAAGAATCGTACCCCGATAAATCTGTACTGAAGATGTTTTCTTCATACTCATACTCATTTGTGCTGTCATTTGAGTCTGAAAATCCCTCCACCATTGTCATATTGCTCTCTTCTACTTCTACGTCAATATTCATATGATAATCACTTTGCAGAGTCTCCACAATTGTATTATTAGTAGTACTACTATTATTATAGTATATATTAGTTGTAGCAGAAGAGAAATAAATAAATAAATAAATATATATATATATATATATATATATATATATATATATATATATATATATATTTATTTATTTATATATTATTTTAGTAATAAAATTAGATAAAGGTTAATTAATTATATGTTTGTATGTACCTTCTGGCACCACGATTTTTGTATTGCAAAAATGTCTTGCCACTAAATTTCACCGGCCAACCTTCGTACTGACTTACTGAAACAAAATAAACATTATACAACATTTTACTAGAAGACATTTTTATATTTAATTTCAAAGTAATTTCTTTGATTGAATTAAACGTACACGTTTCACAATTAGTTCCTTTGTAATATTTGGAGCATTCGCACATGTACGTATTGAATTTTGGCACACACACGCCTGCATTTAAACAAGGACCGTTCGAATCAGGACAAGGGGATCCCTCGTGACGTTCGATGTTCGTCGTACATATTTCGGTGTCAGATATTTTTGGATGACATTTCTCTGGTTGATTCAGAATTGGCAAGGGTTCGCCGTTCAACGAAACACGTTGGATTGCTCCACGGAATCCTTTCGAAACTCCTGCAAGTCGATGGATTTCTGACCAAGATCTGTTTATTGGATGTAATAGTTAGAAAACGAAAGTAGTTGTTAAATAAGCAAATCATTTCTTACGGAATAGATCCGATGTAAAACGGTAATTCTAAGTTGAGCTCTGTTAGCGGTGCTCCCGAATGACCAACAATCGGTGTGGAATTATCGAATTGTAAACTGCCTTGGCGGCCGTTCCTGTAGATTTTTACTGAATGCCATTTGCCGGTTTGAACTGTTTCACTAGAGCTAGAGTGATGGAAATCGACGAGTTAGTATGTAAATATGTATGTATGTATAGTGTAGTTACGTAATATTAGCGATTCCACTTCCCAAATTGAATCGAAACTGTATCCGGCCGTGCACAAGCAGCAAGGAAATAAAATCGCCTCGACCGTTTTTCATTTGCCCGTTGTACAGTAGTAAACCGTTAGCAGATTTTGTAAGGAACCACATTTCTATAGTGAACGATTTCCCGACATTACGCAATTGAGGTAGCTTTATGTATGACATGCCCGTAAATTCTGGGATGTACACATACATGGATGTGTTATAGTTTTTCCTGGCCACTACTAATAAATACAATTAGTTGAAATCTTGTTTTGCGTATTTTGTCGTAGTGGAGAGAACATCTTGCTCACCTTGCTCACAAAAAACTCCAGAATGAGATCGAGTACATGTACAAGTAAACAAATCTTTGTCGACAACACGACAAGAGCCACCGTTGCGACATGGAAGCGCTAAACAAGGATTCCTAGCACATTCTTGAATTGCATTTGCTTCAATTACTAAATCATCCCGGTTTTCGTGCAGCTCGACTGCACGCCGGCCAATTTTCAACTTTTTTATACAACCGATAAATCCTTGATTTGTCCCAATGTTTTCGAAGACTCTAAGTAAATGAAACAATATATAAAGTAATATTAGCAGTAATATTAGCACAGAACAAACATACAATCTAAAACTAACTTTGTTTTGTTTGTTGGAACGTGGCCGACAAAAGCATCTTCGTTTAGATCTAATGCTTTTAAGTGACCTTGCGACTGACCGACCACATCCTCCCCATCATCCAACTTCAACATGCCATCTTTGTGATATCGTTTTATTACAACTCGATGGTATTTGCCCAGCTGAACCTTATCCAATGATCGAATAGCAACAATACCGTTTCCTAAATTATAACGAAACTCTACATAACCGCGTATCAATGCGAGCGAAACAAAATCACCCGAGCCGTCTGGCTTTTGTTGATTGTACAACAAGATTGCATTATCAGTGCTCGTTTGAAATTCGATTTCAACGCTTAATTTATGATAGGCTCGCATTGAGAATAACCGAATGTACGAATGGCCATGGAACGACGGAATTTCGTAGTGCTTCTGGATGATTTCCGTTTCGCAAAGGGGGCCAGTGGTGTTTTCGCTACAGATGCACGTAAACGTAGATGTTGGAAGGTCAAAACAAGTGCTTCCCAGTGCACACGGTGATGATGAACATGCAGCATGATAACGTAGTGTGTTGTTATTGTCATGATGATGATGATGATGATGATGATGTTGGTTACTTATACACTCTTGACGATCCGGTGATTCATTATATTCTACACCACAAACACAAGCACCGCCAACGCATTGGCTATATGCAATACTGCAATCTGCATCTTCTGTACAAAGGTCACCTAATAATGCGGTCACTACGTGGACGGTTGCTGGGGTTGGACGATATGCAGCTGCATAGTTTTCACCTGGACATTTCATTTGTGCGAGAATTCAAATCACCACAAATCACCACAAACAAACATACCTTTTGTATGGAAAATTGCTGGAAGACGGCTCATTTTGGGTGATATATTGTTGAAATCGAAATCCCTGAAGCCTTCCAAAGGCGGAGCCCGTACCAATGCACTGCCACGTTCGTAATAAAACCGAGGATCCGGTGACAACAGATGACGAGTGGATTTGGATAGTGGTGAATTGGAGTCGTCTGGTTGAGTGAAATGCATGGGGGTATATCGACGGATTGGCCAGTCGGTTCCGGGAAAAATATCTTCTAAATAAAAGCAAAAAAAAAAAAAAATACTCACACACACAAACACTCACACACGCATATGTAAATATAAAATTAATTAATTGTGTGAATACAAGTGAGTACGCACCTTTACACATTCCAAACGCTTGTACGACAATGTCCTTCTGCATACGGCAAGCCATCAATTTCAAACGGCATTCCGATACATATGTTTGTCCGTCACTACCGCATACATTCTAAAAATGTTATTTATTTATTTATATATATATATATACATACATACATACATCATCCATTTACCTGCGGATCTATTTCTTCAGGACACTCAACATGACATTCACAAACAGCGAATCCAGTTCGTTCGATACATAAAGCGCCGAAATAGCAATTTAGTTCTTTACAAGAGACCGGAGGTGGAGTACTAGTATCAGCTGCAATGACATATGTAATCAAACAAAACTTTTATTATTACTATCAAATATAGGTAGCTCACGTGAAATACATCCATTTGGACTTAACACTTTATTGAGGCTAGTGCAGATAGTACACTTTTGACCCTGTATGCCTGGCTTACAAACGCAACGTCCAGTCATTTGTTCGCAGTCTTCTCGCACTGAACCAAATACTGAACAACCGCAAGCTGTGTAAAAGTAAGTAATGGAAAATATGAATTATAAATGAAAATAATCTTCTTACGTATGCATCCTTGATGACCTGAAGAAATTTTCGGTAATCCCCAATAGCCTGGCTCACAGCGATCACATTTGAGACCCCCGACGCCCGGTTTACATTGACATTGTTGCGTTTCGGGGTCACAAGTATCTGAATACGAGCCTAGTTTGTTGCAGGCACACAGCGAGGGGCAGCCGGCGTTTTGAGCGCCTTGTGCCGATGTCTTGCCGTCGGGACAACATCCGAACCATGAGTCTTCACAGCCCTTCTGTACTAAATTCATATCGACTACGGAATGCAAACGAGTTTCATAAAGCAGTTCGTCACCATGTTTCGACTTTCTGTAATTACTTTTCAGGCAGCATTTCGCGAAACGTGTCGTTTGGTGGCAGTAACTGCCCGATGAACAATCTTGACGTGCTGGTCCGTTGCCGCAATCGAATTCTTTACCTGTTACGGAATCTGTTAGCGGTTTCTCACCATTGCACGGTTTCACTTCCATTCCTAAATGAGTTGTAGATACACATACATACATACATACATATAAGTACAATGTGGCAGAATTGAAATGATATTTGAGAAATTAAAGAATGAATATATGGCAATGCATATTGCGGCAGGAAGATGAAGAAAAAAAAAGATATAAGATTGATACGGAAATAAGAATGTTCAAAGTACTTTTGTGATACTGGCTAAATAGATTTCTAGGAGTGATACGGTGGTGTGCGTAATTATGGCGCAAAACAAAAAGGTACCTTGGCATAAATCTAGTGGCCGTAATCTTAGTTCTTCTTGCCGCTGACACGCTTCCATCTTCATGGCGCATAGTGAGGGGTACATTCGCATGTCAGATGCACAAACTGGTTTGCTGGAAGCAAGCACAGCGGGGCTCGAACAATCGAATTGGCATGTACAGCGAGGGAAATTATCGGGCCCAAGTTCACAGGTGGCTTCATAATCACAGTGAATGTCACGACAGGCTTCCCGTTCAGGAACACCAGCCCCAGACACGGCCACCACAACATCTGCCGTTACACCAAAACCGCTGCTACTGCTACTGCTACTGCTGCTGCTGCTGCTGCTGCTGCTGCTGCTACTGCTGCTGCTGCTGCTGCTGCTGCTGCTGCTGCTGCTGCTGCTGCTACCACTACCACTACTACTACTGCTACTACTAGATTCTAGTGGACTTACACCGATTATACTTTCGGATTGTGATGTTTCCGGCAATACTGTCGCTAAAATTTCCTTAATTAGAATCGATTCCTCGTTTCTTTCGGTATGATACAGTATACATTGAAAATGTCGCAACTGACACGTGAGCTTAGTATAAAAAATAAGTAAGGTGGCCTTTGTGACCTGCGGCATGTATGTATGTATGTATGTATGTATGTATGTATGTATGTATGTATGTATGTATGTATGTATGTTATGTGTGCAATTTCGATCGACACTTTCAATGAAAGGTACAATAAGAAAAACTTACTGAATAGGCCAGTGACAGCGAACCGTTCGCGACAGTCACCGTAAAAAATAACGCTAAGTGTCGGTGATTCGGAACATGCAGTTTTCTGTAACTCGCATTCGTTTGGATATGTGACCATACTAGAAGCGCACACGGGTTCCGAACCCGAGCCGTCGCAGTCTGTTGGGCATACGCATTCACCAGCTTCACAGCGGGCACCGAATTTACACTGGATGCCTTGGCACAAATCTGCCGGAAATATGCGCACATATTAATAACGAACTACTGTGATCTACTGCACAATCAGTCAGTCCTGTTGGTACTGAAATACATAGACGGAAACTTACCACAGTTACCCTTATACGCGATCTGGATGTGCTGTTTTGTTGTGCATGAGGTGATCCGCAGGTGACAGTCGCTATTGTATGTAATTCCATTTGACCCACACACATTTGCGTCAATATCCTAAATGTACATGTAAATGATGATAATATCATTTTGTTTAAAGGATATAAGCACACGTGGAACATAAATTATAATTGGATTTTACTCTGTTTTATATTAATAATCGTCGCAACGGTTGGACCTATAATATTTAGCTAGCTAAGTAAAAGAAAAAAACGAGCATATGTGGCTCGTGGGTTGAACAGCACGTTTATGGTGCGTTATCAGAATACAAATAGAAAATCGTGGAAAATTTGCACGTGCCAAAGCACACAAGTGTAACCACATTTTATAAGTATACCACCTAACACACACACACACACACACACACACACACATGTACGTATGTATGTATGTATGTATGTATGTATGTATGTATGTATGCAAACTCGAATTTTTTTATCAATGTCCAGTCCATGTTTAAGTTACATTTCATTATCGATATCTGAGTCACAATAACTAAATGTTTCACTTTGTAGTATGAATTAAACAAAAATTGAGTATTCTGTTTTTCTTCGACTAACTTTATTTAAGTCTAATGTAATGTAATTATATGTATATGCACTATTGCGTACCGGTGTAGTATCTTCGCATGTTTCAGGATCAGGACAAACACAATGACCTTCGGTCACCCCTTCACTTTCGCATGTCGAATAGAATTCGCATTTCTTATTTTCACAACCACCTAATAGAAAAATGAATGTTTAAGACAATCCATGTTCCCATAAAGAAATTTCAATTTGCTTCAACTTACTACACGGTCCTTCATATAAAATAGTAATGTCGCGGCGATGTTTACAAGCTTCGAGTCGTAGTTTACATTCGTTGCCGTACGAGATGCCGTCGGATCCGCACACCGGATTAAATTCTGCTGGACAGATGGGGCATTCGCAGTGCGCGACATTTGTTCGTTCAACGCACACGGCTCCATAGTGGCACGTGTGATCACTGCACGGGCTACGTTTGCCGCAAACACCGGCGTATTCAATTTCAATTTTGCTTCTGGATATGCACGCCGCCCGTCGCATCTCACAGTCGGACGAAAACAATCGGCCGTCCTTGGAGCACACCGGCCGCATTACCGCTTCACAGTCCGGCATGCATTCGCACCGAGCGATACCGAATTTGTTGATGGCACATTCTTCGCCCATTATACAATGAACACTCAAGCAAGGATTCACACCTATAATATATGAACATTTTATTGTAACCATAGGGAACCATACTAATATTTCACGCTTGCTTACAAGCAATATCTGGGAAGGCTATATTGAAATAGGTTTCGGTTCCTTTGAGATTAGATTTAAATACATAAATACTTTTCTAAGAAGTGAAATCTAATTTTTTTATTAGATTAGATTAGAATGAATGTTTAGAAATAGAAAAGTTCAAATCAATATTGTGACCTGACCTTATTTCTACAGCGGTTACAAAGGTAAAAGACCTATTCTTAATACCACTAAATAAATGTATGTCTGTCTGTCTGTCTGTCTGTCTGTCTACGATACAAAATACCTTTTTCTATATTAAAATATATATATATATATATATATATATATATAACATTTGTATGTATATAGTATGTATGTAGGTACTAAATACCTAGTATATGCGTTCGTAATAAGAATCTCTCATATGATTATTTAACTAAATACGTCGGCGAAAATCAAATCCATGACTATGACATATATGGATGTATGTATGTATGTACCTGAGCTACATTTTCCTCGATAGATGATGCGAAGTGGTTTCCGTGCCCGACAAGCCTCTTGGCGTAACGAGCATTCGTTGGAGTATGTTTTACCGTCGGAACCGCACACAGGTGTGAACTCCAGTGGGCATGTATCCCCGCATTTGCACACCGGTTCCCGATTCTCGTCCAGCTGGCAAATCTCAGGTTCTGCGCACGCCACGCCTGCACATGGATCTGCAAACCATGCAAACATTGGATATAAATATCGCGCCATACCCCATATAGCGTACCCCAAGTGTGAAAATTCTTTGTGCGTATTATTCAATATAGTATATATATATATATATATATATATATATATATATATATATATATATATATATATATACATATATACATATATGTATATATGTATATATGTATATATGTATATAAATGTATGCATGTTTGTATATGCATTCATTATATGTACGAATGATGACATGTAGCAAGATAATTGAATAACATTTCAGATGGATTTGTTTATGAACGAGCTTTGGCACATCAAATGCACACAGAGCGCTCAAACTCCACCTGGATTACTGCGTAAAGTTGCTTAGTGCTATTGGAAATGGAAAGAGCCCATGTAAAAGGATAATTCACGAACGTTTTAACGGATTAGCGTTACGAGGGTAGAATTTTTACTTTTTTTTTTTGATACAATACGTGATATGAACGAATTGAACGTTACATTACGTTATGGCAATGAAAAATATATAACGGCTAGAAAATTGTTTCTATATGCATCTGTAATAATATTTCATTATTATTTAAGTCAATTGTCAACAAAATAATCACATGCGCAATTTGACAATTTTAATTAAATTACTACATAGTAGTACAGATTTATATTATTTTCATAGTTTATACGAGTGTGTGTGTGTGTGTGTGTGTGTGTGTGTGTGTATGCGAAACCTTTAGGTCACCACAGTTTGTCGATATCACCGTTAGCTATATTAACTTGAACAAACTTTTTGATGACAACTCCGCAATCATTCAGAAATTCCAATAACTTTTTAATTTAACTTTCTCAACCGCTTGAGTAGGAACCCTGTTCGCCGCCATACTGCGAGTGAGTTTGTCAGTATGAATCTGTAGCTGGTGATACTGTTAGAAAGGGGGTTATAACTGCCGGTTTGTTCCTTCTCACACACGTTTAAAAAGAAAACGGGATTTCCGAAGGAGCGAGACAGACAGACAGACAGACAGACAGACAGTGAGTTACTTATCCCAGACTCGACAACTTTGGATATAAACCAAAACTATATAGTTACAAATAATAGTTATTTTCAAATTACTACATACGTATTAAATAAAATACTCTACACTTGTTCGATTTAAATTTTGATTTTGTTGGCTTATCGTGCTTTTTACGTTTCGATGAAATCTAATCGATTCGAAGAAGAAAGAGTTCGTTTCAAGGCAAGGTACATATATATATATATATATATATATATATATATATATATATATATATATATATATATATATATATATATATATATATATATATATATAAAATATATAAATACACAAGCAGAATAAGAGGTATTAGGTAGCTACTTGATACTAATTTCGGGTGGATGCCGTTGCGCACGGCTCTTTCAACAGGTTGTTCAATTGTTGTTTCATTTGCAAACGACAAATACTTACCTCATATTATAAAGCTTTTGTTATTTTGTACGAAGCGAAAATAAGGAAAAAAATTGTTACCATTGTTATTCAACTACACCAACGCATAACATACACAGACATTAAGTGTAGGTATGTTTAGGTTTGAGAATAGAAAGTTTCTACAACAGTGACAATTTATGTGAAATATGCTCCGCACCCTAGGCTGAGAGAATATTAAATTTTTGCGTCTTTTACAGACAACAATTCGGAAAATGTTAAAACCGCTTTATTAAAAAAATAACACTTTGAAAATAGTGCATTTTTGAAAAAGTGGCACAGAACAGAATAGTTTTACAACAAAAATAAAGGATGATGTAGTATGTACTTTAGATAATAATACGCATACGCACAGAAATGTTGTTCTTATAAATAAAAAACTTACCACATTTTCCGTAAAACTTAACGGTGATATTCGTGTTCGTCGTACAGGCGATCCGTCGCAATTCGCATTGGTCCTGGTAGTCTTGACCGTCGGTACCGCAAACCGGACGTGATCTTGCATGGTCTCCGTAGTTGGGGCATCGTTCCGGGCACTGACATGTCGCGTTGCGACCATCCGACGACGGTAGACAACGGCCACCGAAACCGCACGTGATTTCCCGGCATGGATCATTCAATTCTATTGTGAAAACAAAATTCAATGAAATATTTACACTATAACTACGAGATGTATTTATAGGTTTATTTTATTTTATTTGTATTACAATCACCTTTGGGGAATACGTAACACGCAAACAACATTTCCAAAGTGATCAAAGGAAATATTAAAATCGTTAGGTGATGATTTGGTGAGATCATTTCGGGTTCCTTACGACAGTCCGGCAGGCAGTACACAGTATGTATGTATGTATGTATGTATATATTTATGTATGTATATATATATATATGTATGTATGTATGTGCTAATATTTACATACATTTACTTACAAGACACGGGGTATGAAGTAATATAATACAAACAAAAGGCATTCTATTACATTTCATCAGAGTTGAACTTATCTCAAGCGATTTTCATACATCGCTATCTATGTAGCCAAGTTACCAACTTTTATCCAGAATCTTCGGGGTACTTTAACTGAAAAAAGTTCATAAACTTGACGAAAACAATGGCTAATTAAAAATCAAACTTCGAAATTATCATTTTTGAACAGAAATTATAAGTAAAGTAGATATTATACACACAGCGAACACGATGTTTGTGGAGTAGATCAATAATCATCCCATAGGTATATGTTATATTATTAGTGAAACAAAAACACAATACACATGTGAGTTAGGTGTAAAGTAATAATATCATTTTTCAAATAAAACAAACTCTACGAAATTCGCTGTAATATAAATAAAAGAACGCAGTTATTCATATCACTTAAAGAAAAAACACACATATTTTTAAATGACAATATATCGTATGTATGTGGGGCACAACAAAAATATGATTGCAATGTGTCAAATGAATTTTATTACGGCATAAGGTAGGTAGGTATATGTGTAATAACGAATAATAATAATAATAACACAATACTACATACTACACAGCACAGCACAGCACAGCACAGCACAGCACAGCACAGCACAGCACAGCACAGCACAGCACAGCACAGCACAGCACAGCACAGCACAGCACAGCACAGCACAGCACAGCACAGCACAGCACAGCACAGCACAGCACAGCACAGCACAGCACAGCACAGCACAATAAAGTACAGTAGATACTAAACTCAGCAGCAAACTGATAAATCATGTTGCTTTACATTGCGTTGTGTCGTATTGTACCGACAAATAACGCTAATCCTAATTGTGTTTATAAATCTATATTTATCAAGTAGACCATTTTTGGATTCATTACGTACTGTTTCAACAAACAGTCATGTTCTTCTCTAGTGTGTGTGTGAATTTGTTTCTATTAGAGTAATAGCTATACCTATTCTATCGAACTTGATTTGTTGTAATTAAAATAATTATTTGTTTATGTAATACATACATACATACATACATATATATATATATATATATATATATATATATATATATATATATATATATATATATATATATATATATATATATATATATATATATATATATATATATATATATATATATATATATGTATGTATGTATATTATTTGATATTTCCTGTAGCACAATATGAGAGAGATATGATGTGATGTGATACGATACGATACGATACGATACGACAGGAAGTCAAAGTACGTATGTTTTTTTAAAAGAGTATTTTCACTAATTTGGGATTTTCATAGCAGATATTTTTGGCGCTAATATGTGAAAAATGAATGTGTTCTATGTTAGAATTTAGGGTTTGATTTGTTTGAGAGGATGTCGCCAGATTATTATGTAATTAAGTTTAATTTATTTCCCAGTAGTTATCGGCGGGGTAGCTTGATCAATCTTGATTTGATTAATCGTTGTACCCTCGTCATTTGCAGCCAAAATTGTCGTGTATCGTAAATGAGAACGGTAACGTTACGGTTTACGGTAAGGTACAGTGGTGATATCAAAGATATAATGTAGGTATGTGGTGTATATGCAAAGATGTACATACTTCAAATATTTATATATATATATATATATATATATATATATATATATATATATATATATATTATATAAGTATGTTCATCTTTGCATATACACCACATACCTACATCTATCCGTATCATAAATAACTGAAGCCGTTTATGTTTCCGTTTTAATCAAGTATATCCGTGTTGTTTGTTCTCTTCTGATACGATAGAGGAAATTTGGTTATGTTTGATGTGTATCTATAAGTACACAACACAACACAACACAACATATACCTAACTATATTAGCTGCCCATACATATATATATATATATATATATATATATATATATATATATATATATATATATATATATATATATTTTTTTTTTTTTTTTGATTTATTCGTATGTATGTAGTTCCCTATTCCCACTAGTTTAATAATAGATACAGCCATTCATTATGCAAGTAAATAGAAAGAACGCCGCAATAACGTGATTTTCCCGTCACGTTATATGTAGTATATTATATACATATATGTTATGCAGTGTTAGGTTACGTTACGTATGGATAAATATATGATTTTACTGATAATATCGGGAAAACATATTTCTATAACGAGTGCGGGAAAATGAAATGGTTCAAAAGCAAACACATTAAATAACTTTTTTGTCATTGTTCATATTGTATGATATAGTAACGAACCGATAGATATGTAGTACTTATTTGTGTATGTGTGCATGCACACTAAAGGTATATCACATTTATTTAATCACAATAAAATGAAAACTGGGCACGATATTTTTATTAAACACACAGGTACATACAGGTAATACGATACATAGTATATTTTACCATCACTCGGATCGGTTCTGATTCATACATCTATAAATGCTATTGTTACTTCATATTGGTACATACATATGTATGTAATATATAAAATAGACATGAGGCAAGATCACACTACTTGAATTTACTATAACCTATTTATTGAATTTATAATCTACGATACCGACACTGAGTCCCGCATTTTATTCATGTCTATGCTATACTACAACTACCTCACTTATTATTTATTTCATTAAATATGTATTATGCACACATTATTATTATTATTAGTATGTGTTCTTGGGCGAAACATTACGAACTAGGTAAACTTCATTATACCTATTTCATTATTAGTTTGAGATAGAAGCGAATATATATATATATATATATATATATATATATATATATATATATATATATATATATATATATATATATATATATATATATATATATATATATATATATATATATATATATATATATATATATATATATATATATATATATATATATATAAATAGCAGTGCACATAAAACAGCCATTTCTCATGGTTAAGTCAACGGTTTCTTTACATTACATATTACAATGTGCGACTGTTTGTAAAGTTACGTGTGTTACCATTTGAAAAATGACCTGTTTGTTTTCAGAGTACTCGTTTTTGTTCGTTTTAATAAATAACGTTTTCTTCTGTTTCCGTTTTTATTTATGTCCAACTATTCTAATCTAATAGTATGAATGCATGTATGTATGTATACGTATATTAAAAGCAACGTCACTCACCAATGTCCAAATAAAACCAACAAGCTAATCTGCGTAATTTATATATTGAAACAATAGGTTAAGGATATACATACCTTATTCTCTCATACGCCAAGAGAAAAACAAAAAAAAAAACGAAAAACGAAAAATGAAAAATGAAACCCGTGTCAGTAACTTTTATATATCTGAATAACTTGAGAACACCATTTCCCATATTTCCCAAGCGTAGAAAAATACTAAGAAAGAATATATTATTATTATTATTATTATTAATTCCGCTTTCAATCACGCAGTACACAAGTACACCACATAGTATTTATTAGTAACTGCTGAACCAAATATATGATGATATAAATGATTTCATTTTACTTTTCACAGCCAACAACAACAGGGAAATAATTGCTCTTTAGCGTAAACCCCAACAGCTGACAACCTGAAATACATAAATTTCAGCAAACGAACATTCATCACAAATGTTAATATATCAGCAGAACATACACATATATGTATACACGGTTGCTGTACATACGATAATACTCAAACATGTTGATCTAATGTGTGTAATGTAAGAATTTTCTAAGTACCAATGACACATTCCTCACATAGTGATACGAATGATATGAAACTGTTTATGGAAATGGAAAGGGAACATCTTTAGAAATCTGTCTGCGTCTGTACATACATAGGCAGAAAATATAACAGAGAATGG
This sequence comes from Nebria salina, assembly GCA_944039245.1. Lineage (NCBI taxonomy): Eukaryota > Metazoa > Arthropoda > Insecta > Coleoptera > Carabidae > Nebria > Nebria salina. The sequence continues at coordinate 187,489 of OX063288.1, read as the reverse complement.
CAAATAACGCTTCTCACACCACAAAAAAAAAAAAAATAATAATAATAATAATAATAATAAGTCCAAGTATTCCTGACACGTGATTTGATAGATAGATAGATAGATAGATAGATAATGCGTAATGTAAACGTATACGAACGAGATAAAGTGAAAGGTCTCACCACATTCACCAGCATGTCTAACTCGGGTGTTTTGTCTATGTTGACAGGAAGCAACACGCAGTTGACAATGGTTGTTGTATGTCCTTCCGTCTGATCCGCAGACAGGTGACCGGAGTGATGGGCATTCGGTCAGACGCGGACATGAACAATGAGCTCGGCCGTCTTGGTTTACACATGTTGCGCCCCAAGCACAAAATGTCTTCACACACGGTTCTGTTAGTACAAAAATACACATGTTAAAAGGTAAAGGTCATCTATGACAAGCGCTTAATTCAACACAAAGTCAACAAACGTTTTACGTATTCATTCAACAATGAAAATTCCTCATCTAATGCTGCTAAACAAAGACAAAAATAAAAGAAAATACATTTTGGTGGCAGCGGTCGGCTCTTTGGTTGCGGTTGCGTTGTGATGTGATGTGATGTAATGTAATGTAATGTAATGTGATGTGATGTGATGTGGTCAAATATAGAAGGACGATCTAGGACAAGGTGTGTTTGATACGTTCGGAGGAAGTAATCCTGAGTATTTATATGAATATATTGGTGCAAAATATTGTAAATTATTGATGCTTATTATATGATTTACGTAGTATAAGTAACATTATATTTGCAACGTATCTCTAGTTACTACGTAGAAGGTATGGTATGTATGTATGTATGTATGTACATACATACATGTATTACGTGTGGTAGAAGCTAGGTACGTTGAACATTTCTAGTTTGGTATCATTTGTAATGCGTAACAAGCCAGAGAAGGGTAGGGTAGGGTAAGACAGGGCAGGGCATGGAATGGCAGGGCAGGGTAGGGCAGAGTAGAGCAGAGCAGAGCAGAGCAGTATAGAGCAGAGCAGTGTAGAGCAGAGTAGAGCAAAGCAGAGCAGAACAGAGCAGAGCAGAGCAAGCACCTCCTCTACTTATGTATTTGCCGTCGCTAACGTTGAGTATCCAAAGTTTCCTAGTTTCTAACTAATCGTAAGACAAATCATCATCATATATCATTCGTTGAAATCAGACGTTATAGCACCAACGTTTACAGTATCACAGAAGGTTTATGCTCGTTCCACTTAGAACTGATTCATTTTAACAAATGGAGATATGTTTGTACGTATGTTTGAAAACATTTATAATTGGAGTCGTAAGAAAAATAAAACAAACAAACAAACAAATAAATAAAAACTTAAGCTTACAAAGTGGCATCACGGTTATATTTATTATTTTAAATAACTGATCGTAGAATGTTTGATACCAAAGTGATAAGGTAAGGTAAAATGAATATTATCATCAATCGTTTGGCGAAGATAAAATGAAGATGTTATTGATGGTTAAGAACGATTAACAAGCTGCGTCACATGTTGGATACCAACACATGTGCAAAAACAATCACAAACACATCAACAAGGCGAGTGAACAAACAAACGAACGAACGAACGAAGGAACAAGCGCGCGCGCGCGCGCGCACCCTCACCCTCACCAGCACCAAGAGCATCACACATTCATACATTAAATGGTTGATATGATTTATGGTTGGTAAATGGCAGGCGGTGCTGTCTCAACGTTTTTGCTTGAGTCGCAACGTTGTGACACATGAACATCATATGATACGAGAAATAGAGATAGACTACACACGTAAAGGTATGGATATATTTTGCTCTTGTACATTTGGTGCATTTGTATTATCGTATACGTGCATGTATGTATGTATGTATGTACGGTGCAGTTGACAGTTTCGAGTTAGTTAGTATTTTGCTTTGGTCTGCATATTATGGTCTGGACATAGTATGGTATGTAATAATAATAGTGAAATGATACCTCTCCAGAGTTGGATATACTCAACAAGTCCGAGTTGAAACTAAACTCAGACTACATACATACATACATACATACATATATAGACTACGGTTGAGGTTATTTATATCGGAACACACAAAACGAGCGTAAGTGAACGTTTCGTATACTCGGTGAATGGTAACTGTTTGGTTTATGTCACGTTCACGTTATACGATCGACGATTCGGACGTTCAGTTTATTCATTTTTCTGACGTTGCCTATTCTATACGTTGATGTTATTGATAGTTTGATCTTTATTCTTTTGAAAAATGATAAATCTACATTGATTCTTTTAAATTTGTTTCCAAATAACTATCACAGTGGACATGATAAAAGATATATACACAGAATATGTACTTATGTAAATGATAAGACAACTATGCAACACAACGCAACGCAACTGTATAAAATAATAAACAGTCTACAGTTAGGTGATAACGAAAATAAGAAATTCGTACATGCGACACACTAACACTGAAGCGAAGAGAAGTGAATAATTATTATTAGTGACATAGTTAATCTTCTCGCTGCCGCTCAGCGCCTGGTGTACGTACGTTTTATACATACATATATACGTTGTATGTACGTACGACTGAGTTTCTGTTCTGTTCTGTTCTCTTCTGTTCTGTTCTGTTCTGTTCTGTCACGTCTATACTATTATGTATATCACGTTACAAAACGAGCACGAGCACAACATAGAATAGTCAAGGATTACTTAATAATGATGGTCAGATGGTCTACGTAAAATCATAATATGAACGTTTCAAATTGAGATTAATTAAAAATTCTACTGATAATGCATGTTTATATGTATGTATGTATGTATGTACATATATTAAAAAGACGAATGAATGATATACGCTTAAGTACTAGAAGCAAAACGAACGCAAAGCTGCTTGTGAGACGGTAAACAGTGTAAACTTACAAGTCTTATAATCGTAAGATGACGACGATAGAGGTGTGTGACGCAAATTGTACGTAAGTACGTATGCGTACGGTATGTACATATAGTACATAACAGTACAGTACAGTACAGTATACAGAGGTTGTGTGACTCTGAAATCGACTAAACTCACAAACACATCAAAGACTTACCGTCGTGTAACACTATGTGTACTCGTTGAGCCGCAGAACAGATGTTCTCGGTGAAACAAAAGCGCGCTATGCAAAGAGAGTTGGTGTGGTGTAGTGTGTTGTGGTGTTATATGGTGTGGTAAGGTGTGGTGTGGCATAGTATGGTGTAGTGTACTGGGTGCTGGTGGTACATACACCCCCACACACACACACACACATATATATATATATATATATATATATATATATATATATATATATATATATATATATATATATATATATATATATATATATACCTCAATTATGTTCATTTTGTTGTAAGTAAGAGCCATCGACGCCGACGATACTGACGATACTGACGCACCATCATTTGGTTCATAGAGACGAAGAACAAAGAAAGAAAAACGAACCAACGAATAACACGTTTCACGTCTCTTTATTTTACGTACTTATAATACCTACATTATGTTAAGCTAAATACCAACGTCTAACTGTGTTTTCCTCTTTATGTCTAATAGAATCTTTTGTCAGGATCGTCCAGTTTTCCAATCGGACAAATTTGATATAGACACACTAGAAAAAGCCGTATGGTTTAAATGTAATAAAGACACACATACATGGACTCCAGGTTTATTACGAAGTGACTTAGAGGTGCTAACATACCATATGTAACAACAGCAAGATAAACATTTTGGTATGTACGCACGCGCGCCCTTATACATGTATGTATGTATGTACATAAATACGGGCTTTCAGTTCAATAGACTTTCGGCATGCGTCTACTACACTGTTTGGTTCCTTTACGAACAAACGACCCATATGTTCTGTCGTTAAAATGAAACACCTTTTCTAGGATTTGAAGAGCAACGATAATAATCTGTGGTTATTGCAGACAATGTGAGTTCGCAAGAAACCACATAGTGCGTACATACATACATACATACATACATACATAAATACATACATACATATGTATCCATCTGATCTAAATTTTGTTAGGTATTTAAGTGCACGATTTCGTCTCGACCATCACGCGCATAATTCACGTATTTACCATACCATTGTTACGTTGCCGTGACTCTAGCAATGTCTACGCAACAAATAACTCCACTGACTTGCTGAAATATCTATAAATAAAAACACACTTACATTTATGAATGAATGTGTTTTGTTATAATACTTTTCCTTGGTAAACGATTTAGAGATAATAAATATTTTTGTATAAAAGCTATAGTAAAATGAAGCTAATGGGTAAAACAGATTAGCCTTACAGACTTACAGACTCAGTATGTGCAGTATGTAAATACATACATGCATAGCATAGATGTAACGCTGCATACAAAACCATTTAATGAGCAAAACACATTTATCATTTAGTATCGTGTTACGTTACGTTACGTAATGTTACGTTACGTAATGTTACGTGGCTTTGTTCTACTGAACCATCGACTCATCTTACGTACTAATACTGAATTTACAATGGGAATTTTATTATTTGAAGAAGTGTCTCTGATTCTCTCATGTAGTACACATGTGTATGTATATTTCTGGTAGTGTGACATATTTTTACTTTTGTCTGTTTGTGTGAATAACTGTGTTCGATTCGCTGATGGCCGATGAAGTAGGTACGAATGTATGTATGTATGTATGTATGTATGTATGTATGTATGTACATTCGTACCTACCTCATTTCCTGCCTTTGTTCGGTTGCCTCTCGAATCTAACGAAGCCGCATACCGCACGTCCTGATGAATATGTACATACACACATAGGTTTTTGCTGATGCTCCGATGTCCTTACACATATCTCACACACATACACACAGGTTTCCAACGACATCAACAGTCTCCTAGTGTACTATATTAATTTATGATTCGATATATTGTAATATGATGTCATCGAACAACATTTTACTAATATGGAGATTTTCGGATGAATGCAAAGTGCAAGGATTATAATAAATATAAGCAAATGTAAGAACCTTATAAAATAGTTGCAACTCAAGTGAGTTTGCATAAGTATTGATTGATGCAATCATTTGCGAGCAGATTTCTGGAAGTTCAGGCGCCAACAGCTGGTCACACAGCTGAAGTGAAATAAACTGATTGGTTATCGTGTAATCAGAGTCGAAATGAAATTCGAAAAGTTCGATGCCGTTTCTCCCACGGTAGGTAGTATATACTGCACAGCTGAAACACCACACCAAAGTATACCAATAATCAGAGCTTGACAGATTGTCTCCAATTATAAAAGACCAGTATCTCATTATTTCCTGCACATTCAAACGATCACGAGAGAGACCGAAACGAGTATATTTTACATCATACCATGTAAAACTGGTCATTATTGTTTGCTTTAATATAAACTAGAATATGTATAATCGGAACAAAGTCAATATATTTGTAGGTATATGTAAAGTTTCAAGTTTCGGTTCGAAATCAATTGTTACAGCATCTACCCTTTCGGTTTCTTACGTCGGTTAATACGTCTGTTTCACCACACCATGCCGTACCTCTGCGATATTCCATTCCTTATTCCTGTCGTAGTCGTCGTGTCTGTGCCTGTGCCTGTGCCCATGCCTATATCAATACCCATACCCCATACCCATGCCACAGTTCCTCGTGTCTCAAACCGAATTAGTTTTGTAAGGTCTTGACACTTTTCGCTAACAATACATTTCTAAGTGAAATACGACGACTGAAATTCAGATTAATTAATTCCGTAATGAAAAAGTAGCTCCCCATCTTTCTTCAAAAAAAAAAAGGAAAAGAAACAAATTCAAATAAACCAACTTAAGCCTTACTTCAATTGATATTTGCAGTGTCATTGTTTCGAGGGAAACTTAAGCTTTTATTTAGGTATCTATTATATTATCAGTTCCTTTTGCATGATATATGTATAATCATCTCTCTATATAAGCCATATAAGTTTTTTATGTATATAAATATATATATATATATATATATATATATTTCTTTTTTTGTATATGTCTATGACACTTTCAATATACATTTTTTAAAGACTTCACATTTCTTGGGAACATTTTTACGTATCCAAAAGCGAACACAGCTGCTCTACTCTATGTCTACCAGCATTTTCGTTCTAACTTTCTTGTCAAGTTTTCTAAAATGGAGCTACATCCATACATTCAAACACACAAAATAATTTTGCAATTTTCCATGTAAGTACCACATTATATACCTCATCATATTGTAATGGAAATTCCTCAATATTTGATCAATTTTGCCCTTTTTCCAATTTATATATTGTTTTTTTGAAACATGCATACATACAAACACACATACGTATCCGTACTTTACTTACCGTAGGGCATAATTTTTGTTGGACGTATTTGATTGTCTGGTTTCCGAGCAACTAGCTCATTGTTAAAATCGTGTTGAATTTCAGTTGATTTAGTAGTATGCATGCAGTTGTGATCGTGCGGATCGTACGTATAGTAACAAACGTATCTGATTCATTCATTCAACTTTTCATCTATGACTGTCTTATAACGAATGCAATGATTTTGAAAGTATTGTAGTAAAATGTAATGTTGATCAAATTTCTTATTGATTTAGATATTGAAAACGCAAAATGTGAGAACGGGGATAGGTGTATAATATTAAGAAATTGAAGACGTACCTACTGGCTCAGGATTCAACGTTGAACGTTAAACGTTCAACGTTCGGCTTCTTACGGTTGAAGCATCACAAGGGTAAAAGCTGTCGAGTCATGTTAAGAAGTTGTTTACGCTTCTAATAGGCAATCAGTATGCAAATTGATATTGAAATATTTTTGTTTGGTTCAGTTGGGTTCGTATCCGGAACATTTCAGCATTTGCTTTTGTATCTATCTATGTATGTATGTATGTATGTATGTATGTTTCTTGATTACGATATACGAATAGCGTCAGGGTCAAATTCCGAATTGTGCGACACAAAGGTTACGGAGTCGTATGCTATTGCTATCCTATCCAATCCGGTACAAAACGTTTACGGCCGGCCGACGAGAGAAAACGGAACTCCCATACGAACCGAATGACAAATTGCTCAGAAAAAGAAGAAAGAAAACTCGTACGGATGAATGATCTTTGCTAGGGGTGCAAGAAATACAGAGACGAAAATATAACACATTCCTAACACGGATTAACAATATATCTTCAAAATACTTATACCTCATGTAACAACGCTACATGATTTATTCTTTAGACATTATATGGTAGATAAAACAATATATGTATGTATGTAATACTGCATTTTCTGTTTGTACGCGATCATTTAAATATACACATTACATTTTAGAAATAAAATATGTTTGGAATTTGAGGGACAATTATGAAATTAAGTGTTATATTGAAGGGAACGACAAGGCTGAAAATAGTGAATGAGGGTGGTTAATAAAACAGCTACCATCTGCGCAGGCAATATGATTAATGGTTCACGTTCCTACGTACGTATAAATGGCGGTCTTCATTAACCGTACATTACATACATACATACATACATACATACATAAATATCTAGTATATTGTACATCAGTGTATAATATCTACACGTAATAATATAATAAGTATTAGCAGGCAGTAATAAGTGCACAATATTTTGATCAGCCGAAGTGCAGAGATGCGTGTGACGATGTGATCTGAAGCTGCAAGAAGCATCATTCAAAAAGTGAACAGCTTTTCAACTAGAGTTTGCTCGTATTACGAAAGGAAATGTAACGAAACGAAACGAAACGAAACGAAATGAAACGTGGTTCAGTGCGCGGTGTTTGACTTCTTGGCTCTTACTGTGCTCGTCACCGTCGTCGTCTCTCCCCTCGTTTATGTTCGTATGTAGATAGTAGTATAATACTTAGAACATACTGTACACGTTAGTAATTGAAGTGGTGTATGCATGTGCGCAACCCTACAAGCTTTTCTGCTAGCCAATAGTATCAAATATGTATGTCTTTTTTTTTGAAACAATTTGAGCCCACTTGAAACACGTTAGGTGGTATGTTACCTATATAGGTGCGTATGCGATACGGTAAGGTAAGGTACGGTACGGTACGTTACGGTATGTTACGTTATGTTACGAATACAGCTGGCAGTGGTTTGAAAATATACCGGTACGAAGGAGAAACTGAATCTCTGTATAGTATATCGGCGACTATGGGCGACGGCTACGAGTTACAGTGATCCAACAGCCTCTCCCCCGTCTCCGGCCACGGCCCCGGCCCCGCCCCACACCTCGCCAAATCTTGACGTATCGCTGTACGGCGGTACGGGACCACGTACCCGCAATCGATACGGGCAATATGGAGGACGCACGGGAACGGAGGACACACAAAGGGAAATACAGCACACTGTAGTGCGGTGTGACGCGTACCTCGGGAATTGTTACAATTGGATTGATTGTCGTGAAAAGTTTACGCGGCCCTTTATCCCATTCCAGTAGCCATTTCCCTTCCGCTTTCTTACGTCTGAATATCTGATAATCTTATGCAGCACAAGTATTCTTCCGTCTTTGAGAAAATATTATACACATAATACAATACAATACAATTCAATGCACTGCACTGCACTGCACTACAATATAGTATCATTGACTATGGCAGTCGTTTATTTATTCATCTGTTTGTTACGAGAGTCTTATTAAAACGGATATACATAGTACATACTATGTATAATAGCTTAGGTGTCATACATACATATGTATAAATAATTTCTTTGATAAACATAATTAGCGACTAGAATAGAATATAGATACGTATGTATGTACATACATACATACATACATATGTATGTAGTATATAATAAGTTGGAATATTCGTTCGATAACATTCCGTTCAATTTGGTTTCAGTTCGTGCGTTGCAAATGCGTGAAATCGGAGACGAGAAGAAACGATACGATACGATACGATAAGGACGCGATGCGATGCGATGTGGCGGTTTACTTTGACAAATCACAACCAATTCGACCTCACACTCAACTAACTTTGTCTTTTGGGCTGACGTGTCCAAACTGAATCCGATTCCGAGTCTCCAAATGCTCGCGTCGCACTTATTAATTCGTGTCTAACATTTTACACTAGCTACCCAGTCAAGAGAACGAGCCCATTTCATGTAGTACTATACCACTAACACACTTGTAATACGTAAGTTACCTTATGGATGGATCGATGGGTGAATGTATGTATGTATGTATATGTATGAATGTATGCTCACAGTATGGTGTGGGTTAAGAATCAATCTGTAGCACTAGTCTGGGCTGTGTGTTCGTATCCGTGTCCGTGTCCGTAACCGTGTCCATGTCCATGTCCATGCTCGTGCTCATGTTTGTATTCGTATATGTACTCGTACTCGCGTGCCCTTTCGACCGTCTAGTCTACGTCACTCCATCTTTCCTTGGTGTCGTTTATCACGAGTCGGTACATTGTACGAATGTCTGCCATTTGAACATTAAATGATGCACTTAATTCACGTTTCTCGTTTATGCATATACATCTACCTTTCATTGATTTCAGTCGATTTCTTTTTGTTCATCATCCACCCTCATGTGCCGGTGTGTATTTTTTTAAGATAACCAACCATGTAGTATTTATTCTATGTCACGTTACATCAGTGCTGCTCTAAACTACTTGTAATATACGAGTACATACATATGGATTTCATAACCTCTCTGTTCTACACGGACTACTCACACGAACATATAATACATATATGTATGTATGTATGTATGTATATCAAATGTACGTATTAACAAAACAGAAGATTCAGTGAGAAAATAACAAACAGACGAGGATATCAATCAAAAATGAACATTTTAAAAGTGCTGATGCAAATCTATAAAATACAAAAAATATTTATAAAATATTGCATAATCTGGTCGAAACCAGAAGTAGGGCCAGACTAGAAGAGAGATGGACACTAAAATAACACTGTCCATTCCATTTCACTTAAAATAGTAACGGTAAACGTAGCGTGAATTTTCAAACCGTTTAACTAATGTGATTAAAGAATACGAACGATATGTGAAAATGCTTCCAACAACGTTTTGTTATTGTGAACGACGATTTCTGTATCAAAAGTCTGTTTAATTTGATCTGATTTGGATCTGATCTGATCTGATCTGATCTGATGTGATGTGATGTGATGTGATCTGATCTGATCTGATCTAATCTAATCTAATCTACTCTAATTTAATCAGAAACCGTATATACCAAATCGAATGCAAATCAAGTGATATTAAAAGTATTACATATGAAAAGGGTTGAAATGTAATATGGGTGTTACGTGATACTTATAAACCCTAAATGATATAAAAAAAACTTGAATCAGCACTCTCGCAACTCCAATTGAGTGTGCGTCCCACCAAGACCCGATGTATGTATGTACCCTGATGTACTATTTTCCACAAGACCGAATTCCCTAGCGTTACGTTGGCAAGTTAGCGTTAGTGTTGGTATGTGAACACACACATACATACATACATACATACAATCTATCTATCCATACCTACATACATATTATGTTTAAACGATCGATTTCCCGTGGGATCGAATTCCCTTGAGATGTAGAATTACATTTCAAGATTCAAATACATACACTATAATATATAATAATATACATATATCGCAATTTTATACACATACAAATTCTGAATTTTATACAAATTCAACATTTGCACTCATCAACATAGCATAAGCGCTATCCGTTATTTGAGAACGGCAATATACCTCTAGCTGAGATATTCATAATTTTTCTGTCCATGCACAAGTATCTACCGTTGGACTTAATTGGTCAGCAGAGTGTCGTAAAAGGAATAAATTATATAAATTGTATTTGACCAACTACAATTCACTCGTTGATTGATACAAGTTTTAGCATCTAACTAAGTGAACAAACAAACAAACAAACAAACAAACATAGCACAGAATCAATTTGCTTCTAAACAGAAGATGACAATTTTTTGTAAGTATATGAATTTTGTTTTTCCTCTTCTATATGAACGATCACAAGACGTTTCAGTGTAATTACATTTTTCTTACGTTTCGTTTTTGTTTGCAACCTTTTTGTGGAAAGAAACGAATATTATTTTATAGCTTGCTACAAGTTGAATTTTCGTCCACACATAAAGTGATTCAAATATCATTTTCAATTTTGTTAGATAAATCTAGGTGGTTCTGTAACGCTAGATCTCCCAAGTATAAGTAAGTATAATTTTTTTTGTTTGTTTTGTTTTGGGGTATCATTCATTACAATAACCAATAAATGAGTGACAATGATAAATGATTATATACATTTAAATAAAAAAAAAAAAAAAAAACAGAACCTAATGATCTTATTATGTCAGAAGGTAAACAAAAAAATGAATTGATTAAGAAGTTGGTAAATTGTTTTTTCTGCTCTCATTGTTTTGATATTTTCTATTAAAATACATGCTTTTCATTTTGTGTTCGGACAAAATACAAAAAATATGCACTTATGTATATACATATACGTATAGTATACATATACGTATAGTATGTACTACATACATACTACATACCTATATGTAGTACAAGTACAATGTGTTTAGTTCGAGTATAATCAATATTTACGAATAATAATATATTTCTATTCAGTTGTAATCGAACAAAAATAACGTAACGTATATATGTAGATGCATTTTTTTACACAACAAACTCATCTCGTGTGTCTTCTCTGTATAGATAGGGAAACAACAATTGTTTGAACTGAGCGATTTATTTGTAATTTTGATTAAAAATTAAATTAGCTACAAGAATGAGCTTAACTTAACTTTGTTAATTTGTTCTGAGCAAGAAGATAAGTTTGGTTAAAATAATCAGTTTTCAAATGAGTGACATAATATTTATATACGTATGTATGTATCGTAAATTGATCGATAATGTATGTTATATAGACATCTTGTGTTAGGTGATAAATACATATATATATATATATATATATATATATATATATATATATATATATATATATATATATATAATAATTTGCAATTGCATTTGCATATTTTAAAGAAAAAGCTGTGAAACATAAACCCAGACAAGCAACGATCGATATTTGACCCAAAGTCACTCACATACAGTGTTTTAATTTTAAGAGAAGGGCTAGGCTCCATTTACATTTACATAAGTAATTGACTCGAAATAGAAAATCATTGTACGAATAAAATCAAATCATTTCTAAGACGGTATCTTTTAGTTTTAAACAAAACGTATCATAGGTAGTTTGTTGTTGAACGAATATTGCTTTTTTGGTCATAAATCAGATGGATTTCATACATGTACCTATGTAGGTTCATTTGAAAACACAAACAGCCGAATATAAACGCATCCTTACGGACAGACAGACAGACAGACAGGGTTTCGTTCAATTTTTAAAGCAAATGGAAAATAAATAAAAGCGTGTTGTACCGTTTCTCAACGTCAACGAATTGTTGTTGACATGATATGTTATCATCCAGTAGGATACATACATACATACATAGAAGAAAATAAACTTTACGACATATTATACTATAATATATTTTTAGTTTGTTTTATTTCATTTTTGTAACCGTATGTTAACCGTATGAGTTAATTTTTTTTTTTTCTGCCAGTCAAATAGGTTGTTGTATCATCCAAAAATCAGTTGTTGATGGCGTGACGTTCAAACTCTTGGGATGTGGATGCAATTGGATGAGATGGATTATAAAATGAAATAAAAAGGAATGGTCATCTACTTATAAAAGAAAATTTTGTAATCACGAACGAGTAAAAGGAATATGTAAATTTTTCGTGTCGTGTCACATAAATAAACTCGAGCTTGCTTGCTTGTTTGTTTGCTTATTTGCTTGCTTATTTGCTTGCTTATTTGCTTGCTACTTTATTTCGACACAAAAAAAGACATATATGTTATAATATAGATCCGTAACAACTTACCCTCAATAATCGTCTTTTTCGGTTTGTAGCTTGTATCTGTAAAATAAAGCAAATATATTACTAAATGTATGTGAAATTAACTACCCACATTTCGCCACAAATAACGCCTAAAATGTAATACGATATCATTCATCAAATGGATAAAGTAAAGAAAACACAATTCATTTGGACTTTTAGAAATAGAAATATTTTTATGCGAAAACAACAACAACAACAACATTTAATCACTGACACAAAATTGGAAGACATGTGTGTGTATGTACATACCTACACTTAGATACAAGATAGATATATCTATTATACATATTAAGTTTCACATACAAATAACTACATATCATTTAAGAAATAAGATATATTCCCAAATCACTGACACCATTTACAGTAGGTAAATGGGCTTAATCTAAACTTGTCGACAGCATATGTATGTATGTATGTATGTACATACATATATGTATACGCATATTCATCAACAAAGACAAATTTATATTAATGAAATATTTTGTAGAGGGTATGTATGTACCTACATATACATATATTGCTGTCAGAATTTCAAACACACACACACACACACACAGTTTAATCTAAATGTAACGAATTCAATTTTTTACTGGCAACTGGAAACTGGCCCCGATTTCAGCCATTATTATATTTACATTAGAAAACAATTTGCGTGTTTCAAATGCGAAATCAATTCGGAAATATGTTGCCGCACCACTTCAATACAATTAAGGAATTGCCAACAAAAGATTTCTATACCTATAAATAGGTATGTAACATATGATAAAATCACAGAAGAAATAGACGTAAGGTAGCTGTCTGTTGCGTATATAACTTTCATTTTTGTTCTTTTTGTTGATGTAGTGACATGTTAGACGACGACGACATATCTCATCACACTTCACACACACACACACATACATATATATATATATATATATATATATATATATATATATATATATATAAATATATATATATATATATATATATATATATATATATATATATATATATATATATATATATATATATATATATATACACCAGTACAAATTTACGATGACATACTTCGTAAGTGCAAACGTGCACAATGTACGCTAGCTGCTGCCACCAATTCGCACCTAACCTAACCTACATCTTTTTCAGATGTTATTCTTTGGAAATCCATTTTTCGACACAATGTACCTTAATATTAAAAATGAATGCGCACCCAGAATCAATCTATACAGTACGAAATGAAATGAAACGAAAACCAATAGATAGTATATAGGGAACAGCTGATACTTAATGATTTCATACAACAACGTATGTATGTATGTATGTACATATGTGTGACAATTTCTATAGCTTCTAATTTTCACCCGCTTAATAATAGCAACACACAACACTACACTAAAATCAAGCGCACATTCAACTCAAATAGGTTTTTATAATAGGATTTTTATATCTACATAGTTTTCTCTCAATGAATAGTTTTATTCAAAATGCAAAACACAAGCGTATTTCTCATGGTTATTTATTAATAGTACAGTACAGTAAAGTAAAGTACAGTACAGTACAGTACAGTACAGTGCAGTACAGTACAGTACAGTACAGTACAGTACAGTACAGAAAATAATCATATGTCGTGTTGTGTGTCGGAAACGAAATACGATTTTACTCCCGTCTTATACCTGCATGTTCTGTCAAATTTGTTGAAAAATGAATCCGCTTGAAAAGTTTCAAATTGAAAACGACGAAAAAAAAATGTTTCATTTAATATTTTTACACAAGTGTGGTATACATAAAGTCGATCACGTCCGGAATGAAATTCATAGGTAGGTCATCAAATATATTTATTACGATATTAAGTCGTGGCTAGCCACATGTGATTCTGGCGATGCACTCATGTCAGTTGAATATTGCTAAAGCGAATTCGAAATACAATTCATTTCACGGTACATACATGCTTATGTATGTATGTACATCTTGTTATAGTACTGATATTATAAAGAAGAGAATGGGGTAGAGTGAAGAGGTTTCGTTTACGAAACTATGCTAATAATGCAAATATTAAGTTGTACGAACAATTGAAACTCTAAAGTTCCGATATCTATGATATGTACATACATACATACATACATACATACATACATACATACATACACACACATACATACATACATACATACATACATACATACATACCGTCCGATATTCCAACAAACAATCCTAAAATAATTTCCATTCTCTGAAATCCATTCTTCTGCACTAATTATTCATAATTGAACTTACTAACTAAATACTTACTTAATAACGATCACTTTTATTCAGACACACTCACAGCAAGTGAATCAAGCATCTCTCACATGTATGTATGTGCGTAACAAATCAAGTACTTCCTTATTCATAATTGAATCGTCTCAAGCAAAATAAAAAGCATTAAAAGAACCAAGGACATAGCGGTCTTATCATAGTATTTCCGCTTACATAATACATAATATGTAATATATGTACCTTGAATCTGACATAGGTATGTATGTACGTACATACATACATACATACTACATTGGTAGGTATAGGTATAGGTATTCAATTTTCAATACAACTTCACTACAGATATGAATCAATCTACGTGATATTGTATGTATGTATGTACCTATATAGTGGTAGTAGTAGTAGTAGTAGTAGTAATAGTAATAGTAATAGTAATAGTAATAGTAATAGTAGTGGGAAAGTAAAATTAATATTAAAATCATCTCGAATCATTCAATTCAATGACTAATGAGCGATTCTATTTCTTTCATCATAAAACAAATGTCTCTGTAAGAAAGAAAGTAATAAAGAAGAAGAAAAAAGAAAGCATTAAATATATGCATGCATACGTGCATGCATGCATTTGTTAAAAAGAATACATACAATTAAAGTAGAGTAGAACTCCCGAGATCAGCAGAAAAACGAGTACCAGCAGCACAAGTACTAAGAGGAACGCAGCAGGTCGACACCAGGGTATCTGGTAACTGGTAGCCGCCGTGGTCGTTGACGGTCCGGCGCCGGCGGCCGTAGCAGTTGCACTCGCACTCGCACTCGCAGTAGTACCACCACACCAAGTGTACTGGGTAGTATTGCCCTGAGTAGTACTACTACTACTACTAGCCCGTACCACACTGCTATCACCGTTCACATTTACAACAACAGCAGCCGCCCGATACGCGCCGTACGTGCCGTACGCGCCGTGTTCCCGTGTCGCATTGTCATCATCGTACGTCGTGCCAGTGTACGAGGAACCAATCATGCCGGCCGCGCCCGTCGATGTTGCCGACGCTGTTAATGCCGTCGGCGACCAGCTATCATATGATAGTTGTTGACTGATGGTTGTTGACGACGGTAGTTCTTGTGGCGCGTACGTACACTGTCGGTTCACACCTTCATACCATACCATACTATTATTATACGTTTCAGGTACGAACCGGTACGACTCGTCTACCGTTGGATGATGACGTTCTTGTTTAGTAGCAATAATAGTATTATTATTATTATTATTATTATTAGTATAATATGGTTCGCGGTTGTATGCTTGTTGATATTGTTGAACTTGTTGATTCAAATGCGTATACGGGTGTGACGTGCTTAGCGGCGGTATTGTTTCTGGTAAATAACTTTCACCTTTGTACGCTTCGTGACCGTTCGATTTATAATTACAACTACTACTATTTAGAACCATATTTATAATGATTAACAAATCCAAAGCAAACCACCACCATATCCAATATTTATATATATTTACACAGATGAAAACATGAAACATTGATTAGGTAGTTTCGTCATGTGACTGGGTGCGTCGCGAACTGCGTGTGGGTATATAGAATTGAAATGTTATTATTTACCTTACCGCACTAGTTTCGAGTGCTTGGTGAGTGATATGCGTACAAACCGATATCAAGTTAGATAAATAGATAGATAGATAGATAGATAGATGAGTAATCACTCACTGAGGTGGCTTCAATATGAATGGATTTACCTGCAACAATCACAATAAAACACGCCATTAGTATAAAGCACATTAGCACATATTTCTTTGGTATCTATGTACGTATTACGTAAGGGATTTGTTATACGATATGCGTATGCATGCATGAGGTGATAATGTATCTATATTTGTCATTCGTTTACATTTTTTGGGTTTTTATCATATACATTCTTTTTCGACGGTCTTCTATTCGATATAGTATATCAAAAAGTAACAACATATACCTACTTATACTTTTAATGTAACAAATTAAAGCATTTTATAAAAATTGTTGTAAGTAATTATAAAGCGATTGAATCTAATTAGTTTCTTAATATTCGTATAACTGAGTGAAGAAGTAGAATGGAAGAGAGAGAGAATCAAGAATGAGTTAACCACACGGATAAAATATACGTGAAACGTTTACAGCTCGATTATTAACAACGTAATTGACGTTGAATGAGGAGTGTTGTAGCAGAAGCATTGAGAGAAGTGAACGTATATACATATAAATATATTTATATATATATATATATATATATATATATATATATATATATATATATATATATATATATATATATATATATATTAAGCTGAAACTCAGCAGCAGCGAGGAACACTAACACTAAATTGTTCTCGAGCTCTTTGTAAAGAAAAAGCGGTGAGTGAACAAGGGGTTTAATCCAGGATTGTAATGAGCTCACAATGCTGCTATCAGAGAATATTGCCATAAGCAAACCAGTCCTGAGATCACGTTGCTACAGAATTACAACTATTAAGATCACACCTTTGATCCTAGATCAGTAATCGCTCATTTATCACATGATATACCTACTTAGGTAGGTGAAAAGTAACAAATGTGCTAAATATTAGTGTGCACGTATGTGTGTATGTATGTATGTATGTATGTAAGTACGAATGTAGTCCGCCGATGTTGGCATCCTAGAAGATAATGTGTAGGTAGGGTATATTTTTTAGTCGCGGCGCAGTGCAGTGCAGCGCAGTGTACTGAGAATCTCATGAGGATTCAACGAGCAGCAAGTTTCCTCATCCCCAAATTACCTATAGCAGCACAACCGTCGCGTCGGAGCCCGAGCCGGAGCCAAAGCCGGAGTCGGAGCCGACGTTGGCGTTGGCGTCAGCCTAGTCCCAACTGGGATTTGCGATAAAACAAAAGATCCAAACACACATACTACCTCATACGGAAACAAAAAGAATAGCACATTTCTTATTTCATCTCGCCTTGCCTAGCCTCACCTCGTCACGTCTCGTCTCGTCTCGTCTCGTCACGTTTTGTTTTGTTTTCTACCACACTAGTAAACATTTATTAACTAATATCGTGAAACTATCAAACCATAATCTTGCCATAATAATGCCAAGTGCATTATACATATACATATTTAAATCGTGCCATGTATGTATGTATGTATGTATGTATGTATGTATGTGCATACATATGTATTATACATACATAGCATACGTAATAAACTACTACTACTTAATTTACTAACTAACGAGTATTATACAAAGCAGCGTATACTTATAGAGAGGGTGTTGCCGGCAGGCGGTGTATGTTGTGATCGTGCGTTTCCCGATAAACATAATGAATTGAGGCGAGAATTGAGTTCACGCAACGCAAAGCAAAGCAAAGTAAAGCAAAGCAAAGCAAAGCAAAGCAAAGCAAAGCAAAATAATGCAATGCAACACATATATGTAGTATACATAACAAAAACAATAACATACATATGTATATACACTTGGTCAATGTAATCATTCTTCAATACCATGTGCCACGAACGCATTTATAAATCACAATTGCAGACCAAAAACATTTATTATTATTATTATTATTATCGAGATCCTTTCATTTTCTTATACTAAATATAATTATTTTATAGTTTTATTTAACTAACTATACCATATATACATACATACACACATACATCTCTGGTGTACTCTGTACATATGTTATGTATGTGTGTGTGTGTACGTTATTCGTATTTCTCCATCAATCTTGTTCGCTGTCATGGACCATTTATCTCTGTATTTTTCGCCTGTCTTTGTAAGCGTCCGTCATCCGCTAGCTCTGTATATATGGTACATAACATACATAAGTATGTACGTGTGTATGTATTTATGTATTTATATAGGTAACCCGTATTACCTTTCCATTACAAATAGCAACTCATAGATGATTAGAATGTGTAAAATTGATTGATTCACTAAATGTGAACTCAACTATTGCATTGTATGTATTTTCTTGGTATAAACATAAAATATCAGATTGAAAGACGCATTACATGAACAAAATAGTTGTGTTACTGGCAACGGTATAGTACCTATTATATGGTGCGGTATCAAACGGCAAACATACAAAAGTACAGAACAAAAATACAACGCAAATCATTATTTAATTAAATATCTACATACTATGTATGTCAAACATTTATGTAGATATAGTTTCTTGAATGTATTGCATTAGGTATATTTTACGTAAGGGATTTATGATACGTAGTAGGTACATTTGCGAGTATTTGATGAAGATATGTTTATGTATGACATATGTTTCTATATGTCTCTGATGGGTATAATGGGCGTACATACCTAATATGAAAATTGTTGCAATTGAGTTTTTGTCAATTTCTACTATCTTCCTAATATCCTAATATTTATTATGTGAATATCTTTGGTAAAATAAATATTCACACTTGTATGTTTTTATTTATTTATTTATTTATTTATGAACGTATTAGAATGAACAAAATTACCGATTCGCATGCATCATTTCGTTCATTCTATTCAAAATAAACATTCATACTACACACGTATAGGTACTCATTTTTTATTTAAAGGAAGATATTATATGCATAATACCGACACTACAAACACGTATTCATAGTGTTATTGTACATAATATAAACGTTATTATTCAGGTTATGTAAGCAACGAACGCATAAGGTTCGCCGTACGTGTACACAAGCTGACCTTACAGAATGACCATAGGTATGTATGTATATATATATATATATATATATATATATATATATATATATATATATATATATATATATATATATATATATATATATGTATGTACGCTAAATCTATAATAATGTTCATAATGAACAAATGAAATTGCATCAATTTACAACAAACTTGAAATTCAGCAAACGTTCTTCGTTCATTTATAAAATTGATTGCATTACATTACATTAAGGAAAAGTATAAGTATAATCGAATATCGTTGCTACATCCATCATAATTCGACACGTAAAACGAAATTCGGCGAAGCGAACCGAAAACACTCAACTGGAATTTGTCGAAGAAAGAAAGAAAGAAAGAAAGAAAGAATGAGGCAAAGAAATAAACTTGATTTCTTTAAAAACAATTTTATACATTTAATATTTGGAGGAAAAACTGTGAAAATGCTCTATATGTTTATTTGTTCTAGTTACAAATTCAATGATAGCAAAGAAATCAAATCAAAAGCACCGAAATGTTATGTCTAAATGGTTGTGAAGATGAATAAATATTTAAAACAGAAAGTTTCATATAAGAAAAATAATAAACAATGATTCAAGTGTTGATGATTGGTGTCG
This sequence comes from Nebria salina, assembly GCA_944039245.1. Lineage (NCBI taxonomy): Eukaryota > Metazoa > Arthropoda > Insecta > Coleoptera > Carabidae > Nebria > Nebria salina. The sequence goes on along the minus strand of OX063288.1, from coordinate 166,905 downwards.
CATCTAATTAGTGTAACGGACAAAAAGACAGAAAATCTCTATAGAAAATATATCTAAACATAAGTCATGTGTGTGTTTGTGGTGTGTGTGTGTGTGTGTATAGTATAGTATAGTATAGTATGCCTGTAATGTAACGCCAACACCATCGCCAATGTGTCACCGTACAGTCATTATGGAAATTTATGGTCTGGCGTTACAGAGAAACTTCATTTCTTCCTTAAAACTTTTCCTCATTGTTTTTGTATACTTGGGGTCCCTCGGCGATGGACGACACATGCCATACCCATCTTATATACATACATACATACCCAACACCTTCTCCTTACTAAAAACACATCACTATTATAATACCTACCCTATTTTAAAAATGTTATTACGTTAAATGTACGGGTTTTTATTTAGATCTGCTATTGGAGGGTTCGGGATATGAAATGATTGGCTGATGGAATAAAAACAGATCTAAAAGTGTCGATTCGTGCAAGCGATTGAAATATTATTTAAAAAGAAGAATAGGAAAACGATAGAAAAAGGATAGAGTTGATTGTAGGGATATGAAGAATGTTAAGGGTTTTCTGCCACCTCATTTGATGGGAGTAGGCGTGATATGTGATATGTATGTATGTATGTATGTATGTATGTACCTATATGTTTATGAAGGAAGAGTAGTACTAATACCAGTACCAGAACTGTAATCGATAGTCTGTATCGCACGCAAGCACGTAAGCACGTAAGCACACGCTGTGTCGCTGTCAGTACCTTTGCCATTGCCTCTGATGGTGATATAATAATGAAAACATCACAGCTAAATATACTACTGCATGTATTTTGATCGCAATCAATCACATTTTGAATCAATCATCTTACGCATTTACTTACTCTTATATATTTTATTGTACGCGTGCGCGCTCCACACACATACACATATAGACAAAGACCTAGACAGAATATCAAATAAGAAATTTCCGTATAATTCAGTTCCAGATGGCGAAGCCATCCTGTCAACCGCATCTTTAAACTTCTTGACGTCCGACGACTATACCGTATTCCATTCTATTCCATTCTACTCCATTCTATTTCATTCTATTTCATTCTATTTCATTCCTTTCCTTTGCGTTACTACTGCTTCTTTATATTATTCTTTTACTTTTAATCCGTTCCACACAAACATACCTGCAATACTTACTTACTTACTACATCAATATACCAATCATAATCAATTGAAACAAAACTGTTACTTTAAAACTTAATTAATGTATATTACATACATACATACATACATACATAGAGGAACGTACGAGTACTACTCGTAAATAGTCGTTTCGTCGTAACGGAAAGTGTTAGTCGGTTGTCAAGTAGTAGGTGTCTAATGTGCAAGGCAGTGACACTATAGTTAATTACTGCGTTCATTCGTTTCACGTTTTATTATTATTATTTCTCGTTGCTCGACGAATAAGAATACAAGTCCGAATCCTGCGCCGCGTAGTTCCACTTCACTAAGAACTCGATACCAGTTAGTCAGTAAAGTGTCGAGCACAATATCTACTCTTAATCTATAGCTAGGTATACATTCAATTGTATTGTATCAAAGCCAAAAAAAAAAAAAAAAAATATATATATATATATATATATATATATATATATACATATATATATATATATATATATATATATATATATATATATATATATATATATATATACATATATATATATATATATATATATATATATATATACATATATATATATATATATACATATATATATATATATATACATATATATATATACATATATGTATAAACGGACCAGTCACGCGAACGGAACTCGTGACAGATTATTTCTAGATGAATTTGTTCAATTTACTTGTTTTAGTCAAAATCGAATCCGAGTTCCGAAATTATTTCAAAAACTTATCCACTGCGGGAAATTTAGACAAATAAACTAGAACATGCTCTAATTGAACAATTACAGACAACTTGTCTTATCATGTAGCTAGTTTCAAATCATGATGTCAAAAGACTACCTACCAGAGCCTTTACAAAAGAAGAAAAGCAATGTCTCAATATGCAAATAGAAGAAATCGATGTCCATTGAAATATATATATATATATATATATATATATATATATATATATATATATATATATATATATATATATATAAATATATATATATAATAATAATGCCCCGGGCTGCAAACTGGGACAAGCGTGGACAGCTAACACGATAAATCACAATTTATACAACACATATGTAGAAGACACACACACACATGTGTGTGTGTGTGTGTGTGTGTGTGTGTGTGTGTGTGTGTGTGTGTATGTATGTATGTATGTATGTATGTTTGTATGTATATATATATATATATATATATATATATATATATATGTATATATATATATATATATATATATATATATATATATATATATATATATATATACATACATACATACATACAAATACACACACACACACACACACACACACACACACTCACACACACACTCACACTCACACTCACACTCACACTCACACTCACACTCACACTCACACTCACACTCACACAAACACACACACACACACGTGTGTGTGTGTGTGTGTTCTACATATGTGTTGTATAAATTGTGATGTACATATTTATATACAGTACGTGTAAGTTTATTCAGTTTTCAGTTCCCTAATTCTAACATTTATTTATATATATATATATATATTTTTTCCATTCAGGGCTACATAATATTATTGTCTGATTATAGTGATAAAGTGAAATAGAATCGTTGTTCCTGTGATGAAAAAATGTAATGTAAACTTACCGAGTCTATGTCAAATAGTGTTTATTTCACAAAAATGCAGAAATAGAACAGATATAGAAATAATTGTATATAAAATTGGTACTTAGGTAACATCACAAATGATTTGAGTAGCACTAAATGAATTTGTTAGTAAGCCGTTGCGTCGTAATGACACGTGTATACGTTTAAGAGTAAGTTGTTGAACGGGGGTAGGTTTTGGAAGTAACGCGACACCCGCACGGCGTCCCGTCTCGCGGTAGACTGACGCCTCCTGACGGTGAGGTGAACGTGAACCTGTATGTCAGTGACGCGAACGGTGTAGTGTAGTGTAGTGTAGTGTAGTGTAGTGTAGTTCAGTGGCCTGTGCTGTGGTGTACTACTGTACGTTATGGTACTGTACTGTACTGTACTGTACTGTACTGTATTGTACTGTACTGTACGGTGCGGTACAGTTACGGTACATCTACGGTACAGTACAGTACAGTAAAGTACAGTACAGTGCAGTACGATACACTACTGTATAGTACATACATGTACGGTAAACGCGGACAAGAGCGCAAAGGGGTCGAAGACGCCAAACTAGCACCGGCCCGCTCTACTCAGCGCCGTGCAATACTACACGTATAATACACTACGCTATGCTATACTATACTATACTATACTATACTATACTATACTACGCTATTTCATTTATACTTAATTTCATGCAACAATCATTTTATTTTTTCTAGTTACATACATATGTACATACTCCATTTAAGAGTGTTGTTAAGGCACAAAATATTTCAAGAAATACCAAATTTACTAGATATGTATGTACCCATATTGACGAAGTTGCTTGTTTTTAGATCTCTTATGTATTTCACAATATTTTTGTATTTCCGCTGTGATGCTGTTGTTGTGATTTTTGACGTAATACGTAGGATGGGGTATGGTAATTTTATTTACCGTTGTAATAAAGTGGCTTTTGTTTTAGCAATAAAAAGAAGGTCAAAAGTCAAAAGAGGTAAAGAGAAAATAGAGATTGCAAGGGAAGAAAGACTATGTGAGATACATACGTAGTAATATAAAGTATTTTATCTACTTTGATGCGCATAAACACAAACTACATTTGACTATTTTGCATCAAATTTTAATTTGTAATATATACATACATACATACATACGATACATATGTATGTATATATGTTTGTATGGATATTCATTTCAAGGTATGTAGTATGTATGGTATATATTATTGAGAAAATCTTTATTCCATATTTGTACGCCAAGTGGTCAATATCGAAACAATTCAATCTATATACCTTATCTTTGTATACGTGTGATTTAATTTAATTACGTAAAATGCAGGTGGTAGGTTTAATTGGAAACACAAATAAACAAAAGGTATGTCGGCGTTCGGAGGAACACAGGCAAATGGGACACGACACTTCAGATCATATCTCATACAATTTCATGATATATATATATTAATAAAAATGTATGTTTACATTATATATAGTACACATACATATGTATGTCGTTACACTATAAATAAATATGCGCTAATTATATAATAATAATAATAACGTTCCAATGGATGCATCTCCATCACCAGGCTAAAGACAACAGTCCCTGCAAAATACGTTCATTACAATCAGCATGAAAGACATTTAACAAGTCTTCCTAATAATATTAAAATAAAATCTATTTTTAAATAGAAACATATGTATGTATGTATGTATGTATGTAGAGAATATGTGACGATGATGAAGATGATGATAGTAATGTAATGTTACCTTAGAAAAGGTGATAGGTGAGAGAGCAACACACAGACAGAGAGAAAAGTGGGATGAACGCGTGACTGAGATAGATAAGAGAAACGCTGCTTCAGGAATTTCTATTATCTGTAACAGACAGACGGCATTGTGGCCGACGCCGTCGCCGACGCCGAAGCCGACACCGAGGCCCTCTAGTGCCAACGCCTGGAAGCCGATAGGATAGATAGATGAACACCGTTCGTTTGTTCGTTCGTTAGTTCGTTCGTTCGCTTCATTTGTTTGTTCGTATGTTCGTACATTTGCACTACTATTCTTACCTATAATCTCTCAACTCATTTATTTACTTAACATACAAATGTATGGATGTATCTTCTTAATTAAGTATTATTATAACCTACTCCAATACCTAATGATGTATGTATGTATGTATGTATGTATGTATGTACGTATCTACCACTATCACCATCAAATCCAACGTAATAACATTATTGTTACTGGTTATCTTTTACAAGTCACAAATCATTTTTAAAAGGAACCACACAAGTTGTTCGTACATAGCGCACAGTACAATGTGCAGTATGTAGTGTGTAGTGTATGTAGCGGTATGTAGTGTGCGTCTTGCAGTGTGCCCCCTTATAAATGCGCAACGCCGCATAACTTCTTTTAATATCTGTTCGGGCAGCGCATGACACAAGCCAGTCACCGGTTGGCCCTATGCACTACAATATTCTTGAAGCAAGAGATGCAACTCTGGATTCGTTTCTTTCATGGAGATTTACATTATTCTTGTGTATTTCATATCAATCTTTAATTATTAATTACAGTCTTCACCACCAAAAAGATATATATATATATATATATATATATATATATATATATATATATATATATATAACATATTTTCCATCGCTAGAAAATAAGCAACCCAAATAAACAAACTATTTAACTTGCCTGCGCCTTCAATGAATGCAAACTAGGAATTAAATGAATACGTGTATACTACAGCAAAAAAATAAGTTCATTCTTTTAATCCAATCCAAACATTTTATTACGTTTCCAGACGCTATACTAAACCATACCATACCATACCATACCATACCATACCATACCATACCATACCATACCATACCATACCATACCATACCATACCATACCATACCATACCATACCATACCATACCATACCATACCATACCATACCATACCATACCATACCATACCATACCATACCATACCATACCATACCATACCATACCATACCATACCATACCATACCATACCATACCATACCATACCATACCATACCATACCATACCATACCATACCATACCATACCATACCATACCATACCATACCATACCATACCATACCATACCATACCATACCATACCATACCATACCATACCATACCATACTTGACCAAACCAAGCCAAGCCAAACCAAACCAAACCAAACCAAATCAAACATAGCAGGCAAATTAAAGGGACTAATTTATAATAATAATAATAATAATAATAATAATAATAATAATAATACATATAACGCTAGGGTACTATACTAATATAATTTCTACTTTTCTACTGCAATTTTACAAGCAGAAACGACGATAAAAGCATTTGAATTCACTTTCTTCTTAACTCTGATGAGGCAGGTTTTTTTTTCGTTTTGCGACAAACTTTCCAAGAAAATGTTGTGAAAATAATAAAGCTCTTTCTACATACACTAGATACAAAATGAATTGTGATGCTGCTTGTTGCTGGGAGATTGGTGCTTAGTGTTTGGTGTTTGGTAAAATAAAGTAAAGATAATGGAATAAACGTGTGAATCGAAATAATTACTATCTAAATTCGCTCAGCTCTGATTTGGTCTTGTGTGAAACAGTAATACGTGAGTATGTATTGCTAATACACCAAAAAAAAACACCATTATTAACTCTCGCCTCAAATGATATTAGAAACTTTCAAGAATGTATATATATATATATATATATATATATATATATATATATATATATATATATATATATATATATATATATATATAAGATTGCCGAAAAAAAAGTACGTACAAGAATGATATTAACGTTCTTGTGAGTATTTATTTATTATTAGTTTTCATCGATCACAAACTTACGTCTGCTTATATATCGTTGTTAAGTTAGTGAAGAATACTGGTGTGGACAGGCCAAAAAAGGATAACTCTATTTTATCAAACTTTTTCGCGCTGGTAGCTAAAGAAACTTTTGCGTGTTTCATAAATTAATTTCACCACAAACATAAGTAAGTGAACGAAATAAGTCCACTGTAGAATAGGGTGTGCTATGGGTTCAAGTCCATCCAAAATGAACAAAATAAATGTCATTGTTTGGTGCGCTGGTAAAAGGGCGTGGTAAGGCATTCGCATTCGCATTCACTAACATATGATACCTACATGGTTACAAACACATATCAGGTAGGTACTAGGGGTACCTGCCATGACATTTACCTTCCTTAATTATATGTGTATCAAACGAAACAGTCAACAGCCAACCGCCAACCGTCATAAAAATGTCAAACACAGACACGACATTATGTATGTATGTATGTATGTATGTATGTATGAAAATCTATTCAAAAATATACATACTTGCTATTAAGGTGGCAACTTTCTCATTTCAAATTTCTAATCAACTTGAAATCAGATCAAATAATTATACATTCATATAAATCTCACTCTAATCCCTAATATTAGATTGGTTATATTTGTTTGCTCTTTCAAGCATCGTCGATATCAAGTTATAAACATGTTTGTCTAAAAAGATCATTTCATTTGATGATAAATTATATGCACACTTGAATAAAGAATTTGTCAAAAGCCCATAAAAAAAGTGTTTTCAAACAAAAGCAACAACAAAATAAAAAATTTGCCAAAACCACAAAAATTAGCTGCAATTTGTTAGCGTCACAGAGGAGAGGTGAGAAGAGAAGAGGAGGCCGTTCTGACGTCGGTATTATATAATATTCTGTATGTACTGTGAGTTTGGCGGGTTAGCTAAAGTTTAACTTGTTTTAAAAAAAAAACTTTTTTTACATTTCTAATGTAGAAAAAATCAATAACGATATACATATGTATACCAACATACATGTATGTATGTATGTATGTATGTATGTATGTCTGTATGAATATATGTATGAATCTGTAGTTTCTTTTAAAGTTTGAACCACTTTCATGAAATGATTATTAGCTTTAGTAATATGTGTCCACAACACATTGATCTAAGCAACATAAATGAACCACGCGGAAATATAAACATTACATAGAACCTTTTCTGGCGGTAAGCTCGTTAACATTCCATTCGCTTGACACATTGGATATTTGGTAGACCTGATACGTAATGGTTTATGGGTATACAAAATTGATATATGTAGGTTTGTGCAGTACATTATACATACATACATACATACATACATACAATAAAGTACAGTACAATGTAAGAAGAATCAACCAGTCGGGACTCTGAAGCGACGCCCACTACCTTGTGTCAATTGTGTTAAGAAAAAGATAAGACCAACCGCGATACAACTCATGCTTTCACCATTTTAAAAGGTGCGTGTGTGGGTGTTTATTAACAAAATAAATCAATTTTTAATAAATATATACTATATTGTTAAAAATACTTAATTAGTTACATTCATATTGAAGACATATGTTATACGTATGTACTACCTATATTAAATTACGTGAATTAATTATTCGCGTTTCATCCATGTATGTATGTATGTATGTTTTAATACTATTTGATTTACGTTATGTTATATTATGTTACGGCGCGCATCAGACAGTTTGCGCGTCACTCACACCCCAAGCAAATGAAATTGGAAGGCTGTATTTTCAATCAACGTTTCTTTCAAAACGACTCTATTTTATTTGCCTTATCGATGTGAAAATACCACAAAAACTTATTCATTTCTTGTTTAGAATCGCATATGTAGTTAGTATAAACATAGATATTTGAGTAATATTAACATATACATTTGCAAAACGATTTAAAAGAATCCATTTTTCGACCGTGATTACATATGTAATAATTGCAATGATGTGAATGTGAAATAAATAACAATATGATAAGTTTTGTACACATACGGCGTTAACATTCCAATGAAGAATCGGATTCGCCCACACAATATTTTACTCTGGTATAGTATACTATAGGTAGGTATGTATGTATGTATGTATGTATGTATGTATGTATGTATGTATGTATGTAGGTAGGTAGGTAGGTAGGTAGGTAGGTAGGTAGTAGATACATACAAACATATGCATGCACGTATGTAGTACAATTTTCCTTTTGTTAAAATACTAAAAGTGTATACATACAGAAATAGTTATTAATTAAATAATAAATAAAAAAATGATGTATCTATGTATGTAGGTTACCTTTGACAGCCGAATTAATTCGATCCAAATTGTGCAGGGAAAACGGCACCGGTGTTAAAATCAGTTCGAAACACGAATCACCGAGCGCTGTTCCGTTCACTAGAAATATGGCGGTGTACCGATATCGCACATTCAGTTTGCAGGTTTGCCTTTTGTGTTCGCGTAATTTCAAAACGAGACGCACTTGAACACCAACGTTACCTTTTATGTTCCGTTTCACCGACACATTCAATTGCACCATTTCGCTATGTCGATCGTACTGGATATCACTCGTAATCTTACCCGTGAACACATGGCCGGCTTCGCGAATTTTTCTATCAAACAACCGATCGTTATCGATGATATTATTGTCGAAGGTACACAGCGGCAAATAGATGTGTTTATGTGATGCATTTCCTATCGCTGTGTTTGCACCACTCAACAACGACAACATTATTAGAATTATTATCGTTATTATTATTATTATATTCATTGTTATTAAATGCATCATTATATTGTATTATACGATAATAAATATCGACATTTTTTTATATCTTTGAGTATAATAACTAAGTAATTATCACACAAACAGACGCACAGATAGACACACACACACGTACACACACACACACACACACACACAAACAAACAAACACGAACACGTAATACTACTAAGTCATATGTGCTGAAAACTATATGTATACGTATCTCATACAAGATACATAGGTAATCTGTCAAACGAACGTAACGTATTTACGTTAAACGTAACGTTATGTTGTGATGTGTTGTGTTATGTTATGTATATCTATCTACTGATGCATGGTTGTTTGGTTGTTTGGTTGGTTGGTTGGTTGGTTGGTTGGTTGGTTAGTTAGTTGGTGGTTGGTCGATTGTACGTGCGTATATCTGTTATTTTATTTCCTTCCCCACTACAGCATGAGTCCTTTCAACTGATTGGTCATATTCTTATGCCTACGCAAAACTAAATAAATATATTATGTATGTATGTATGTATATGTACATATCTACTACAGATATTAGGTAGGTAGGAAAGTAAAATTATTAAAATATATATATATATATATATAATAAATTAAAAAAAAGTAAATATATAATAGCGCGGCGCCAAGGTAATAAGCGAAGACGTGTTACCTGGATGATATCGTGAGTTTGTTTTGGTTGTTTATCTGCCCACGCGACATAAACATTAGGCACACGGCAAAAAGAAAGCGAGCCTGGGATGTTATGTTATTGCCGTTGTTGCCGACACGGGCACAGTGCGATCGAAACAAACCAGAGTCGCCCGCCAGGCCAACCACCACCACAACCACAAACAACAAACACAGTCTGAACCTGAGTCTGCCCCGAGGCAACAGTCCTTACTCCTATGAGCTCTATCGCCATTTACACGGTAAACAGTGGATGACACCGCCCGGGAACCATACGTAACATATTATTTACATGCCATTTAATCGATTGCTTATTTTTAATCGATCAGAATTCTATTCGAATCAATTATAAACTGCATTAACTCTAACATATGTATGTGTTTTCAATATTTGTGTCTCCAAAACATTTCATGCACCATCAACATACACACACAAACAAGATACCAACGGTTATACGAGATTCTTTTAAAAGCGTGGGTGATATATAAATATATATATATATATATATATATATATATATATATATATATATATATATATATACATATATATATATATATATATATATATATATATATATATATATATATATATATATATATATATATATATATATATATATATATATATATATATATATATATATATATATATATATATATATATATATATATATATATACATATATATATATATATATATATATATATATATATATATATATATATATATATATAATTTATATTAACAAATTCAATATTCATATGTGCATTCATAAATTCGCACATTTTCTTCGTATTGCGCATACTACGTGCGCCATGGTCCAAGAGTGTGTCAAGGTATTTCGTCCCTTAATCTTGATAATGGTTTAAACTTGCAATTATAATAATTTAATATATACAATAGGTATATATCATAATCTTCGTTCAAAAATCATCGTTATTACTTACAATATTAAAACTTAACCTATACAAGTTTTTATTGACATTTTGTAACATACATACATACATACATACATACATAACAAGTGAAAATGCCCAAGAAATTTGTTGGTGAAAACAGCAAAGCTGTTGCAGCACGAGCTAGAAAAGGTGCCAGCAAAGAAGCGAATGCAGCTAAAAAACTGCAAGACGTTGAAGATGATTTGTGGAAAGACGACGATAAAAATAATGCAAAGAAGATTCAGAGAAAGGTGAGTGTCAGTATAATGTACACATGTGCATGCCAAACAAATACATCGTTTCGTTGTTGTTTTTAGCAAGAAAACGAAAAAAAAAAACAGCAACTTCTGGATAAAAAAGCAGAAGCCAAAGCTCTTTTGGAAAAAGAGACCGACGACTTGAAAGTCGTTGCGAAACAAGCGCCTTCGCGTTTAACTCGAGCACAGATTCAAACGGAAACTGATAAGAGAAATAACGCAGTTCAATCAAATGCCAAAGCAGCAGCCACTAAAGTGAAAACTCATATTGAGCAACCCATCGAAGAAAACATCAATCGTTTCCAACCGGACGAGATTGCGAATACGATTGACGAAGCCCTGGCCATGCTGTGGTATTTGTGGTATATGATTCTGTTAAATTTGAAGTAATCATTTCTTCGTTGTTCGTTGTATTTTTTTCAGTGTAAACGACAATTCCCTGAGCGACAAACATCCAGAGAAACGACTGAAGGCCGCTTATAATGCGTATGAGGAAAGAAATATGCCGATTCTCAAGCAGGAGAATCCGTCGCTACGTATGTCTCAGTTGAAGCAAATGTTATTTAAAGATTGGGCCAAATCAACTGAGAATCCATTAAATCAAGTGTAATTTTGGTTTGGTGTACAATTATACAATATAAAACTATTTTAGATATTTATTTTATTAATTAATTTTATTATTCGATGTTGATGATAGAACATTTTTATATATTTATACAAATATATAAATTTGTTGTTTACTTATAAATCTAGTACATATATTTCCAATGTAAATTTCAATTATTATGAAAAAAAATACACACAAGCGTATTCTATAAATCATTCTTCACAACTAACCGAATGAATTTATATTTATTTCATTCACGTCTGAAATGTCATAGCGGCCCGGAATGATTTAATACTGAAATTAGCCACAGTACATAATACATACATACATACATACATACGTACATCATTTTTGATATAACGGGCTTTTGAATAGAAAAGAAAAAAAAAAAAGAAAAACGGTTAATAAAAGCATCAACAACGGTATTATTTGGTCCACCAGTCAAAGAAACACAACAACATATGGGTGAGTTGTTCAGGTGTTTCGCGCATTGCCATGTGTCCAGCGGTAGGTATAACCTCCAAGAACGAGCGTGGAATAGTACGCTCCATTTCGCATTCCTGCACTAGGGTGACGCAAGTGTCTTGCAGACCGTGCACCAGCAACGTCGGGATCAGTATTCGCCGATGGAATGCGGCATCGCCTTCGGGCCAGTGTTGTCCGTCCGATATGTAACGCAACACGTATTTGGGTATTGGTTGAGCATCGGCAACCGCGTCAAAATGTTTACCTCGCGACGAGTAAAATATCGTCCTGAAATGCATGCTCATTGAATTTGTGTGTATTTATTATTATTATTATTATCATCATCATCATCAAGTGTTTTCAAGATGACACACCGTTTCATCCCACAGAAGAGCAAAGGTTTCATGAACACGTCTTGCATACAATCGAAGAATAGAGTTGAATCTGTGGACGTAACTGGTGGCGCTAGTGGTGTTGGACCGCCGCCGCTTATAAGAACTAGTTGTACTATTTGTTGTTCCCGGTATCTTGCAAGCGCTCCGGCTAAACTGCATCTATAACAATTTCTAATATTAAAACAAAACAGTTTTCTTTCTATTTACAAAAACAACCATCCGTACCCAAATGAATGCCCGATAACAATACACTGACCAAGTTCTGTGCATGGCACGTATTTATCAAAAATGGTCACGGTATCTTTAAGTAAATTTGAAAATGTGTACGATTTTGAACAATCGGGAACCGAACTAAACCCATGGCCGAGCATATCTGGTGCAAGTACTTCGTAACCAGCACATACTAAGCATTGTAAAACGTCCCACCAAATATCTGATGAACTTCCAATGCCGTGCAGCAATAGCACCATAGGTTTCTTAATAGATAGATAGATAGATAGATAAATAAATAAATGGTTATTTATATATACATATGATGAAAATACTTACAGTCTTCTTTTTTACTCCATGCAAACTAGGATGAGAACAAATGTTTTTTTCGGATTTTTTTCGGTATACAACTTCTTCATCATTACAAATACTCTGCTCGCCTAGATTGGCCATTGTTGTTTCGTTATTTCGTTCAGTGTCTTTGTGATAAAACTCTGCAACACTTGCAATATAACCGAACGCATATTCCTGCAGTGCGCTCATCAATATGTTGCATATTACTGCATCCGCGTACTTTTCAATCGCGTCTGTTGCCTTTACGTTGTGCGATGTGGTGCGTTGTTTATTCAGTGCTAATCTATCGTTGTACTTGATGGAGTATCTTTGGGATCTACGGAACGAACAGTTACATTGATGACTTCTCATCGGTCTATTCCAACGGGTGAACCAGTATTCTTCCGTTGATAGGCGAACACTTTTTCGAGTTAGTATTTCGTCAACGTTCACAGTGTTTGGTTTGATATGTATTATTCGAATTCGTCGCCGAGAGGATACTTGAACAAATTCACTATGTTCTGGAGCAACAGGTTGTAATGGGTGTACGGTACGACCCAGTTTGAAACATGATAATAAATTCGCGTACAGGGGAATCGTTGCAAAATAGTCGGTAATTCTGTTTTGCTCCAGTAACGGTTCCGGATAACAACTCATGTTTATTTATTTGTACATAGCAAATTTTATAAATACCTAATTATTGATAACACTATTATTTTGTAAATTCTGTTCTCAGATTGCTACACGGCAGCATCAGCATCATTATTATTATTATTATTATCATCTATGATCTCTGATCAGAGTTGATTAGATTTACAATTTACATTAACTCCCACCATTCTAATAATAATTTGACATATTTGTCCTTGAAAATCATTTCAAATAAATTGTATGTATGTATGTATGTATGTCACTACCGGCAAATACAGCGCGGGAATAGTAAAACGTTCAGCACGCTATGTTATTCTTACGGTGAGGTGCACACAAAAATCCAATAGTGCGAATGAATATTATTCTGTGCTGATGATTAATAATGGCAAACATCTGTAATTTTCAAATTGAAATTGCAAAAATATTATGTACTTTCTGTGTACCATGCGCAGCAAAAAATGGCGTCCATCAGATGTTCCTTGGGCCGCACCTCTATGTTAACTAGTATATGTTTTATGAATCAGACTTTGAACTTTTATATGTATGACATAACACAGCTGTGTTTAAAGTTCGGCTGACTGAACATAAGTACATATATTTACAGCAAGACCCTATAATATTTTTATATATATATAATAGTTGTGATAACAATGATTTCCACATGTTCTCGACAGTTTAATTCGCAGGTTAGTTAATCATTGCCAATTACCTAGAACAAAATAATCATCGAGCAATATATTGTTATTCTTTTATGATAGCTATCAGGTCAATTGAAAAGATTTCAAAGTACTCTGATCGTTGCAGAACATAATAATGAGGCATTGTCACCAATCACGAAAAATGTAATAACCGCTGCCAAAAAAATTGGAGGCGATATTTCAGTGCTAGTAGTCGGAACAAAATGTGGCCCTGTAAGTAAAATGCGATTGAATAGTAAATTGGTTTTTTGCTTGTAAATAATACTTGAGTTGACTTGATAGGCTGCGGAGGCCGTTGCGAAAGCAAATGGTTTGGCTCGCGTTATTATTGCTGAAGGCGATGCCTTTAAAGGATTCACAGCCGAGAATGTAACCCCGTTGGTGTTGGCCACTCAAAAGCAGTTCAATTTCAGCCATATCTTAGCGGGAGCAACCGCATTTGGCAAATCGCTGCTGCCGCGAGTGGCTGCCAAACTCGATGTGTCCCCAGTGTCGGATGTGATCGATATCAAATCAGCTGACACGTTCGTGCGCAGCATCTACGCAGGAAATGCAATTTTAACATTAAAATCCAACGACGCCATCAAAGTTGTTGGTGTACGCGGCACAAGTTTCGAAGCTGATCCCATGGAAAACGGCTCGGCGGCATCGGAACAGGCTCCCGCTGGTGAGTACACTACCGGTTTGACGACGTTCATCAGCCAAGAACTTAGCAAATCTGATCGGCCGGAGTTGACGAACGCAAAGGTGGTTATTAGCGGTGGCCGTGGCATGAAATCTGGCGATAACTTCAAGTTATTGTACACTCTTGCCGACAAGATGAATGCTGCTGTTGGAGCATCTCGTGCTGCTGTCGATGCCGGTTTCGTACCAAACGATTTACAAGTTGGTCAAACTGGTAAAATTGTTGCTCCTGTAAGTAGTTGTTGAGAAATGCACTTGACTTCTTTATTTGATTCGATTCGATTCGATTCGATTCACAGTTAACATGATTTTTTTTTATTGTATTATAGGATCTATATGTCGCCGTTGGCATCTCTGGAGCAATCCAACACTTGGCTGGCATGAAAGACAGCAAAACCATCGTTGCTATTAATAAAGATCCTGAAGCTCCCATTTTCCAAGTTTCTGATTTTGGTCTTGTTGCCGATTTATTCAAAGCGGTACCCGAGCTCACAGAGAAATTGTAATTTATTTCTAATTAAATATCTTACCGGTGTAAAAAATAAAAAACGAATGTATTTTAAGAAATAAAATTTATAGGGATTTAAAAATATTTCTATATATATATATATATAAATAAATATATGTATATTGTTTACCTGATCACAACAATAATAATAATAATCTTTGAAATATAACAGTCATATAGGCAAAAATGGTGAGCACGTGACAAAAGACGCGGGCTTCGAATTTGTTCGCGTTCAACGCTGAGAGACATGTTAACCTTATGGCCAGAATCGGCGTCACATTTATTTTGAGACTTGTATACAGCTATATTTTCAAATTGAAAATGCATTTTATGTTAAATGCGTCTCTGCACATGCGCCACCATGTTGCGTTTGTTTGGCTTCGTTGTAGAAAATCCAAGCAAACGCAGCAAATTGCGCATGTGCAGAGACGCATTTAACATAAAATGCATTTTCAATTTGAAAATATAGCTGTAATGTCTCAAAATAAATGTGACGCCGATTCTGGCCATAAGGTTAACGTCTTTTGGTCGCGTGCTTTCTTTTTTTGGCTATTTGTTGGAAAATATTGTAAAGCCGGTACTGCGTTTAAATGTTAAAATTAGGTGACACGATGACAACGCTTTTCAATTCCAGTGCAACCTGACTGAACTAGAGTGTTTGGTGGGTCTAGACCGTCTAGACTGGTCTAGACGGAGTCGTCCAATCGAAATGCTAGAATGAGGTTGTGGATATTCTCACTTGCCATTGCCAAATTTCGTTCTGGCATTTTGTTTATAGTAAATTGAGATCGGCGCATTTATAATAATTAAAATAAGACTTGCTTTACTTTTTTTTGTCTATTCAGATTATATAATTTAATAATATGTCTGACGGCGACGATGATTTTATGTGCGATGAGGAAGAAGATTACGGTTTAGTGAGTATACATAAGCACACATAACATTATCCGTGCTAACCTTTAATAATATTTGTACGTATATTTAGGAATATTCAGAGGATAGCAACTCGGAACCAGATGTAGATCTTGAAAACCAATATTACAATAGCAAGGCATTAAAAGAAGATGAACCCAGAGCGGCGTTATCCTCGTTCCAAAAGGTCCTGGACTTGGAAGGTGGTGAAAAAGGAGAATGGGGATTCAAGGCGTTAAAGCAAATGATTAAAATCAATTTCAAATTGGTATGCACTACTTTCGGTCACGGTGATCGCATTCGCATTCAATTTAATTCAGTGAGGCACATGACTTTGTTTAGATGAACTACGATGAGATGATGACACGATACAAACAATTATTAACATATATCAAAAGTGCAGTTACGAGGAATCATAGTGAGAAATCAATAAATTCAATCCTGGATTACATAAGTACATCAAAGAATGTAAGAAAAAATAAACTAGTTAACTGAAATTGCATTTGAGTTAACTTTACTTTTCTTTTGGATTCAGATGGAGCTGCTGCAAGACTTCTACGAAACAACGTTGGAGGCGTTGAAAGATGCAAAAAATGATCGGCTGTGGTTTAAAACGAACACGAAATTGGGCAAATTGTATTTCGACCGTGGTGACTTTACAAAACTAGCCAAAATCTTGAAGCAATTGCACCAGTCTTGTCAAGTAAGTGTAGGTGTTCTGTGCATCACTTCACATTGTATTATTACATTACTATACATAACATTCATACACAGACGGACGACGGCGAAGATGACCTGAAGAAAGGGACGCAACTATTGGAAATTTACGCTTTGGAAATACAAATGTATACGGCGCAGAAAAATAACAAAAAATTAAAAACCCTGTACGAACAATCACTGCATATCAAATCGGCCATACCTCATCCACTGATCATGGGTGTAATTAGAGGTTTAATTCTTTCAATATCACATATGTGATCACATATTCTCAATGAAATGGCTCATGAATGTCTTTCGCTTTTCTAATAGAATGTGGCGGTAAAATGCATTTAAGAGAAGGTGAATTTGAAAAAGCTCACACCGACTTCTTTGAGGCGTTTAAAAATTACGATGAATCAGGAAGTCCAAGGCGAACAACATGCTTAAAATATTTAGTTCTAGCTAATATGTAAGTATCTTTTTATTGATATATATATATATATATATATATATATATATATATATATATATATATATATAAGGTGGGTAAGTAGCCGCACAAATACTAATACACTGCACTATACATGCGAAAAACACGCGTAGGCTTATGAAGTCTGGCATCAATCCATTTGATTCGCAAGAAGCGAAACCATACAAAAACGATCCGGAAATACTAGCCATGACAAACTTGGTCATGTCCTACCAGAATAATGATATCAATGAGTTTGAGAATATTTTGAAACAAAATAGAAAGAATATTATGGATGACCCTTTTATTCGGGAACATATTGAAGGTGTGTGTGTGTGTATGATTTATTAAAGATTGTAGTATGTATAGTATATATAAAATATATATATATATATATATATATATATATATATATATCTTTCTTGTTTATAGATTTATTACGAAATATCCGAACTCAGGTTTTGATCAAATTAATCAAGCCATACACGCGTATCCATATACCTTTTATATCAAAAGAGTTGAACATTGATGCAAATGAAGTGGAAAGTCTTCTTGTTAGTTGTATTTTAGATAAGTAAGTATCATTTCATATAATTTCATTTAATTTAAGCATCATTTCATTTATATTTTATTCCATTTTAGTGCAATTCGTGGCCGAATTGATCAAGTCAACCAAGTATTGCTTCTAGATAAACAGACTGTGAATGCTGCCAGATACAATGCACTAGATAAATGGACGAATCAACTTAGTTCTTTACATATATCGATCATCAATAAAATGTCTTAGTTCTAACTAATAATAAATATCCAAAATTTTCATTTGTTTTATTTCTCTGAATCTATTTATTATATCAATTTTGTGTATAGGTATAGATGTACATACATACATAAATTATACTCATCTTTATTGTTTCGTTTCATTCTTATAATAACAATTTTGTTCGTATCTAGTTGTACTTTCGTTTCGTAAACAACAATGACCACATCGATGGTCTAATTAAAATCTCTTATATGCAATTCAAAATAGAATATCTATATTTTTTTATTTCACTTGAAAGTACTAGGAACCTACGCTTTATTTGAATTTTACATACCTACATCATCATCATCATAAGTGAATGATGATGTCATGTCGTTTTTAAAGTAGTGCCAACTTCACACAGCAATCATGAAGAGTGAAGAGAAATACCCTCTGTTTGCAGCAAGGAACAGCTCAGTTCAGCTGAACTGATTTAAATCATGATTTTTGAAATGTGCTGCGTCCAATGAATAAATGTTTTTATCGTTTTTATTACTTCTGGAATGGTTATTGACTTTATGATGAACTACAGAAAACGAAAAAGAATATATTTTCATAGTGTTGTGTTTTTATTGAATATTAATTATATATTGGGTGCATTAAATTCGACGGGGCGTCCTTATGATGAGGAATCTCATATAACTGAAGATAAATATGATTTGAAAACAATATCATCCCAAATAAGCGAGCAATTGAAGAAAACTACTTACATTGAATTAGGAATCACATCAATGCAAGTATGTACTTACCTACACACACACACAAACACCACTTTAGGATTTGGTTTGATGGTATTTTTTATGCAATATGTACCTTGTTTTAGAAAAGATATGATACATATAAATGCACACCTTTTAAACATAATGACGAAAAGGTGATGGACAATATTGCAGCAATATTAAGAAGCAAACTGACGAAAGCTTTTGATATCCTAAACGATGTCAAAATAGGATTAGAGGAACATTCAAAATCATCAAATATACATTCCCAAAATTATATCATTCCTCAAATCAAGTCGGTATTTGATAATAAAGATACATTTGTATCAAATGTATACAGGAATGATTTGTCTCGATGTGAGATTATTAGTTTGTTCTTCAATTATAACTATTTTACTATTTATTTATTCATTCATTCATTCATTCATTCATTTTGTTTGGTTTGTTTTTATTTTTTAGTGCTTAGTAATCAACTGTCGAATGCCACGAATGTAGGCTTCGAGCAAATTTATTTTTTGTCCACATCTGACTTGAGGACAAATTTATTTTATCAGCCAAACCATGCCAATTATGAGGATATTTATTTATGGTAAAACTATCGTGATTATTAGATTCTGATTATGATTATAATAATGATATTTTTTAGGAAATTATATTTTACTTTGACCAATACCAAACGTAAAAATGTTATCATAGGTATTGATACAAGTGGTGATTTGAATGAAAGATGTTTCATGAATGTTCAATTATTAGGTAGTTGTGTTTTATTTGTCGATGAGTGTTGTGGGTTAAATAGACTGTTTATATACTGTTTATATAGTGAAGCAAATTATTGAAATGTTATCGAATGAGGACCGAGCTGGAATCATTGCATCATTTGAATCTGAGTGGTCATCACCTTATTTTTATAATGATTGTCAGCCACAAATGGCAACGGGTGATTGTGTTGGTCACACACAAATTGGCTTATTAACAGAGCGAAATAAAACAGTTTTCAATCAGTTTATAGATTCCTTGGGGTTTTCATTAAATGGTATATATATATATATATATATATATATATATATATATATATATATATATATATATATATATATATTGTAATATTTTATCCCCAAACAAAATAGTAGATACAGTAAATCATTTGCGTATATTTGAGCAATTTTATAAAACAATCAAAAACAATTTTGATGTCGATAACAAAGAACCAATAATGTTCGTGTACATAACTACAAATTCGCTAAATATATCTTACAAGGAGACAGTTGATATTCTGAAATTGATTGCGACTCAAGAGGAAGATAGTAATTTTCCAATTGTGATAAATACAATAACGGTTTGTGATAATGGTATGTATTATTTGCAATACGTATAATATTTTTAATTTAATCAATTTGACTACACACAGATATCATCCCAGGTAACCAGTTTCTGCGAGACATATCAGAAAAAAGTTTTCGCAAGTACCACTTAGACCATCATTGTGCCATATCCTCACCCGGCTCGTTGCAAGTGGTTAACTCTACAAGCGAATTTGGAATTGCTGTAGCGCGATTATTTTACGCTCTGAATACAAGTGTTGATTTGAACCATGTGCCACCTGGTGTATCGTTACCCGTTTGGCGGACCTCAACGGAAGATTTGATTGTGTCAGTATATATGTCTTGCGGTGGACTATCGCCTGGTTTACTCGCCTTAGATGTACATTTTGGTTACATTGCTGAAGATGTTACTTACTTTAGTAATCAACCAAAGTATACGTACGCGTATTTACTAAATATGGATGGTACTATATTATTTTTATAAAACTAATATATATATATATATATATATATATATATATTTATATAATAAATGTACACGTATATTATTATTATTATTATTATTATTATTAGGTCTAGTGCTGATGCATCCGTCATTTCCGAGACCAATTGTTACGTTTGAGCAACCCAAATTCGTCGATATATCTTATTATGAACATTCTACCAATTTCACTTCTGTTCGTAATTTACTTGTAAATCACACATTTGGTACTAAACATATAACTTCTGCAGATAAAGTAAAGGTGTGTTTTTATGAATTCACTAATGTGATGATGATGATGATGATGATGATGATGATGATGATAATAATAATAATAATAAATCCATTAAGAACATTTTGATTATAGATCAAATATATATGGAAACGTGTTTTGGATCTGTATATAGTTTGTATTGTTGTCAAAGAAGGTCTAAAGAATCGAAACAATATACAAAAAAAACAAATATTTCCAGACATTTCATCGCATTACAACCTCTTATATCATCGGTTAGATTTGTTACCACCTCCTTCAATGTGTAGGCATTTAAATCAAATGTCTACATTGGGTAAATAAGCACTTTTACTTTCGTATATACGAATCAAACTGATTTACACTGATTTCAGAAGCGGGCACTATATATTTAAGCGCATCATGTTTTCAATCGCCGTATGCATATGTGCGAGGTAGTGCCGGCTTAACTGTTTCACCATTAACGTTACAAAGTTACATGGCGTATATTAAAGATAATACTAGATTGCTAGCAAATCCAGGACTTAGAGATGAAGTATTTTATTTATTTATTTATTTATTTATCTATTCATTCACTTTAATTTATATAAATTTTGTTTAATAATAATAATAATAAATAGGTTCGCAATGACGTAACTATTTCATCACACATCTTGAAGCACTTTAAGCGACAACACTTGCAAGGTACATTATATAAATATATTGTACGGCGGTACGTAGCGACAATGACTGGCGTTTTGCAAATGTACCCTGGATCTATAGTAAATGTAGATGTGGAACCTACTAGACGAGAATGGTTTATTCGCGCTGTAGAACACCCTGGAAAAATCGTGCTGACGTCACCGTACTTGGACGCAGGTAACGAGGCACGAGATTAATAGTTCTTTTGCAACACTTTCTAGTCTCTATGGTTGTCTAGGAGGTGCCGGGTATATTGTAACAATATCACATACAATCTACGAAGGCAGTGAATCCGGCCAACACACACAAAACGATAATATTGTCGCCGTAATGGCATTGGATGTAACGTTCGGTTACATTCATAAACTGCTGCTAGAAACAGTGCCTTATTGCTCAAAGCCAAATACCGCCAAGTGTTTCATCATCGACGATCGTGGCTATCTTGTTTATCATCCGAATCTTTTGGATCCGAATGGGAAAGGCCCTGTCGAGCAACAGCATATCATTCATAAAGAATCCCTAGTTGCAAATGATTTATTGAATCATAAAGGCTTTGTGCAGAAATTCTTGTGTAATTATTACGCGGATGGTACTATACAACGGTGGGTTATTCAGACACAGATCGAACAGCATATCTAATTGCATTAATAATTCATTAGATATTACAAATTCAATACATTATTAAACACGGTGCTCTCGAATGTGGTTCACGGAGAAGGTTGTATCAAATATTACATAACTGCAATACCAAACACGAATGCATTCATTGGTATTGTAAACGTTACATGTAACGATGTGGCAACGTTTTGTCCATGCAGCACGGTACGATGATTTTTCGAAATCACGATGTTTTATTATTATTATTATTATTATTATTATTCCTTTTCTTTTGTTTTGTTTTGTTTAGGTGAATCGATTGTGTTTAATATGTAACCGCGTTGAACAAAATGAATGCGAATGTCCGTGTGAGTGTCCATTAAATGTGAATGACACAAACAACAACAACAACAATAATAATAATCCACTATGTACGGCGATTGCGGAAACGCGTCCGTACACAGCAGCCAACATGTACTACCCGTATGGTAGTGATCCAGTAGTAACCATGAGAAATGAAAAGTCGTGCACGCCGGTTGTGTGTGAAATCCACACAACGTACGCCAGCTGTGTCGGTGTGTTAGGGTGCGAATGGTGTCGCATCGATGTGGACGCCGAGAGCCGTCTGTCGAATCCGTTTTGCACCTCGTTGACAAGTTGTTTCCATGGAATATTGGGCTCTGCCAATCCTTATCGAACGAGAAAAAGCGGCTATAAATATGATGATCATGGACATCATCATCATCATCATCATCAACATCATGATGATGGTGGTGGTGGTGGTGATGATGATGACGACGGCAGCAGCAGCAGCAGCAGAAGCAGCAGTAGCAGTAGCAGCAGCAGCAGCAGTAGCAGTAGCAGTAGCAGCAGCAGCAGCAGCAGCAGCAGCAGCAGCAGCAATCACCTTGATTCAATGTTATCATCATCATCATCATCTGAGAGCAACTCGAATGAGTTATTCGCGTCGACGTATTCGTCTGTTGGTCCGGCAGCTGGCTCAATAGTGGCCTTATGCTTTCTGTTGGGTCTCGTGTTTTATTGTTATCGGCAATACTCGATTCAATTCTTGGAGCGTTTATATCCGATTACTGCAGTCACGTGCAACAGCACTAGCACTAGCACTCAACAAATGCAAATGACAAACATCGAGTTCAATAATGGTGGTGACTATGAGGCGAATGATTATGATGCGAATCATGAGGACCAACTGCTCACTTCGAGCGACATTTCCCCAATAATATCACCCTACTGTATCACTACAGAGTACAGGAAACCACCGGTCACTGGTGTTGACTCAGACTTGGGTTATTCCACAATGACGCCTCACGATGAAAGCGAACGTTTGTCGTTTGCATTGATTGAACTCGATTCACATATCGACGATGATCCGAATGCATCGGATAGCATATCAACGAATACGTCGATTTTTGGCTATCCACTACAATCCGATTGTAACTATCATACTAGTATGGGTGCAGCTATCAAAACACATTGCATTTTAGCACCTGTCACAGTGCATAGAAATATGGAGGCCATTTAAATGTCCTTATTTCAATCAATCGAGTGAATTGTATGTAAATATAATTTTTTTTTTTTTTTTTGTGATACATTTTGACAAAAACAAGTAATAATACTTTTTTACTTATCTTGTGGTACAAATCAAATGAATAATTTACTAAATGAATGAATATATTATTATTATTATTATTATCATCATCATCATCATTATCATCATCCGTATCACAACATACTTGTAACAAACAGGCTGCACTCAATTTCAATATTGTTTTTTCTAAGACAAGCGAACAAATACAATTCTACAATTATTTTATAAAAATAATCTTTCTTATTATGATAATAAATATCTAAACATATGAATGATTTCATTTATTGATTTAGTTATTGTTTCATTAACAACGAGTGTGTTCTATATCAATCATTCTCCTGGTTTTTCATCTTTTTCATGATCGCCAACAAGATATAAAAATTGAAATGCGATTGCCAAAAGCGATATACCCAGGAGATCGCCCATCGATGTTAAGTAAGGAATAGCAGAGTTGTCCGGGTCAATTTTCTTCTTCCACATCCAGTGAATCATAATGTATGCAATGTACATCAGTGTTGCTACCTATATTCATATAGTACAGTACATGCCATTTATTTATGATTTGGTTTATTATAAAATACCTGTACTGTTGCTGCAAACAAATATACTATTACAAATAGCGTTGTCAAATTAGTATGGCCATCTTTCATATAATTAATGGTGTATATAAATATGACATGGCCTGGTACAACCATTGCCATAAGTACCCTCGTTGTCCGGGCATGTACACCTTCAAACATAAAATATTTCTAGTGTTTATGTCGTGTGTAAAGCAGATGTAACTACTTACTATCTCCTCCTTATACATATATTGCACAATACAAAGAAAACAAACAAATCGATTTGAATTTGAATACGATTTGTTGATATATATATATATATATTAGATTGATGAAAATAAATAAGTCCATACCTTTGCCACAAAAGCCAGCAACTGGTGATATAAATATAACCGTATCTTCATCCGTTTCAGAATCCGATGTTAGTATCCCAAGTTCGGCTGACTTATGCAGGGCCGTCGATATTCGACTAGCCTAAGTATAATATACATACATACATAAATTCACTATGACACACTAATCGTAATGCTACTACTAATTAACGCACTTGTACGGCTACTAGATTACCACCAACTCCGTTGATGACAGGCTGGAATACCGCAATTCCCTCGAAACGCGAAACCATAAAATCGAGAATAAGCCCACCCATAGAACTAATAAGCATCGCAGCCATAACAGGCGTCCACCCGTTGTACAGCACATCGCGCGTGTGCTGGTTCTTCTTCGCAATCCAAATCCAAAGCGGTACAACCAGAATATACCCAGATATGATCAAAGGTGCCAGCCAATCTTGTGTACCTACACCACCATCATTTATTTCTAGGTCATACGCATTCATGAAATGTAATTTGTATTTAATTATTCACCAATCGATTCATAAAGAGCTGTGGCGATCCACGATAACAGTGCCAAAGATGTTATGTCGCCCAAACTTGCAGCGATCGGTGTGGCTACATTATCTGGATTAATGTGGCAATGCCGCGATAGCAGTATCACTCCGGCCGTAATAAGCCCGAGGACGAAACTAGCTAGGGACACCGTTACTAAACTGCTGGCACATAATAAATATGCGTGATCCAATTCGACGTCGTTGCTTTTGATTCCACCCATTACAATTGCAATCACTGAACCGAGGAAGCCGACCACAATTGCTTGACACTATGGGATAGGGAGGATCATAAGAGATCATAATATATATATATATATATATATATATATATATATATATATATATATATATATATATATATATATATATATATATATATATATATATATATGTAACAAATGGTGTAGTAGTTCTAGTATCTACCTGTATTAGCGTCAGATTTCCAACAATCATACTCCATTGTTGTTTCGGAGTATCCATGTGGCCCAAGTTTGCCTGTGTTGAAAGTCGCGATGCAAGGGTCATTTCCAAGTTACCTTTTAAACCGAGTAATGCTGGTACTAGAATCACTAATTCGGTAATTTCTTCAAATACTGACCAATGCTAGAGAACAATAATAATAACATTATTATTTCATTTCATTTCATTTCATTTGGTTTTTATTTATTTTATAATACCTGTACTAAATCTAAAACTAATCCAGCTCCGACCATACCGAATCCGGCGACTAAGAATGGTATAAATACTTGTATCGCAATTGAGAAATATGTTTCTTTTTGCTGAATATCGGCTTGGTACATTTTTGTTTCCACAACAACATCGGGAAGGCGATTATTGTCGTTGTCGACGACGGTTTCTAGCGACAGCGAGGCATTGACTAGAATCATCTCCATGGCCGTGTTTTCAAAGGCACATTGCGTATTATCAACTGTTGCACTACTTATACTGTTCTTCGGTGATTGCTGCTCAGCTCCAGTTTCTATGTGTGTATTCTTCAGACTCCCCATGGTTCCTCTGGTAGTGTTGGTGCTAGTGTTGGTGCTTTTGGTGTTGGTTTTGGTGGTCTTTACGGTACCACACAACACTGCTCAAACCTAAAGCCACACAGAGCACAAGTCAACAATACAAGTTCATAGAGTTTTCATGCATTTATACGTGTAATGTGGAATGGTGATTGATTTGCCGTTCTCGGACTTGGACCGGATGTGTAGATATCGGAGCATGTGGCCGATGCTAGTCGCGTCTTCAGTCAAACGCAATGTCGTTGAATATTTCTCAACAATTGATAATGATGACACGCGTATATTTTCGAAGCTCATTGTCGTTCTACACGCAATTATTTCTAAACATTTCGCTAAGCCAAATGGCTTGCTCTCATATACCACGACCTTATGATGTCTATGGCTACATCATACTATCGGTATGGTTCCGTACTCTATTCTATCGATTGCTGTACCGGCCTGGACGTCGCGACGTCCTTACAGAACTGTACTTGTTAGTTTCTACATATACTTATTTCTTAAAAATGATACATCAAAAATTTTATTTATATACATAAATAAATATATATATATATATATATATATTTAATATATAACTAGATTTTCTTTGAACGGTTCCGTTTGTGTAGATTATAGAAATAATATACAGGTACAATACTGTGTTAATCCTCGGTGGGAGGTAATATGTTTAAAAAAAAATACGCGGCAAATAAAAATGATTTAGGTACAATGTAATTATAATGAATGAAAATACCTATATATCTAAACAAATAAATATACATATGCAGCTACATATATATATATATATATATATTAGCAACAAGTGTCAGTTAGAAATAAAAAGCGCTTCATGCTGCCTGAGAATAGGCATAGCACACCTCATTGAAAATAATCGTAGATTTCCTGTTCTTACAATTAAAGCGTGTCGTATTTGTTTGATAGCAGCAGATACGATGGCCAAATCATTTAATAAGAAAGCAAAATATTGCGACCACAATATATTATATGTTATACACCTACCAACAGTTGCAAATATTTCAAAATGATCGTTTTGTTTTTTATTTACATTCGTTGACGATGCAGCAATCCTTACCTAGCAATTGTCATCTGCAAATCCGACGCACTGCACTAAATGTACGTAACATACTTTTAAACTGTTTGATAATGTTCATATCTTTTACCAATGAATGCCGCAAAAGCAAGTACACAGTTCTTCTTTCGTTTAATAGATTATTATATATATATAAATATATATATTTGTTTTGAATGAATTCAAATGATAGACGGTGCCCCAAATCGGATGTTAATGAAGAATTTCGTTGGACTCGACATTCGGTAGGTACGCGTATTGAGATGTTCGCGAACAGTTTCGTTGCGTTGGACTGGGACATAATACAACAGCCGTGTGTGATATCAAATCGCAAGGTGGGAGGTACACGAGATCTTAATTTATTATATTTCTTAACATATAAGTGAAGGTCTCCAACTCCACTCACAGTGTGGAGCCAATTGTTTTTAAATTAATTTTTAGGCCGCTTTCATCCAAGTACTGTGTGTGTGTGTGTGTGTTTGTTCTAACACTGGCACTTCTGCATAGCTTCTTTTCGGCATGTTTTTCTTT
Source organism: Nebria salina (assembly GCA_944039245.1). NCBI lineage: Eukaryota > Metazoa > Arthropoda > Insecta > Coleoptera > Carabidae > Nebria > Nebria salina. The sequence continues at coordinate 138,426 of OX063288.1, read as the reverse complement.
CATAATGCCGACATGTTTTTTGCTCAAATTACTTACTATAAATATAATTGTCCAACAACGAGCATCCAAGAGCAACAATTACCGCCATTAAACTATTACGCCTTCAAAACTAGCCATTGTGCACGGAAGTGTTTTGTGAGTGAGTTTGCTACAGAAACCTTGATGTGAATATTCTGTTTAGTAACAACTGCCAGTCCGGTACTGTTTTATGCAGATGTAATCAAATCAATTGTATGCATACTTACAACTTACGTTGTCGTACATTCATTCATCAAATGAACAACCATTATTATTTTTAACACTGTTTATTTCTATTATCGTTTATAAAATCACATTTTAATATAGATATATATATATATATATATATATATATATATATATATATATATATATATATATACATATATATATATATATATATATATATATATATATATATATATATATATACATATATATATATATATATATATATATATATATATACATATATATATATTTATATATATATATATATATATATATATATATATATATATATATATATATATATATATATATATATATATATGTATGTATGTTCACATCATTTTCACAGCACATTTTTATATAAAATATCTGGTTATATATATATATATATATATATATATATATATATATATATATATATATATATATAGATATATATATAGATATATATATAGATATATATATATATATATATATATATATATATATATATATATATATATATATATATATATATATATATGTATATGTATATATAAATATATATATATAAATATAAATATATATATATAAATATATATATATATATATATATATATATATATATATATATATATATATATATATATATATATATATATAATTACAAAGTATTCTCAAACAAAAAAAAATAGTATAAATAATCAAAGTATGTTTAACAGACTTTGTGCAATATAACTGATAAAGATAAGATGCACAGCACAAGACAATGTAGAATTTGAACGTCGGAAACATCATCTAATAACTAATTAACAATATTCCTAAAAAACGAAAAGAAAATCTTTAAAGAAATCGAATTGATTTTGAGCCTATTTCGAACTTGAATATATGGAATAACAGGAATTTGAATAACCTTTCATACCATATTGAATTATGAAATCCATCCCTGCTCCTCTTTCAGGGGAAATGTTGACATATTGCACAAAGTCCTCCCCAATGTCCATGAATGATTCATGTCGGTTGAAAAGCAAACGGTTTAGGAATTAAGAGGAATGATGTAGTACGTCAGGAACTGATTCCGTGGTCACCGCGGCTGCAATAAAAGTAGGCTCGTCGATTCGACATCTGCAAATCGGACACTTTTTGTTCGATTGCAACCACGGATCGACGCAGTTCTGGTGGAAGATATGCATGCAGGGGAGCCGGCGTACGCTTTGGTCATGCTCGAAATTCGTTATGCAAATGACACAGCTATTTTGTGCCGTTTCTTCTGTTTCACTTTGACTCTCCTCATAGGCGAATAAGGCGGTGACGCTCTCAATTAGCTCCATGGACGCGCGTTGATTTTCAGCAACGTTCTAACAAATTTTCTTTCAAATAATACGGGTTACGAACAAACGGATTCTTTTGATAGATTGGTTACTTGCGACCAGTCTGTCAAAAAAATACGCTTAACGTTTTTAACGTTATTAACATGGCACGTTATTAAAATGCCAGAGCATTGCTAACTTGAATAGTTAATAAACATATCAAAATAAATACCGATGTGGTATGTATAACTTACCGCTTCTAATACACGGCGATGATGCGATTGTATCAAATTTATCAATGCAGCTGGTTCTATGAAATGGCTTATGGCGGCACGGTGTCTATGAATTGCTCTAGTGCTACTGTCAATTTACAAATACATATACAAACATATATATATACATATATATACATATACAAATATATATATATATATATATATATATATATATATATATATATCTACCTAGCTGCAGTGACGTAACGGCGACGATTTTCCATATCCAATTGTTGACGGATCCAAATGTCGCGCTGGTTAAATGGCAATCGTGATCGTTCAATTGCATGTCGCTGCGCTACAAATAACACGATATTACGATATTACAGATCGGTATTTTGTTTTGCTACTAGCAAACCTCGTAAGTGGCCCCGAATCCTGATCAACAGCGGTGGAACGCCGTTAGGGTCGACAACAATTGGTAACGATACTGTGAAATTGGGATGCTGATCAAGTGGAATAATATCGTCGTCGTCGTCGTCATCATCATCATCATCATCGTCGTCATCGTCGTCATCATCATCATCATCATCATCACCACCACCACCAAGACCAAGACCAAGACCACCACCACCACCACCACCACCGCCATCGGCCGGTTCTCTGTTTTGTAAGGGTGTATTTGTTTGATCATCCCTATCATCAACAAGCACAATTCACTGTATGTATTTGCGCGGTCAAAAGCAGAACTTGAACAAAACAACTTATTCGAGTCACTTACTCTGAACCAGACGACACTGCGGTCACGGTGACTGCTGAGTTAGCCGGCGGTCGAGCACACGGGCATCCTTCTTCGTGTTCATCTGTACGTTCATCCTAGTCCATATACAAAAAAAAAAATAATAAAATGTCAGTGTTACTAATATCCATAACTATTGTTTATTATTATTATTATTGGTATGATACCTGTCCAGCTGCGTCGTCTTCTTCCGACGATGTGCCTGATGTGTCTTCTAACGCAGTTCTAGGCCGTTTAACACTATGTTCACCATCATTGTCAGATGCTATATTGAGTTGGGTACATACATATAGTATATTAGTGATCACCATGAAATTAAACTATAGGTACCTCGTTCGCGTTTTAGGAAATTTGGTTTATACGTTTGTACGGCACCTGTCGATGGTCGCATCACTTGTAAATCATCGTCGCTATCTGAGCTACTGTCGTCAATTTGGATGGTGTCAGTCATGTTTGTCAGATCCAGTATTGAACTGATTCACTTTAATGTTAAACTGAGAAAAGAGTGGAACTTATTATGCGGATATACGGAGGTTAGGAATTCTTTTCTGATGTTTATACTATATGTGTCATATTACTACTTGATTGTAAGTATATGTTTGTGTATGTGTGTGTGTGTGTGTGTGTTTGTTTGTTTGTATGTTTGTTTGTTTGTGTATGTATGTACGTGTGTGTATGTATGTGTGTTTGTGTATAGGTGTTCTGTACTGTTCTGAAGTTAGCCACACTTTGTCCTTGTTCGATACTTTGCTCAGAAATGTTAAATGTTACTAGTTAGTAGTAAGTTGTATTTTATTTTCTTTCATTTTATTATTATTATTATTAAACATTTTCAAATAGTTTTGTACATATATACTATTCAATAACATACTTGTACTTGTTATATGCCAACACAGCTGCTTATTTATAATAATATTACGTAGTGGGTGGGTACGTATGTAATGATGTACATGAAATTGAAAATAAATATATACTACTATTACTACTACTATTACTACTACTACTACAACATCTAATAGTTTTCGTTGCAGTGACACTACATATTTGGCAAATGATTGAACTCTCAGCTAAGCTAAGAAAACTGATTTACAGTCTAATCCAAGGGATCTGATGAAAGAATGGCTTGCTTTTGGTTACATAAACATAACACAAATATAAGGATTCCTGAAGTCGAGGAAATTGACGGTATCATTTGTTACTGTATTGACATTACCGTCGGCTCAATATCGTGGCGCGTCAAACATCGATATAATGATTTCTATGAGCTGCACCAACAAATTGTCCTAGACCATGGCGTGTCGAAAGATATGCTGCCACCAAAAAAAGTCATCATGAACAAATGCCCGGTGTTCATTGAGAAAAGACGAACAGCACTAGCAGTTTATTTGAATCAAGTTTTCAATCATCTTCAACGAACTATGCCAAGATTGATTTTGCAATTTTTAGACTTTCACGAATACGATGTGTATTTCCTCTTACAGAATTTAGCGATGGAGTTTTATTTGGAGGGTGATCATTTGTTGGGATCGACGAAAGAGTATTCGTTTAATGTTTTGCAAGTAAATGCATAGAAGTACATAAAAGCATATATATATATATATATATATATATATATATATATATATATATATATATATATATATTTATATGAATTTTAATAAAAATTATTATTACAGTTACATGCAATCAGTAAATGCTGTAAAGGTCCGTATCCGGATGTCGAAGATGTTGACCATCGATATGATTTTTCTCATGTTTTGGATGTTTGCTCGCAGTTGTATCACTTGCGTATCGAAGGCATGCGGCACAAGTATAAAAATAGCAATTTCATACCAAACGATTTATGTTTTGATCTTGCATGTTTCAAGGTAATGTATATAATATGTATGTATTATTAAAATGAATATATATATATATATATATATATATATATATATATAAAATGAACTCCATTTCATTTCAAGTCTTTGCGAACACTAGATGCTTCATATGTGACGTTCGACAGTGTGAATTCGTTGGGCAATTTGCGTGCAATTTTAAACAAATTGAAAATTAACCATACCCCAACATCGTGTGTCTCACAAATACTTTTGTGTGATACAATACACAAAGAAAGTGTGTCGGAAAATCAAGTTTGTGTATATTATTATTATTATTATTATTATTACACTTATCCCAAATCGACAGATTTTTATATAAATTTTTTGATTTGTACAGATTTGGCATAACATTGAAGACATCGATCTAAGTAATAATTCTATTACTACTATAGACACCGCAATTCATTTAGCACCTGGGGTACGATCACTAAATTTAACTGGGAATCGTATCAAAGACATCACTAACTTATCCGGTTTGACGAACTTGAGTCGTTTGGTGTTGTCCGCGAATCTGATAACCAATTGTGATAGTAGTTTGCACACCAAACTTGGCAACGTTGTGCACATAGATATGTCGCAGAATTTGATCACTACCTTGTGCTGTTTCGACAAATTATATTCGCTCGAGTATTTGGATGTCAGTTACAATCACATACGTAATGTGGATGAAATACGTCACGTAGGCTCGCTACCCTGTCTGGAGAATCTGCGTTTAACTGGTAATCCAGTTGCGATTACTGTAGACTATCGTGTGAAAGTATTGGAACACTTTGGAGCTCGAGCTGCTGAGGTTTATTTGGACAATGAGAGGGCTACCCAAAAGGAAATGGATACAGCATTTATTTTGCAAGCTTTGCGTATTGTCAAAGAAGGCAAAACACCTCATTTGGTTACCACTGATAATTAATATACTACATCTTTCATTCGTATGTGATATTCCAATCCTCAATAATACACAACAGCAAACAAACGCAGCATGGTTGCGCATGTGCAGACACGCATTTAACATAAAATGCATTTTCAATTTGAAAATATAGCTTTATTTTAAAGATGTTCGCCATTATATAGATATTAAAAAAGGCATACAGGTTATTCTATTGCCCCTAACATTCTGATTTCTTTTTTTTTTTCATTGATTCATCGACAAATAAATACATATGTAATGTCGAAAATAATAATAAATGAGGTTAACATGTATCTTTGATCACGTGCCTACTTTTTTTTTTTTTGGTGAAATAAAGAGAAAAGGAGATAAAGATAACTAGAATTTCGAATTATAAGATATACATATATTATTTCACTTTACCTTGAAAAGAAAAACATGTAAAAAACAGGTAAAGTAAAGAATGTATTTATTTAAAACTAAGTTCAAAAATCATTGTTACAAGCACAATTATTTATAAATATAAAATTGTTATTATCTATACTGCAATGCAATGTAGATTCCTCCAGAAGTTGATGTCTAGAAGATGGCTTCTGATTGAGGGACTGCAACATCTGTAATAAATGAATAAAATTTATTAGTTTAATTATTTAAATACCTTGCCTTGCCGTTTTGTTTATTTTTCTGAAATATTTCCTAAGACTTACCCCGAAGGATTTGATTGTCTTAATTCATTCCTCTAGAACCTGAAACAACAAACAACATATATACCTAAATAGAGTGAAACTTTAAAAATGCAATTTCATTAAGTATAGTTAAATTATGTACTTGCTATTTAAAACAATTAATTTATAATCACATATTAAATTAATAATATAAAAATATCGTGCTTTATTGGATTGATATATCTTGAATGGCGGTCAATAACATTATTGTTACTTGATCATCGAGCTGGCAATCGGATGTCTCGCCGATCTTCACTTGAAGAACTTATTTAAAATTAGAAGTTTACTTGAAACATAAAGAACGCCGCTTCCTTGTTGCAATTGTTCAACTCGACAGCGCTTTGTCTGCGACTATTTTGTAGCAATTTCACCTTGCTCTGAGCTGGGCCAACTGCAATACCTATATATTTTATATTGATTCTGTTGTATTATTATTATTATTATTATAGAACATATCGTGTAATATGTTCAAAACATTTCGAGTGCAGGTGGATTAGACCTTGCGCTTATCCTGGCGCAAACACCCGGATTCTAGAAAATAATGCACTTCCAACTCTGTAAGATAAATTTAAAAGGCGTACATTAATTAAGGTTGTAGGACAACGGACAAATATTTCATCGAATATTTCTTCTAAGACATGCTGGCGGATCTTTTTTGCAGACAATTCAGAAGAATGTAAAAATGGGTAAAAGAAAGAGAGCACTCTTTAATATACAACCAAAACAAAATTATATTAACATCAAAACCATATTATTGAAGAAAAATTTGTTTCAATTTTAAACAATGGTTTAAAGATTGCGATGATGGGATTAATTTTAATTGTAGCTTCATTAAACCTAGGTACTTATTAAAATTTACTTGTTCCATTATAAAAACTATTTGGTTGAATGTAATTCGGTATTCGGCTGAAGAGCCAAATACTTACCGAATATTATTAATATTTATTATAATAAAAATATATTTGTTATCTTAACATATAAATTTGTGAATGTTATATAAAGTAAAATTTAAACCTGAATTAGTAAAAATATTTGTATTATTTAAATAATGTACCTTTGGTACTTTTGCACCACCTATTGTACCAAGAAAACTAAAAAAGTACATCTATCATAAAATAAAAAAAATAAAAAACGCGGCCTCGGTGGCCGCGGCGACAACTAAACGTCCATGGAACCCGCCATCTTTGCTAAACCGATTTAACATTGAAATCCGTCTCCTCCTACTCTCTGCAGATAACATTGCACTCTTATGGCGGCCATTTGGTTTGCGTAGTTTAGTTATCCTCTTAAAACTAAATCAACGAGTCAATTCATATATGTAAATTATTTATCAATCAAACACAAAATCTCTTATTATATTTGCATGTATTGCATTGTATACGGACCTTGAAACAAACATACAGAAAAGTTCGATTGTGTTTGTTAGGAAGTGGTTAATTTAATCGTGTGTCAAAATGTTCGCAACGATAAAACGTTTTTGGTTATTTCCACAAAAATGAACTGTGTGCAAATGAATTGTCTCAGTGGTTTGGTTATGTTTGTCATAACCACTACTCACTAATGGGTAGGATTCTAATCCGGAGCAGAGCAGAGCAGAGCAGAGCAAAGCAGAGCAGAGCAGAGCAAAGCAAAGCAGAGCAGAGCAAAACAAAGCAAAGCAAAGTGTTGACAAACTGTTTTCATTAATTCTTAATGAGATGTTTGAGTTTTAAACAAAAGTTGACAGAAAGTATTTTATATAAGTGTACGTAGTGCGATCGCGCGCCGGAACGGATGGACGGACGGACGGAAAGAACCATGTATAGGTACTTAAGTAAAATGTGTTACGATTTGAAAAGGCAGTGTGCATGGAATATGAAGTTATTTTTTGTCACCTACGTAGATGAATGAATGAAATGGATGAGCGTTATAATAAACAGCTTATGCTTGTTGGTGAAATATCTACCAAAACCATTGGTAATCAGTTGTGGACGACATGGGGGAGTTTGCACTGTATAAAGCCGTGCACACGTTTACCCCGCCGTCAGCGGATGAGTCTGCGTTGGCGTTCCAACGGGACGACGTATTCGAAATACCAGTGCAGTCGCCTTTTATATCATCGAATGACAATGAAGAGGAGCCCAAACAACGTAATGGGTGGCTGTACGCGTATAATAGGTGCACGGGAGCAGAAGGATATGTGAAAGTGGAACATGTTAAATTGCTGGGCTCTGAAGTGAATAATACTATTCATCATCCATCTGCTCCGGGTTTGGAAGGTGCGTTCACTGCATCGCCGAATGCTTCCTACTCTAATGGCACTCCAAGTATGTTACGTACATATTTTAAATGTATCTTATACTAATAATAATAAAAATAATAATATATATATATAAATGCACTTTTGATTTCAGGTTCAGCCATTATCGATGTACAGAAGACAACATGTCATCGTTGTAGAGATGTATACTTTTTAACCCCAATCCTTTGCACACACTGTAAGTCGTATATATTTTAGAATACCTAATTTCTATATCGGCCACCAATGCGTTGTAGAATGTTTTTTTAATATCTTTTTGTTTTGTTTTCTTTTTTCAATGACAGGTGCAGATTATGTTTGGGGTACAGGAACTGCAGGACAACAATGTGAAGGTTAGTAATTATTTTAAATAATTTATTTTATATACATATAAACGACAGTCCAGTCCTGGTTACAGTTGTATTTTGAAATCATTATGCTGTTTATAGTCGGGTATTTATTATCATTTTCATGAAAAACAGATTAAAACTACGTTGAAGTAATTCTATGCATGTTGTATGCAATTTCTCTAGTACAATTCTCGGATCGGTCACTCGTTCTTTGTATTTGACGACGTGTTGCGACGTTTGCGTTCTTTTTCTAATGTTCACCAGAACACGAATAGAATAGAACGAACTCAATTTTATTTTGCTGCGCAAGCGGATGAAATGAGAATCGAATGGAAATGGATACGAAACGACAATATGAAATGAAATAGCGCTGCACGGTGTACGTCATAGTTGTTATCCGCTGTTCAATGTCGTTTAAGCTTGTAGTACGCGTGCGCAGTAATGTTGCAAGTGAAAGTGGTAGGGATCCCATGTGTCTGATTGGCAGGACAGCAGCACTAGCAGCTAGCAGCAACCAATAATAAGCGTCAACTAGTTCAGTTTGCTTGGGGATGTCGTTACGTGCGGTTCGAGTCTGAGTTGGGAATGATGTAACCGGTCCGGTCGTCCCTTAGTTAGTTAGTGCCATGGCTGTGAAATGAATTCGTTATTATTATTACTATTATACGTGTACTTCCAATGTATGTGCTAAATCATTGGACCAGAACATCGAGACAACAAAAAAAGGATTATCACCAACCAGATTGTATTGATTTGAATTGCGATGTATTTGAGAATTGTAGTGATACTCGGACTACGGCAATTGATAATGGTTCAAGACTTGGCCGTCGTAGCAACACGAACATGGATGATAATGATGTCCTGTCCTGTACAAATATCATGAAACGAAAGACAAGTGCTTGTGTTTTGGAACAACAAATGAACAAGAACGTTGTCGATGGTGGTAATGATAAGGTACCGATTACCGAAACGGAAAATACCTGTTGTCGCTTCTGTATTGTAAACGACGACGACGACGACGTTGCTGCTACTACTACTACTACTACTACTGCTGCTGTTGCTGCTGCTGCCGCCGCCGCCGACGTCGTTACCTGCAATAATACCAATACAAGAACGATTAGTAACAACATATTGGTGATTAAGGAAAATAAGAGTTTGATCGACAGAAAGACGGATCCTACAGTGAACATAGATTGTGAGAATTATATGGTTCGCGGCGGCGGCGGCATTGGTTTAGGTCTATTACCACTAAACGAATCAACGCACACTCATTCGTATAGTTTTAATACAATATCAACTATAAAAGGCAACGGCGCCAGAAAGACGACCGTTTCTTCCAGCAACTACCATGTGCCTAGTAGCTGCGTGACCTCGAATAATGCTTCCGCTACCGAAACCGACGACCATCAACCAGTGGACATGGATATGTTTTGCGTGCGGGAAACGGTCAGTTCGTTAGCCGTGCCCGGCAACAACACGGTGAACACGGCCGCCATCTGTTCGAACACCGTGGCCAGCACGGCGACGTCCGTCGCCTCTACCAACGATGCTGGTCCACAGTCATCGTCGGTTATGGTTCCAACGGCAAGCGTCGTGTCCACCAGCTGTGCCAGGACTTTGTCGTTTCACGCGTTATTATGCACATGTCACATGTCCTGTTGTTGTATGTGCGGTTCACTTTGTTCCCCAGACTGCCACGCTTGTTTCCATTCGTTGTGTGTACGATTTGCTGCCAATTATGTGTGCCAAAGGAAAATCGAATCACTACCACCGGCTACATTAAACCACGAAAAGGTAATTACAATTACTAAATACTGCTATGATGTATGTATGTATGTATGTATGTATGCATGCATGCATGTGTGTGTGTGTGTTATATTTATGTTTTATAGCAATAATATCTACTGTAGCATTTCATTACACTTGTGACTGAAGGTCAACACATCGAATAGCTAATACGTATCTACGTACACATATAGAATCTATATTAACTTGAAGGCATGTAATAATAGTAGTTATGCAAGATATGATATAGGTACTATTACTTCCGATATTCATAAATAGTTAAAACCATAGCTTGTTTATTTTCCCAAATGATGATAGGTACACGTAATTCTAGTTATTCCTTAACAGATAATTTATGTGTTCCTACGCTATAATCAAAACTCTCCTCGCTCGCTGCATATATGCAGATGAACAATTACATTTTGTGAATCACTCATGTCGATGGTAACCGCTAGTAAACAGTTGCAATATCATCTTTACAATGAATAAAACAGATCAGAAACAACTACGACTACTGTCCTTCCTTTCAATAAATATATTTCTAGTCTAACTACGCGTGCGTCAATCTTCTACTACGTAATATCTCTGAACTCTACTGTCGTCCTATTCTATCCTGTGTCGTCCGCTTCACTCAGCTCAGCTCTGTACCACACCACACCATACCATAGCATACGACACCATACCATAGCATACCACACCATACCACACCATACCATACCATACCATACCATACCATACCACACCACAGCACATCGCGCTGCCTCTACCGTTATCGCCCCGTTCCCGCACAACCAATCCATTTTGCCATTCTTTTCCGGTCGCTGTCGTATTAGGTGCGCCCGCGCACGCTCCATTTCTCTTTCTCTTACATTCTTATCCTCTCGCATTATTCCATATCTCTTTCTTTATTTTTCAAATGCACGCTCTCCGTGTGTCTTGCTCACACATATGATATCTTCACGAAAAGCTCGTGTATGTATAATGTATGTATATTTAACTCAAGGTCGTTCATGTTATGGGACAGACTGGTACGCTGACAATATCAAAAACATTATTTTCACATATGTAGTTTGTATTTTAGATGAGTGAACTGTAATATATATTATTTTTTGCTTTGTTATCTTCTAACAAATAATACTAGCATGTTAACGACCAATAATCCTTTAAAAATCAAATTGCAATAGTTCATACGGATGGATTGGCATCATAGAATTTATATTTACCAATAGTCTATGCATGTTATTAAATTAGGTACTTGGTAAAGTAAAAATTAACCTATCTGAGTTACTACGCTGCCGTCATATATCATCCATATGTAGCTACCTAAAACAGCTGCTTTTATACGATATCTTTTGATTATGTATTTTTTTTATATATATATATATATATCTGCACGTATGTATGTAATGTAGAATTAGTTTCTGGTCGGCGTGATAGGAGGGACTCCCGACCAATGGAATTAACTGACGACTAGTTGCTATGTGATCGGTCGCGTGCTGTGCGTACTGCCTATCACCTAGCGCCCGACTCATTCCCATTTCTGTTCCACATCCATCCATCCATCCATTTTGCTTGCCCCACCCATCTTTCATTTCTGCCCCATCGGTCGTTCGTTTGGCGCCGAACTATGTCGAATCATTCCAACCATTCTGTCCGTGATATAATGCTTATAAAAAGTGAGAGTTCGTGTTGTCTAATTTCGAATAATCAATCCGAGGCGCTCTTTTCGAAACGAAACTGATTTGTGAAATTAGTTGGCGAATGGTTTCCTTCAGCATTCGATTGAAGTATTTCACGTTAAATGAAATACTATCCACGTATAGATTGACTTTATTGTTTGCTAATTTTAATTACTCATTTGTGCATGCAAAGTAATTTACTAAGTTGAAGTTTAATGTGAATTTGATCTGTTGGTAGCCGTTATCAGAATGGACATCTGCCAATGTGGTCGAATGGATGGCGGCACTCAATCTGTATCGATATGCAGACGTTTTCAAATGCAAAGATATAAAGGGCTCAGATTTAATTCATCTAGACAAAGAAAAATTGATGGTGTGTTTTATTATAGAATATATAGAAGATAATATTAACCATAATATGATGATGATGATGATGATGATGATTATTATTATTATTATTATGTGCAGAATATGGGCATCAAGGACGAATTTCATCAAAAAGCAATACTTATATGCGTTGGTGAGTTATGCTCATCGCAGACGGTACAACCCGATGACAACAACACCCTGTTGGTGGACAGCAGCACCGATCTGTATAATAATGTGAACACTGACAAGTACCGACATAACTTAATGGAGCACAGCTTCAGCACACTGGAACGGTGCGACAAATGCAATAAGTACCTGAGAGGCTTGCTACATCAAGGATTCATATGCCAAGGTACAGACAGACAGACAAGACAGCACAGCGTGAACCTACCAATAATAAATGACTAAAATTTGTTGAGTTTTATGAATTAGATTGTGGCTTGGTCGCACATAGAACATGCGCACAGACCGGCTTACCATCGTGTTTGCAAACCGGCAGGGACAGGTCCGTTGGTTTACAATTCAAGTCTTTGTTTGGTCTGGGTTTGTGCGCCCAGTTCAATCCGCTGGAATCGGACGCGCCACAAGTTGTACGTTTGTTCAAAAATCTTTTTTTATTTCTTCTATTTTTCTTTCAATCTTTTACAGATTCTACTATGCACGCAAGAATTGGAATCCAGAGCAAACGAACAACCAACACTTGATCTATACTCTTTGTACTGTTCATCTCCCGCTGCGGATAAAGTAACCGATCTGAAACAAAAGTTTAATGATTCTATGAACGCAATTGATTTAACTGACTATAGTCCATCGTGTATTGCAAGTGTATTGAAAAAATTTCTTAGAGAATTACCGGATCCTGTAATACCTGTGCAGTGGTATGATAGGTTTCTTGAAGTTTCTAGTAAGTATATATATATATACAGTAGACTCTCACTAATCCGGCAGATATCAGACCGGGGTAGTGCCGGATTACTGGTTGTAGATATTCAAAACACATCAAATTCACAAAAACAATATAAAAAAGATTTCGAAATATTAAAATCAAATTTTATTATTATTATTATTAAAAACGCCGGTACAGTGCCTGATTAGTGAGATTCTACTGTGTGTGTATATATATATATATATATATTTTTTTTTTTTTTGAACATTTGTTTTATACTGTCATACGTTATTTTTGAATGATGTACAGGAATACGCAATGACGAACAATGCTCTTCATGTTTGGTGCGATTAGTTCAAGAATTACCTGAACATCACCGCACGACATTACGATACCTGATGGCGCATCTCTGTCGTATATGCCAGATGGAATACAGTCGCGGCAATAAAAAGCCCCCAACAGTTCTCGTACAAGTGATGTGTCATATATTTCTGAGGCCACCCTGGGAACGTATCATGTAAGTGTTGATCTGATGTGTTATGTTCAATAATAATCTCATGAATCAATTTAGCCAAGTTGTTTACAATACGGAAAATCATATTCGTATTATGGAATTGCTATTATTGCACTGTGATTGGGGTGAACATCTACCGGAATTCGCATCGGCGCCAGTCGTGCCGCCACGGAAAATCTCCCGTATCGGAAGTGGCAGTTCGACAACAAGCTGCAGTGGCCCAACAGTAATATCAACGTGTACCACCAGCGCAAATAGTACATGTACCGATTCCACGTCCTTATCATCACTGATGTTGGATTTGGATCTGGAGCAGCGTGACAGCAATAAAGATGGGAAAAGTGTCGCCGTGCAGAATCCAGTGAATCTGCAAGATGCCGAATGGTACTGGGGCGACATCTCGCGCGAAGAAGTCAACGAGAAGCTCAAAGACACTGCCGATGGCACGTTCCTTGTGCGCAACGCCTCTAGCAAGGGCGGCGAATACACTCTGACACTACGTAAAGATGGTTCCAATAAGTTGATCAAAATTTGCCATCGTAAAGGCAAATACGGCTTTTCCGAACCATTCAAATTTAGTTCGGTTGTCGAACTAGTCCAGCATTACAGAAAAGTCTCGCTTGCGCAATACAATTCCTCCCTTGACATACGACTGCTATATCCGGTATCGAAGTATAACCAGGAAGAAGACATACCAAATACAACGGACATTGAAAAACTTGTTGCGAAACTGGTCGAATTACACAAGGACATTGTGGACAAGAATCGGATATTGGATGAGGTTTCTGAAGATTTCAACCGTACGGCACATGAGGTGACGCTGAAACGTCAAGCCCTCGATGCATTTAACGAGGCGGTGCAAATGTTCAAGGAACAGATCAAGTTGCAAGACAAGTTCAATAAGGAAGCACAACCGCATGAGATCAAGAGTGTTAGTGAGAATTCGGACGTGATGAAGCAGCGCTTGAAAAGCTTGGAAGAAAGCCGTGAGCAGTTGGAAGAGAATCTGAAACAGCAGATTGCATACAATCGCACTCTAGAGCGAGAGATCACTTCACTCAAACCGGAATTGTTTAATTTGGCTCGACAGCGGGATAGGCATCAAGCGTAAGTGTATTTTAGGGTATATATGTAGCAGATATTGTAGAAAATAATGTCAAATCAGATGTACTATTATCTATTGATGAATGGATTTGATTTATGTATGTGTGTGTGTGTGTGTGTGTGTGAGAATGAAAGGCAATCCTCTGAGTAAATGGAGGATAAATATGATTGAGAATGAATTACGTGAAATATATATATATATATTTATTTATTTATATCAACAGATGTTTGACAAATCGTGGAATGAAACCCGCACGTATTAAACAACTACTGTCAGAAGACGGTGAACGTGGTCAAGCCCATGATTTGGAGATCGAACGAGACGTAGACGGGCTGCCACACCAGGATGAGAAATCATGGTTGCTGCAGAATTGCTCGCGTATAGAAGCTGAACGCTTGTTGGCCGGCTATCCGGATGGTACGTTTCTTGTGCGACCATCCAGCACCGACCAATACGCACTGTCAATCATTTGCAGTGGTAACATCAGTCACTGCATCATCTATGACACGAAACGCGGCTACGGTTTCGCTGAACCATACAACATTTACGATTCGCTCAAGTCGCTTGTGTTACATTACGCCCAAAACTCACTTGAGATTCACAACGACTCATTAAAAACGACGCTAGAGCATCCAATCTTTTCGAGTACTTCATCCGCCCAACCATCCGATACCACCAGTTACGTGAATTATGTGAAACCACCACCACGATAATTTGTTTATTTTATTCGTAACTAATCCGATTGTTGACTGGCACCCAAATATATATATATATATATATATATATATATATATATATATATATATATATATATATATAAATAAAATCAAAAAGGAAGACATAAACAAAAATCCTAATGAACATTGCAACAATTCATAATATATCTATTTTTACAATTAGTTAAAATACACACGGCAATGGATGTATTTAAAAACTGTAAATAGTTATGGTATAGATTGACTGAGGACATAGATAAAACAAGTGAATACACAGCAAAAGTGAAGTGTTTTTATGCCCGCATAACTGCATAAGAAACTTTTCTTTTTTAATTTTCACAAAAAGAATATATATATATATATATATATATATATATATATATATATATATATATATATATAAATAATTTTTATTTTAATGATATTACGTGCATGAACACCAAGTGTGTATAACTGTGATAAAATGAAAAAAATGGTTTTTATGTACAAACATTAAGAATTGAATAATAATAATAATACGTGTATGCATGTATGTATGTATACATATATATATAAATATGTATATATATATATATATGTATATATGTATGTATGTATGTAATAATGTAGCGCATTGGAACAAGTCCAGACTTCGTAAGTTACCATTTATTCGGTTATTTTGTTTCTGTTAAATTCAAATAGTATACGACGTGTGTCGAATCTAACGCCGTTCCTATATCGCTTCACAAAGAAATAGAACTTTTTACTTCTGTTGGTCCAGTGGCCTTAGTGATTTCATTAATATCTGCATTACGTCATATATAGGTACATACATATATGTGAATAAGCGCTAAGTGATTATACTTTTATATAATTATGAAATATGTTTAGGTGATCGATATGTAAATAAAGAATGATTTAAAAACAATTCGTGTTGCCTTGTTATATTGTTTTTATTTCATCTATAGTTTTAGTACAATTCATACAAGTACGGATGCGACGTAGTTCGAAATACCGCACGTATTTGTGTTCTTTTTAAGTCTCATATATCCATCCTCGCCCCATCGCTTGCCCCACCAATTCTTCAAGATCCACACGTCTTTAGTGTAACCGACAATTAGCATAGCATGATTGACGGTGTTTGAGGAACATATTGGGTCATCATATACACCTGACCTACACTTGACTTGACTTTATACATATATATATATATATATATAATTTTACTTTACTTTACTTACTTGTAAAGTTGAAATGTTCGCGGACTTGCGTTTATTGACGCTGCCACGGGTCCAATATTGCCGACTATTGCTTCTACCATTTTCTCATTTCTTGCCGGTAATATTGACCATGATGTCACATTTACGAGAACCTTGTCTTTATTAAATTTACATGTTGTTTGCTAGAAATCATTGCATAGGAATAAATCATTTTCCAGTGTTTCTTTTCTTAAAATACCTTTGCTGTGTATGGGTAATCGCTGGCGGCCATAAGTCCACCAACATTATCTAAATATTTGAGGGTGTTTCGCAAGGAGCCTCCCCCGCAACCATGGTTACCCAATTTCAAACTACAATCTACTATTTGTTGTTCACTTAAAACCAATCATTACAATATTTTAACAAACCTACGTATGTATGTATGTATGTATGTCATACCTGAGAAATTCCAGCACATTCGTCGCCTTGAATATTTGCGCTTGGATCGAATGTACGACGCTAAACGCATAACAAGAACCACAATCCTTCTGGTTATTTGGTGGTGTTAAGAATCCTTTTTCCCTCCAATCAATTTCGGTCGGCACACTCGTATAATCTATATTGAAACTACCTACCATTTCGGGATTATCTGCTTCTCGTCGTGTACTTCGTATTAATTTGACCATTGTACTGTGATAATGCCGCAATGACTTTTGGTGGTAATAAATAAATATATAAATAAATAAATAAATAAATAAATGCAAATATACTAGAGTTATTGTAAGTAGTTTTTTAGTTATTAGTTCATCAAAGATCGGGGTTTTCAGCAGCAATCACTATTCATCCATGTTGTGTCTGCATCGTTTTCAAATCACAGTATGTATGATGTTTATACGTACCATATCCGCTAAATCATTAGATGCCAATGTATAACTGTGTTTCCCGTTGATGGCATCTTCGTTATGTTTTTTAATTTTATTGCAATTTCGCTGCCAGCTAAATTTCCGTCGCTTTTCAATATGCCCGTTATAGCTCTTATTAAATGTTTTCTGCCAATAAAATCAGTACGTTTACTTACGCATTTATACATACAATAATTGACATACCTTATATTCATTCCATATTTGTTCTATATTTGTATTATTTAACGTCATACATAGACTAGCATTTGAAATAGTATACGCGTTCAAAATCGCCAAGAGACATGCTGTTAAATAATTCATTTTTAAATGTGTATCTCACATTAGCAAATTTGATTAATCTGAATTACTTTTTAAAAATGCAATCAAGACATTAACGTCTTGATTGCATTTTTAAAAATCGCTGATTTTCACTAATCAGCGTACACACACACACACACACACATACACACATACAAGTTACATTAAAATTGATGACGATGCTTTGAACTGCGTTACGTAAAAGCTCTGGAAAGCAAAATCTATGGTAGTATTGTTTATTTATCTTGTTATATAATATCCATTTTGAAGCGTACTAATAAGATTTGTTTTTAATAATAAAATGATAATAAAATATTTGATATTCGCGCGCAATGTTCGATTGATTAGATTCGTAAGTTGCTTCGATTACAGACGAACCCAGTTAAATATAATATCGTTTATATGTAAGTACTATTATTATTATTATTATTACTACTACTACTACTACTACACATAAACATACGTAATATGTATGTACATACGTGTTACGTATGTATGTATACATACATATATACATACATACATACATATGACAAGTATGATGCTGTGAATGTGGTGCTGTCTGAACAAACTTCCCTGCGGCTGCAGCAGTAGTTCGGTGCAGTGTTCGCTGGTTCGGTTATGCATATGACAATGTCGATAATAATATATTATGTTTAGTGCAGGATTCAATCGTTTGGTATTTTTGTTTGTGATGGTGAAATGTGTTGTTTCCATAGTATAATTTCACATTTTGCTAAATAATACCCATAATATAATAACACACCTACGATGGAGTCTGGAATAGATCTAGGATTTGATCTGTCATCGTTGTCAACTGAACAACTAGATCTAAATTATAGTGATTTGGAAGAAGTGATAGGTACATTAAAACATCAGGATTATTATGAACTTAAATCGAAGACGGTACCTGAGACAGAAAGGTTAGTTCGTGTATATAAATAAGTATATAATAATCTGTTGCCCGCTTTGCGATTTTGCTTATCCTCTTCACGTGAGTCATCATGTCATGTGGTTCCTAGTTCATTAGAATATACATACATGATATATCTATAATTTATATAAATAAACACACATTCATTTGTTTTAAAATGCATTAGCAGCTTTTTAATAATACATCATAAATGTTGTAGGTTTACAATAAAAATAAAAATAAAATTGAATTACAAAAATGATTGAATTTGTGGTATGAGAAACGCAGTTCGAAAATAGAACTGTGAGACCTTCAAAACGTCGGCTAGAGGTTGTTGGCGGCGAAGTCAGGCAGTTAAACGATTCGAATAACATACTATATAATAATAAATTTGGTTCCTACCTACTGCATACAATACATACATACATACATATATATACATACATACATACATACATACATACAATTGATATTCTTTATTGTATTAGTTTGTCTGTTTATCTCTGTACTCGCAAACACCATATAGATATATGGTGCTGCAAATGTAGCTGTTATTTTATTTAAAACGAAAGTGTTGTGTTGATCACTGATTTATTTCAATTGATCAGTGATGGAGTAATTTTGTGCCAACCTCAGGCCAGTTCAAATAACGAGTGATATTTAATTGAAAGCAATTAAGTACGAGTGATAAACATGTCAAACGGTACTACTGAATTGCATCATCGACTTGATAATAGCCATCAGCAAGAAAGTCAGAATGTTGCATCGCTTAACAAATGACCGCCAATTTCAACAACGTCCATGCTTTCAAAATATGGTTTCACTAGTAATTACGAACATAGTTATAGATCAGATATCTACTTGGAACATACATACATACATTACATACATACATACATATATACATACATACATATTAGTTTTGGTATTGATGACAATCTGAATAAGCTTCTCGATGTCAACCCTAAAAATAAAACCGATTTGGTTTATCAGAGTTCCGGCGGGTATGAATGCTATCATTTTATATACATACATACGTGTTT
Organism: Nebria salina; assembly: GCA_944039245.1. Classification (NCBI taxonomy): domain Eukaryota; kingdom Metazoa; phylum Arthropoda; class Insecta; order Coleoptera; family Carabidae; genus Nebria; species Nebria salina. The sequence goes on along the minus strand of OX063288.1, from coordinate 118,350 downwards.
TATTTCTTCCTTTCTTTTGTATTGTATGTACTACGTACTAATAACATAATTTCAAAATCACAATATGCTATCAATTAAGTAATTTAATTTTATTGCTTTTGCATGTGCGCGTTAGCCTTTAGTCGTATAAAACTGCTATAGTCTGTTTTTCGTAAGAGTGCAACGTTAGGAAAGCTACGTAAGTGAAACCAACAAGATGCACTATATGAATATCTGTGTGCTGTATGTTTATATATATATATATATATATATATATATATATATATATATATATATATATATATATATATATATATATATATATATATATATATATATATATATATATATATATACATTATATGTATGTATGTATGTATGTACGTATGTTAGTCCACCCAGTTTTAAAACGGCTACACAAATGTCCCGTACTCAACTTAAGCTACAATTGATGCGAGAACAACTCCAAGAACAAGAACGCAGAGAAGCAGAGCAAAAATCACAAGTGCGACGTCCACCACAGGCGGCCGCACTGAAAGTACCTATTCAAAGTATTGGTATCGATGTTCCACCTCAAGTATTACAGGTGGGTATCCAAATACTTGCATATTTGACACGGGAATGACGTGTCTCTGTTCACCTAATCACCAACAGGTTCAAACTGTGTTGGAGAACCCAACCCGATACCACGTTATACAAAAACAAAAGAGTCAAGTGCGTCAGTATTTAAGTGAATCGTTCCAACAACCACAACCAGTTGCATCCACGGGGACATCGCTTCGTCCTCCTCGAGATGACTATTTTAATCAGCAGGTGCAATCCGGTGGTACGGCGGTCGCACCAAACCAAAATCAACAGCAACTTACGTATGGCATATATACAACAGTCACAGCACCACCGGCGTCATCTGCAAGTCCTGATCCGGCGGCAATGTCACCAAGTCTTAGTTCCATAGCAACAAGTACATCCGAGGTAAATAAATATAAATCAATTATTCACTAAGACACTAGAAGTAAACATTCGAACCACTCTCGAACCTTATCCCACCGTGTTCATTGTGTGTAGGATACTGGAAACCCATTGCTGCCGTTTGAGTTGCCTATATTTCGTTAGTTAGTTAGTTAGTTAGTTGCAAACAAGATATAAGTACTACCTACTTACTTATTTACTTATTAATATCATGTGACACAAATGATATTTTGGTAATTCCATTGATTTCTCTCATGCGAGCTGTTCATTCTGTTTTCAACTATTGGCTACATTTTCTATTGGTTCTGAAAATTAATTATATTAGAGTACCGATAATAAAGTGTTGCGCAACTTACCCGTCCTTGGTGTTATGAAACAGGTGTGCAAATCTCTATGCCACTTGAAGCTCGGTTAAATGTGTTTTATTTCTATTCTATCTCATTATGATAATCATATACCTAGTTAACTTCTGCACCACTAAAAAAAGAGATTATATAAAGGTTGTGAAAAACAAATTTATATTTATATATATATATATATATATATATATATATATATATATATATTTACATAATCTCTTTAGTGGTGCAGAAGTTAAATAGGTTGATTCATTTCTATACAACTAATGCATACAATGAGATACTTTTGATTTCTTTCGTAAAAGTATTTTAAAGAAACTACTCATTGTGAAGGACAATCCATGATTTGGTAACGTCTAATAGCATGATGAAATCAACCATATCCTAGTTTAACTAAAGAAAAATAAAAATAAAACATCACTAACTTCAATCAATATACACGAGTAACCATATACATAACAAAAATTAGGGGTAAGTTTCTCTGATACATAACATGTATATGATGCGATGGATGAAATGAATAATAATGGCAAACAACACAAGCATTACATACTTAGTACATACAATACAATACAATACAATAGCATGGCACATATCATAGCGCATAACATAGCACATAGCATAGCATATATCATAGCACACATAGCATAGCACCATGGCATAGCACATGGCAATAGCATAACACATAGCATATCATAACACATAGCATATCATAACACATAGCAAATCATAGCATAGCACATAGCATAGCACATAGCATATCATAGCACATAGCATAGCATATAGCATATAGCATAGCACATAGCATTGCATCAGTAGCACACCACACCATAGCACAAGCAAATCACATCATACAGTTTCGGTGATTCAGTTTGAACGTATGCGCGCCGGTTTCACGCGTTCTACTCTACTCTCGCGGCATATTGAAAGCGACACCGATTAATGAAAGTGACTGTTTTTTTTATAATATTCGGATTACTTGTTTGTGAAACTAGCTCAACTGGATGTAAATATTATTTTATATATTTATACATAATAAATAGAAAATAAGCGACAAGAAAGCCGATTACCGGCGTGTTGAAAACACAACTGTGATATCATTGGTGACTTCAATACTGGATTCGTTTTTATTCTCAACCTAGTTTACCCTCTTAACAATGTGTATTTGTATATTCGCGTGTGTTATATTGTGAGTGCACTCACACGCAAACACACGCTTAAATATATATATATATATATATATATATATATATATATATATATATATATATATATATAAATATGTGCATGTGTAGAAACCAGGTCGTGTTGGCCCAGTTACCAGTTGGATTTCATGTATATTATTCTGTGACATACAACGTATTACGTAGATTTTTGCGGAATACGGAATTACAAGAACGCGATGCCCGTGTATAATATAATCACCAGAAGATGCAAGGTAACGTAAATAAATAAATATAAACAAAATACATAACATGTTATTATTAGGTTAGTTAAATATTCTTTTAACGTACAGACAATATGGAATAAATTTCATTCGAGAGGAAGTAGTAAGTAAGGGTGCTTAAACCTACTTATACGTATATAATATAATATCATATATTGTGTAATCTGGTGTATATGCATGTATTAAAACACTAGCAAATGTATAACTCTAGTATGATATACTATACCATACTTCAAGTGGCAAGTGGTAAATAATTGTTCCATTTATAATTAGCTACATGGATAGGTTGTTGTTAAACTTAGTACCAGCGCTAAATCAATATTGGATTTTCCAGTATGATGATGCTACTACACTACTACACAACTTTCCAATCTGTTTTGGTTCATATATGAAATGGAAAAAACCAATTATTACATTATTCAAAATGACAGAATACATATTTATTTATTTATTTATTTATTTAAGCGTACATTAAATTTACAAACACTAGACTATCAAGACACTCAACATACAAACAGAATTTATCAAGATAACCGTAAAACTTAACATAATACAGTGCTTGCCTGATTTACTGATAAACAAATACACACGTACTAGTAGTTCAGGTATTCTTTATTTCAAGCATCATTGCGAAATGTCTTATCTCTGTTTCATTTAATACCTATTTTATCTGAAACTTTAACATAGTAGATCATAATCTTGGAAGAACTGATTTATTTTATGAGATATGGCTGTGTTGACTTTTGGTTAGAAAACGGTAAATTATTACATGGTTGGTCCGTTTTCATTACATACCTACAAACAAAAGCGCATATTACTTTTATATTCTGACGGAGAAAGAATAAGCGTAATTATAATAAAATCAAATCAAATCAAATAAATAGGCGTCTTTTTTATGTACATATTTATTTACAAATATGCACCATAAGTAAGTGCATTATTATCAATTTAGTATAATGAATGTTTATTCTACTCTACTGATGCTTATTTTTATAAATGTCATAATAGAGAGAGAACTGAGATAAGAATTCGAAACACATTATACACAAATACTTTTATAATATCACTGCCGATTAATACAATAAAAAATAAAATATACAAAATGAATTAATTGTATGTACTTAAGGTGTATGATAACCTTATAAAAAAAAAAAATTAAATAAATATATATATATATATATATTGTATAATTGTCCATAGTTAAATATTTAATGTTAATAAGTCCTATTGTAATTGGGTTTCCAATTAAATTGCGAAAATAATTGTTGTTTGTCCATGAATTTGAAAGGCGCCACAGAAAAATAGAGGTCCTATTGTGTCGACATTTTTATGGGTCCCAGACATTGAACGTCAAGTATATCTATTAAATTATATTATATAATCTTACGTGAAAATATTACACTGAATATATATATATATATATATATATATATATATATATATATATATATATATATATATATATATATATATATATATATATATATATATATTGTATATATAAATAAATGATATATTATAATTAATATATCTAGGTACATATGTATTCGTTAGTTGATTGTTATTTAATTATTTTTTAAGTTGCGGCGTGCGGATAATCAAATAAGAGACGGTTATATGTAAGTATATTACGCGATCTGTGATGTACATACATCGAAATTACACTATTTCAAGGTCGAGTACTGTTATTATTTGACCTTAAAACATGTTAATTGTGTAAAATTATAAAAATAATAATGATAATTGCTGATACTAAACTGTATTTGTGTGTTTATATACTATATGATATATATATTTAATTTTTTTATGCATACATACGTATGAATGCTATACGTATACATAAAAGCGCACAAATGCATTATGATGCCGTCAATAATACAATGATGATGATGATGATTTGTTGATTTCAGGCTGAAGATTTAATCGACGATTTGCTTTCGTTTGAATCAAGTTCGTTGGCGTCGGATAGTTTTAAAACAAACGATTCATTAACGGGCGCAGATCTACTCGTTAAACCAGAGCCACTAATTCTCAGTGATGCAGAGCTTCACGCGTTGGCCAAGGATCGACAGAAGAAGGACAATCATAACATGAGTATGTAATATTTCTAATTTGAGAAGGTACTTATATTAAATTCAGTTTTGCTCTTCTTCAACATTTCAGTCGAGCGACGCAGACGCTTCAACATAAATGATCGCATCAAGGAGTTGGGCACATTATTGCCGAAAACGAATGATCCATACTATGAGATTGTCCGCGATGTTCGGCCCAACAAAGGAACCATTCTAAAATCGTCTGTAGAATATATAAAATGTTTAAAAAACGAAATACAGCGGCTGAAACAAACAGAAGCGCGACAAAAGCAAATGGAACATCAAAATCGCAAATTGCTATCAAGAATACATGTTAGTTATAGAGCCTCAACATGAAGATGGCGTTATTAGTCTTCGCTACTTCAGCAATTAGTTATTTATGTCAGCGTCAATGGGAAACTTCGTTATAGGCAAAAGACGCGGGTTTCGAAATTTTATGTTAAATGCGCCTCTGCACATGCGCAATATGCTGCGTTTGTTTGGCTTCGTTGTAGAAAATGTAAAAATCCATTTAACAATTTAGCAACAATTATAGCTTTATTAAAGATGTTCGCAATTGCGTAAACACTATAACACTATTGCCCCTAATAAATTCAATGTTTTTTTTTCATTGATTCAACGACAAATGCAAGTGTATAGTGTATTCCTAAATTGGACCGGGGTGACCACGGTTCGATTTTTCAAGCTTATGGTATACGCGGTTCCTGAAGTATCTGGTTACTTTTAGCTGACCGCCGCAACCGAGCTTATTCGGCGGTTGCACTGGTCCAAAAATCAATAAATTAAAAAAATCCCACTCTTCCATATTATTTTATGTTTTATGCAGATAAAAGTTCAAACTGTCTAAACGAATTGGCAGCAAATTACTAATTTACCGACAAAACCAAGGTCAAAGCGTTCCGAAATGTCATCCTGAAAAATTTTAAACCGCGATCACCGTAACCGAACCGCGATTCAATTTAGGAATACACTAGTAATGTCTCAAAATAGATGAATGAACCGCCGATTCTGGCCATAAGGTTAACATGTCTCTCAGCGTTGAATGCGAACAAATTCGAACCCCGCGTCTTTTGTCTTTTGCCTATTAAATTCTTATCGCACAACACAAAGCGTTGAAAATGGTAGGTATCTTTCAAAGCTTGTACCGCTTGTACATTTTCGAAGACTAGTAGCGCCATCTTCATATTAAGGCTCGAAACTATTTAGCCTATATATATATATATATATATATATATATATATATATATATATATATATATATATATATATATATATATATAAAATTACTACATAGGAATTAGAAGTGCAGGCGAAATCTCACGGTCTATCAGTGTCTGATTTGAGTTTACCTACTTCAAACACGTCAACCACCTCGATGATACTTAATAACTTTAATAAAACAACGAATCCACCTCAGTCATCCGGTGTGATGACACCATTTTCTATGTTCCTATCAGACCCGGTAAGTATATATATATATATATATATATATATATATATATATATATATATATATATATATATATATATATATATATATATACATATATACATATATACATATATACATATATATATATATATACATATATACATATATACATATATACATATATATATATATATATATATATATATATATATATATATATATATATATATATATATATATATAAATAAAAAATATATAATAAATAAATAATTGTCAATATCTTATCACAGATGCCGGACGTAGTTACCGAAGCAGCATTGAACATGTCGAACATTATGGACGATGATGACCCTGTGAACGGTGACCCGATGTTGTCGTCGCATTCCCATCCACACGATCCGTTGTTATCCTCGCCCACAAATAATCATATTCACCGGCATTCACATTCGCGTTCGCACTGTGATGATCCAATGATCTGCGAACCCCGTTTGACATCCTCACCTGTATGTTCCCATCACAACATCGATTCAGTGGACGACACAGATTCTTTGGTTGATGATATTGATATGATGGTATGATGCACCCGAAGATATGTACATTCATTTTTCTTATCATTTCAACTTCTACAACGTCTTGAAATTTAAACACCTCGATTGCTCATTACCATACCATTGTTAATATATAAATAAATAAATAAATAAATATATAAGTGTATAAGTCTAGTGATATTAGTTTTAAATAACATGAGTTTATATGTAGAAAAATTTCGTTTAATATTCATTTTTGTGGAGTTTAAATATAGGTACCATTTATTATAATTTTTTGTTATTGTTATATTTAAAGATTTTAGTGTTGTAACTATAACCATTATAATGTTTGAGACAATACTTCTACGTGTCTGTATAGTAGTAGTAGTAGTACAAGTAGTATCTGTTTTTTATTGTATACTATGTAGTAGTACTACATACATAGCCCTACGGAACTTGAACACCTTTAAACGGAGCAGATTTAAATATAATCAAGGGAAAAAACAGTTCAATTCTGTTTTTCTCTTCTACAAATAACGCCAAGCTACTCAAAATCATACTTTTTGCCCGTTTTGACAATGTGAAACAATAATGTGACATGAAAACAATAATGAACGAACGAATGGATGGAATATAAACGTGGTTGTGTTTTTTTTTAAGTAAAGATGTACTATAAGCTTTAAACGACACTATCTACATGATCTTTATGTCGTCGATCTTATATCTGTTCAAGTTCCGTGAATCCTACTATAGTTACATTATTATTATCCAAATGTGGATTTTTGCTTATGAATGCGAAATAAATATTTTTATCACCTGTATATTGAGAACAGAAATACATACGTGTTATTTATTAAAATGCTGCTATTTTTTATCCTTACTTTGGCTTATCTTAGCGACTTGGTGCAAATGATGTAAAATATACCTAAATACGATACTATAGGTATGTATGTATGTACATATATATATATATATATATATATATATATATATATATATATAGTGATATATAGTAACGCACGCCTTTGTAGTGGTTACTGCGTCAAGTGAATAACTGTAAGCATGCGCACAGAACCAGTACCATGCAATATGGATGGCTATGGCAATAGCAATGGCATGGCATGGCGAGTGTGAAATACGTAAAGATGTTGTGAGTTTGTGATAATATATATTATATAAAATGTGATGTGTTTTGTTATGTTTGAAAAAGGATAATCATACGGTACAGTGGTTGTGTGCTAATTGATGTATATCAAAATTTAGTGCAGACATTTGGTATCTGTGCTGTGGAAATGGCGACAGACAAAATTAAAGTAGCTGTGAGGGTTCGTCCTTTCAACAGACGAGGTACCTGCATACGTTTTTCAATTCTCTCAATATGCATTCGTTTATTTTGGTGGTGGAACATGATTTTTTGTTGTGCAGTCATATATTTTCATGAATACTTTAAATGGCCGTTTATTTGCTTTATATAATTAATATAATAATAATAATAATCAAACAGATGAAAATATATGTACGAATTGGTTAATTAGATGATGCAATGTATGTGTGATTCAATACATATAATTTTTAATTACCGTATACCCTTATCTATGCAACATGTCATTATTTCTATTGATGATGATGATGATGATGTCATACTGTAGTGACATTTATATAAACAATAAGGAAATGCTATTGTTGCAGAGCTAGAACTTAACACTCAATGTGTTGTTGAAATGGAAAGTCAGCAAACGATTCTCCAGCAACCCTCGGATAAAATGGATAGGTATATTTGTTTATATTATAAGTATTTTTAAATGTCTACTTCTATTATTATTATTATTATTAATTTCGTTAAGAAACAACTGGCGACACAAAAGAAATGTTGGGCACGCGTACGCGCACGCGCACGCGAGCATATAAAATGTTTTTACACTAATTTCTGTTTTTTTTCAATTAGCTGTGTATAATATTACAAAAATAAAGAATATATCGCGCGCTTAAAGATGTCTAGATAAATATGTTTGTTTTCATTGCTTATCACAAGTAGTTCTATACCCATTCGTATTAACTTTCGACTGAATGCACGACTATCGATTTATATTATTTACTTGAGGTGATTCTTAGCAACTTCAAATAAAAAAAAAAATGAATATGTGTTCATTATTAAAGACTACCGATTCAAATGATTCATTTCTACATTTAAAAATAATAAAAATAAATGATTACGCTGATGATGTTTGGTGTTACAGAAAACAGCCAAAAACGTTTGCTTTCGATCATTGTTTCTTTTCTTTGGATCCATGCATTGAAAAATTCGCATCGCAAGATGATGTATTTGATTGTCTTGGCCGCGACATACTGGACAATGCATTTCAGGGATACAATGCTTGTATTTTTGCGTACGGTCAAACAGGTAACACATTTAACGCACACACCCCACCTAAACCACATGTCCTACTTTCTAAATATCATATCATTTTTATGTCTAATGTCTAATGAATAGCCACCACAAACACGCAATTCCGTAAATGATTATTTATTATTATAATGGAAGAAAACGATATGAATGAATCAAGATTATATGTTTATGTTGGACTTGAATTCAGTATTCAGTATTGTTGTTGCTATGAGTTTTGTTTTACGTACAGTTTCCTCAGTAGTAGTAACTAGGTGCATTTCAGGATCTGGTAAATCATATACGATGATGGGTACACAGGATAACAAAGGTATTATACCTCGATTGTGTGATTCGTTGTTTGATCTAATTGCGAAACAACAGAGCTCAGAGTTAATGTATAAAGTTGAAGTGAGCTACATGGAAATTTACAACGAAAAGGTAATTTTCATTCAGAAATATGACGTTTTAGAATATATTTATTTATATTTATACATCTATGCATTTTTTTTTTTTGCGAAAGGTTCATGATTTATTAGATCCCAAAACAAATAAACAATCTTTAAAAGTTCGTGAACACAATGTACTGGGTCCTTACGTTGATGGCTTATCACAGTTGGCAGTAACTGCATTTCAGGTACATATGTGTTGGTTTTTTTTTTTTTTTTTTTTTTTTTTCATAAATATATTCAATTCTTAACAATTACAAATCATTATTACGTTCATCAAGGATATTGATAACCTGATGACGGAAGGCAATAAATCAAGAACAGTTGCAGCTACAAACATGAACAGTGAATCATCACGTTCACATGCCGTTTTCACAGTGCTACTCACACAAATATTAACAGACATCAAAACGGGTGTGTCTGGAGAAAAAGTTAGTAGAATGTCCTTGGTCGATTTGGCAGGATCAGAAAGAGCTGTGAAAACTGGGGCTGTGGGGGAACGCTTAAAGGAGGGTTCTAATATAAATAAGTATGGTTCATGGTCATCTTGACGTTTGTTTGTTTTATTTATTTATTTATTTATTTATTTGTTATTAATTTCTGTTACAGATCTTTAACTACGTTGGGTCTAGTCATATCAAAATTGGCTGATCAGTCATCATCAGGGAACAACAAAACTATTAAAGATAAATTCGTGCCATATCGTGATTCAGTGCTAACATGGTTGCTCAAAGACAATCTAGGTGGAAATAGTAAAACAGTGATGGTCGCCACGATATCACCGTCCGCCGACAATTACGAAGAAACACTCTCCACGTTACGTTACGCCGACAGGGCCAAGAGAATCGTAAACCATGCCGTCGTCAACGAGGACCCTAACGCCAGGATCATCCGAGAACTGCGGCAAGAAGTTGAGACGTTGAAGGAGATGCTGAAACATGCGACAGGATCGCCGGTCGGAGACATCCAACGTGTGGACATCCACAAGAAGCTGAGCCAAAGTGAAAAGCTAATGAAGGAAATGTCTCAGACATGGGAAGAGAAGCTGGTGAAAACCGAACGCATACAAAACGAACGCCAGCAAGCGCTGGAGAAGATGGGCATCAGTGTGCAGGCATCCGGTATCAAAGTGGAGAAAAACAAATATTATTTAGTCAATTTAAATGCCGATCCGTCGCTGAACGAATTGCTCGTGTACTACCTGAAGGAACGCACTGTCATTGGTGCTCGTGGTGCACCGTGCGAACCAGATATACAACTGTCCGGCCTTGGTATCCATCCGGAGCATTGCGAGATAACCATCGAAGATGGCGGTCTGTTTTTGAAACCATTCGCAAACGCACGTTCGTTCGTCAATGGCTCACACATTTTGGACCGCATTCTATTACACAACGGCGATCGGATCGTCTGGGGAAACCATCATTTCTTCCGGGTGAATTGTCCGAAAGCCATCACTGCTAACACTACTACATCGGAACCACAAACGCCTGCGCAGACAATTGATTATAATTTCGCTCGCGACGAATTGATGCTGAACGAATTAAGCAATGATCCCATTCAAACGGCGATTGCCCGTCTAGAGAAGCAGCACGAGGAAGACAAGCAGGTCGCGCTAGAAAAACAGCGGCAAGAGTATGAACGACAATTCCAGCAGCTACGCAACATCATGTCACCTTCGACACCATATCCGCCGTACGTTCCGTACGATCCGCTGCGTCTAAACGGTAAGTTCACACCGTGCACACCCACCACTCAGATGAAAGTCGAGAAGTGGGCACAGGAGCGAGACGAAATGTTCAGACGAAGTCTCGGCCAATTGAAGGCAGACATTTTGCGAGCAAACTCACTCGTGCAGGAGGCAAACTTCCTTGCGGAAGAAATGAAAAGGCAAACAAAATTCAGCGTGACACTCCAAATACCGCCCGCAAATCTAAGTCCAAACCGGAAGCGCGGCTCATTCGTCAGCGAGCCGGCAATACTTGTGAAACGCATTACCTATGGCAGTCAAGTGTGGAGTATGGAGAAGCTGGAAAACAAACTGATTGACATGCGAGAGATGTACGAAGACGAAGAGCGCCGCGGCGGGGATCAAATGGGCGGTGTCATGAATACCACAATGATTGCATCAGCAACCACACTCAAAGAAACGATCATCGATCCGTTCTATGAATCGCAAGAGAATCACAATTTGATTGGCGTCGCCAACATATTCCTGGAGTCACTGTTCCACGATGTGCGTCTGGATTACCATACACCGATAATTAGTCAACAAGGCGAAGTCGCTGGACGATTGCAAGTCGAGTTGAGTCGCATTGCCGGCGTGTTTCCGCAGGACCGCATATGCGAAGCTGCATCGGAAAGTTCCAGCGACAGCAGCCATGAAGATGACGAATTGAATAACAATAATAACACATCAGTGACGTGCCGTGTTGCCATTAAACAGGCATCTGGGTTACCTTTGTCCCTCTCGCATTTCGTGTTTTGTCAATACACGTTTTGGAACCATCCGGAACCCATTGTCGTCGCACCATTTGTTACCCCAGACTCTTCAAATCGAAAGCGGCCAGAAAACGGCCATCGCCATCGCTCGGATTCGATGTCATTCAAGTTCGATCACACGAAAGATTTCACAATCACAATTAACGAAGAGTTCGTGGAGCATTGTACAGAAGGTGCGCTCTCAATCGAGGTATGGGGACATAGAAGTGCTGGATTCTCACGTACAAAGCCCGGCTGGGAGGTGGAACAACAATTGGCAAAAGCACGCTCATTGGCGGACCGATGGAGCGAGTTGAGTAGAAAAATTGAACTGTGGATTGAGATTCAGGAATTGAATGACCAGGGTGACTATACGGCTGTCGAAGTAAATAATAAACCGGAAATGCCAACGGGTGGTGTATATCAATTACGCCAAGGCCAACAGCGGCGAATTGAAGTGCGAGTAAAACCAGTCCAGAACTCGGGTACGTTACCAATCATTTGTCAGTCGATTGAAAGCATCGAAGTTGGTAGTGTTATATTGCGGAAACGAGTACAGAAACCGTTGGATTCTTACCAAGATGAAGATTTATCCGTGCTACGGGACAAATGGAGTGATGCGTTGATGCGACGCCGCGAGTATTTGGATCAGCAGATTAAGAAATTGATTGACAAATCTGGTATGTGATTTTATTACATTATATATATATATATATATATATATATATATATATATATATATATATATATATATATCTATATATCTACTTGAACACCTAGCTTTATTCATTTGCCTTTTAGAAAAAAGTGATCAAGAAAAGGACAGAGAACAAAGTTTAATGGATCAGTGGGTAAATTTAACAGAGGAACGAAATGCTGTATTAGTTCCTCAAGCAGGCTCTGGTATTCCTGGAGCGCCAGCTGTATGGACACCACCATTAGGCATGGAGCCATATATACCAGTTTTGTTTTTAGATTTGAATGGTATATATATATATATATATATATATATAAATATATAAATATATAAATAATAAAAAAACATTTTTTTAATGATATACATGATTTGATTGATTGCACAAGCTGATGATCTTTCGAGACATCAATCTGGTGAAGAAGTTACCGTTACTGGTCAACATTCCATATTGCCCAAAGAAATGGGAAATAAATTCTATAGTCTACAAATATTACAACACTTGGACAAAGATGTGTGCGCTGTAGCATCATGGGATTCATCGATTCATGATACGCCTCATCTGAATAAAGTGACTGAAAGTATGTAATCGATGTGTGTCTTTTATATTAGAATAGCAGCAAATAAAACTTACTTATATTGTGCATATCTTTCAGCAAATGACAGAGTATATTTAATATTGAAGACAACGGTGAGACTCTCGCATCCAGCACCGATGGATCTGGTGCTACGCAAACGCCTCGCATTAAACATTTACAAGCGACAAAGTTTCACAGATCGAATAAAACGGAGAATTGCGCGCACCGATATACTGTTGCAAACCGGTGTTACGTATGAAGTTGTTTCAAACATACCGAAAGCAAGTGAGGAGTTGGAAGATCGAGAATCACTTGCACAAATTGCCGCCTCTGGTGAAGATTGCTCACTTAGTGATGGTGAAACATATATAGGTGATATATCATATCATATCATATATATATATATATAATTATTTATGTGTTTAGAGAAATATACTCGCGGTGTAAGTGCTGTTGAGAGTATTCTCACTCTGGACAGATTACGACAAAGTGTTGCTGTTAAAGAATTACTGCAAGCACAAGGTCAGTCGCTCATGCGAAAAACATGCAGTGTTCCGAACTTCTCACAGGTAATATAGTATTTATCAATCAATTGGCTTTTGTTTTGGTCGCTTTTCATAAATGAAATGTTACTTTACATCATCTACTCTACATACATTGCTTTCATATTCACTCAGGCTTTGGAAAACAAGAATGGGGTGAGTGAATGTGTGCAATTCGGTTTTCATAGGACGCATTCCTTACCCCCTTAACACAACATATAAATCATTTCATTTGTTTTTGCCAGTTAGTGTTACTTTTACCGCTCGTATATATTTTAATTACATACAATTTCAGTTGATGAGATTCGATATGAGTTCCGAATCATTAAATATGCCTCGGTCTGAGAGTTTCGCCGATTTGAACAGCGATCACACGACCTCATCAACACCGTCGACATCACGCGTTCGGTCCAATTTTGGTAAGAACATCGAGGTCGATATAACAACACCTCCGAAACCGTTTGGACTAGGTATGTACTGTATACATTCACGAATTTTAATATATCATTTTCACTCTATCTATCGTGTAAAACCCGAACGATTGGAAATGTTCCGCACAATAAATATGTACACTGTTGTTCAGATATAAAGTCGTCTCACTTAAACGACAGACCTATGTAGCAAAGGATTGAAGAAGGTTGCAGGGTTAGGTTAGGTTAGGTTAGGTTTGGTTTGGTTTGGTTTGGTTTGGTTTGGTTTGGTTTGGGTGTTAGGACGTTATATATGAACATCAGTATACATTTCCACATATGTACATTGGTTTCAATTATTGTTTACTAATTTTTGTTTTGATTCTTTTCTGCAACCACAAGGCTCCATTCTGTCAGGTAAAATGGAGGCTTGCATATTGAGATTGCTATTTAGGTGGAAGACAGCAAAAATTGTTGAAAATGAATGTACAATACTGTTGTATTTAGCTGTGCCGAAGCAACGCCGTGCATTTACGAGCTCAATGACTTTGAACAACACTATAACGAAAACGAAATTGTTGATTCATTCGCAATGATAGTGTCATCAATGGTCAATGCGTTCGCTTTGCTGGGCATTGCATCTATGTATGATATTTGATGTGTAGCAAATTGAGATTAGTCGATATTTATATTTATTTTATTATACATTTGCATGGTACGTGAACGTGATTTATTTGTCATCAACAACATCTGAAAAGTACCTCCGGTTCTGATATATTTATTGCATTGCATACATTGATTATATTTTATTTCGTTACTTCATTGTCAGGTTACACTTGCATTTTTAGATGTCATCACTTTTACATTCGTTCAATTATATTTATATTGCGTTCAGATAAAAATTAACTGATCAATCGTTCAACCCGACCACTTTAGGTATCTTATATACATTTATATAAAAATAAATCAATAAATAAATATATATATATATATATATATATATATAAAATTGTTTAAAACTAAATTTATTAAGAAGCAGAAAATTACCTAAGAGTGTACTTGTTTATAGTATAATTGGCAATAGTTGGAGTGCATGGCCTGTTATTTGTTACGCCCATGTCCTATCATCTGCGATTTTTTATATGATGCGACACGGTGGCTTTAGTGTAGGTACTTTACATACAAGCAAAAAGTACTTACCAATAATTGGATTATTGATGATTGATACGAGTTATTAACACTTTATTATTACGTACCTACTGTATAGATATATTGCAGTTTTATTGTAGATGGTTAGTAGTAGCCTTTAACACCTGTTTGCAATTTCTGATAACAGGTCAAAAACTCCTAAATTTTTCGTTATTAGATTAGTTCAGTCAATTGACGATTAACGGATGAAAGAAATGAAATTTAGTATAGCTTCATCACACACACACACACACACATACACACACACACACACACACACACGCACATACTGAAATTATGTCAGCTAATCAAAGTCTACTTTTATTTCAGCACGGCCAACATTCTTAAATCTAAACATTAATCTGAATGCTTTACGACTACAGCAACCGCCTGGTGGACCTAAACGTATGTTGGCTGTCCTATTTGTTTTGTTATTTGGTTTTATATTTTTCTTTTATTTGTTTCGACTAGCAATTCCGATCATATATAATTCCTGATGATTTATAACAGTTACTAGATGTTATTTTTATTTATGTTTTTATTTAGGCTGCACCTATCGTTCGAAATATCACTTAGATGTTGTCGCACTTTATTTTATCGTTCTGTGTTTGAAACAAATATACTTACACATATATTATTTCAGCATCACCAGGTAATCCGAAAATTGGACTGCGAATGACGACACTTCACGAAGAACGCATGACTGGTAGCGGACGAAAACATTCACTCGATTTTGATCGCACTCATAGTATTATTGAAGAAGACAAGCAGTCCGAATGTAGTGAAGATAACAAGCACGATTTTTCTGAATACGAATCTCATCATCAGGTAATTGTAAATAATAATAATAATAATAATAATTATTATTATTATTATTATCATCATCAACATCATCATCATCATCATCATTATTATTATTATAACTGTTACAGCGTCAACTGTTTTTTATTCAGAACCTAATGTTTCCAAATACAAATCGAACACGTCGTACACTTCCTGCATCACGGACGTTGGATTCTCTGGTAGAATTTCAACAAGGAACGAAACAAACCAGCACACCATCTACCAGTTCGAGTGGATATGGTTCCCAAGCCGTTTCGTCAACGAATCTAACGAATGATGATTCAATGTCATTGAAAAGTATAAGTGTTGATGAAACACCTGACATGGAAACCAGAAACTCGTTTGTTGCAAATGATTTGCAGCCTGTCACGGAGGTATGCGATCAGATACACGACGATGATGATGGCGGCCACCATCATCATAACATTATGCGATACAATGACAGACAAATTGTTGCTTATGATGACATTCAAAAACGATGCCAACATTCGGATGTTGCTGAGGATGATGGCGATGGAAAAAAACACATTGCTTCAAATGATGATGATGTCATCGTTGAAATCCCAGTTAAAGATTTGAAAACATTCAATGTAAAAAAATGTCTTACAAGCGAATCAGAGAAATACGTAGAACAGAAGTGCATTGAATACGATTCACCAACAGAAGGCACGTCCATAATAAAAACGAAATTATCGCCGGGAAAAGTCGTACGTAGACGTAAAACGAGTACGAAAAATCAACATTTGTTACAACAGCAGCGGGCTTCGTTTCCACTTGCGCGTCCACAGATGTCCGAGAGCCGGCAAGCTCACCATCTTGAACAACAATTGTCGAACTTGGCGTTGCACAATGGCGACATGGATTCCTCTATAGACATTGGTGGTAATAATAATAATAATAATACAACATGAATAAATGAATAATATAAACAAAATACGACAACCATGTTGTGTATTTATTTACTTACTGTAATTTAGATGAAATATGTGATGGCAATTCGGCGTTCGGTTCCCGTCCGGATCTACATCGGATGATTGATACACCGATGCCTGAATGGGTTGTGAATGGGGAAAGCGTACTAATACGTCCGTATAATTCATCTGGCGTTGTAGCATATGTGGGAAGTACAGAGTTTTCTTCAGGTACTTGGATTGGTGTAGAACTGGATGCTCCAACAGGTACATTTCTCGAAAACATTCATTGTGAATCTGTAATGATTGATGATTGGTTAAAAGGTAAAAATGACGGTAGTGTACATGGTGTACATTATTTCACGTGTAGACCGAAACATGGCATCTTCGTTCGAGCAGACAAACTAATTCAGGACCGGCGAGGACGCGCAATGCGGACTTACAAAACCGAAGCGCTTAGATCAAATTCAAACCGATGTGAGTAAATGTTTATTATTATCATAAATGATTATGTGAAGTGAAGTGTTTTATTGTTTTACGATACATTTTATAATACAACAGTCTGTTTTGTTTTTGTTTCTGTCTCTGTTTCTGTTTTGTTTTGTATGCAATATACATTTGTTGAATAAGTAATAAGGAAACATAAAAACATCCATACATGTGTTTCTATTGGTATTTATAGATGAAAGTAATGCTTCATTATCAAGATCACGTAGTCGAGGTGATAGTTTGAATACAATGGGTAATCGTTACAGAACCAAGTAGGTTCCATAATATTATATTCTTTGCCAGTGTCACTCGGAACATAAAACCTAGTCCCCTCCATATTTTCCACCCAATTACACATACATACATACATACATACATACGTACATACATACATAGATAAAACACTTACTTATACTTATACTTATTATTATATTAAACCGAAACATACATTCATTATTTAATTAAATTATGTATTCGCCATGCCGTCCATATACAAATGGCATAGCTTCTTATTTCTACAGTGCAGTTTTGAATTTGTTTTAATTACTTTTGACGGTAAAGAAATACATATTATGCGGTATATCGTGTGTGTTGTACACACATTGTTTTTTAATTAAAATCATTTATTTTGTCATACTGTTACGGATACCTGATAAAGTAGCTTTGAAACCATACTAGTTGTTTGTGATACACTGCGCTCTCCTGATTATTTATTTGAAATCGTTTCAAGAGAGATCTGTCATTTTATTATTTACATAATTTATATATATATATATATATATACTTATGAAATCATTTATTTATTCAAAATAAAGAAATAAGAAACAATAGTCCGTTCTATATTAGGTACTATACATACCAGCATCGGTTTAAAAAACAATAAAGTTTCACAATCTTTTAGCAATTTTAGTACAGTAGTAGTCTAATATTAGTAGTTCTATACAAGTGATAATTAATTAAAAATATGAAATAACTTACTATTATGTGTGTAGTTTTTAGAGGACGTAGTAGTATAATTTTAAATGATGACATGAGTGCTTTGTTCTAAATTTACTTATATTTGTTTTCCTTTTTTTTAAGTATATGCATTCCATTTATTTTATTTCACGTATTACGATTGATTTAGGTATATATTTTAATTACGATTTAAATATGCAATCCAACTTGATCTAGTCTTTCTAAGTAAGAAAAAAAAAAAAAAAAAATATATATATATATATATATATATATATATATATATATATATATATATATATATATATATATATATATATATATATATATATATATATTGAAGAAGGTTGTATTTTTGTCCATATATAAGCCATCATCTGTGAGTCACGAAATCTGTATGTGGTATTATAATCAATCAATCAATCAATCAATATTTGTCCAAAATAGAAATTATTTCTGTCCAGTCAATCAATAACAATAATAATTAAATTAATTATATAGAATAATAAGTTGTAACATTAAGTATCAATTTAGAATGAATTAAAATTGATGGTCGCACATTGTGGTAATATGTTCATCGTCTTCTTTTTGTTTTTGTCTATTGCACGTCACGCAATACAGGAGTTCAGTTTGCTTTCGTTGGTAACAAATTGAATTGGTCCGTTATTTGTTGCATTCATTCATTTATTATTAGGGTGCTAAATTTACGCAATTTTTAATGGCGAAATTCTTTCTTATTTATTCATGTATAATGTGTATGTATTGAAAATATAAGTTGAAAATTCAACAGGTTAAAAAGTATGTAGTTGCAAGAAAACACAGTTTACATATATACATACATACATACATAACAAACAAGTAAATAAGCATACTACTTATATTTTTAGAGGTATCGTAGAAATTAATTCTTTTTTTTTTTCTCATCATTTTTATTTGCGCTGCTATCTATCAGCTGATGAAACTAATAGTGTAGATATTGCTGTACATATTTGTTATTATTATTATTATTATTATATGTATATTTGAATAATTATTTGTCACAACAATTGTTTTCTTTTTGATTAAATAACTGGTAAATTTGCTCTACTTACATAATTATATGTTATATTTTATTCATTGTAATATAACTAACTAATCAGCAATATCAGTGTGTTTATGTGTAGTATATACGTTATTAATAAAATATTGATAGATGGCTTATATTTTAATTAAGTATGTAAATTATTGTTGTTAACTCCGTTTATGAATTTATACACTAAATTATTAAAAACAAGTGATGTTTTATATAGTTATTCTTACATTTGATTATTGTTAAATCACATTTTCAAATATTATATCTCTATTTTTTAACTTCTTTATTTAATTCACCATGTGTTGTATTATTATTTTACTCTTTAGGCTGATGATTTTATTTAAGCTGAATTTAGAGATTGTAAATACTTCCTTCTTTATTTATTATAGCAGCTAAATACATGATAATATTATAATGCTAATTACAATATGTTTAACATCCACAGCGGCATAATTTCGAATGTTTTTTTCTCTCAAAGTACAAATATTCCTGAAATTATATTTATAATTAATCAATCTATGCTATTGATTGCTCGTTGGTATTTATTATTGGTCTTACCAACAGAAATGCAGCGCCCAATAATAGTGCCTTATCTTTAGCTGGAGATTCTCTGCTGGGGAATTTTAAAGAAAGATTATAGTCAACCAATATTTGATCCCATTGATGACGGATATTTCCAAGTTCCATTGTTCTATCCGGCGAATAAATCTAGAATTATTATTTTTCATCATAAACGCACACATACATATATATATATATATATATATATATATATATATATATATATATATATATATATATATATATATTTATATCCATAAATCAAAAACTCACTTTAAAATGTGTGCCTTTGTTTGAGCAATTTAAATATGTTGAGGGCGCCTCTATTTTATATATTATATTATTATGATCGTTGACAACTGAAAATGTTGGCTTCATAAACGTCCAATCTTGCCTAATAACGCCTAAAAGTACGCCTGGTGGAATCCATACTTGCAATTCCTTGAATAAATTCAATTGAATATTCACCAGATGTAAAAATTGAATGCAATACATACTTGCAGATAACATCCACATAAACAGTTGGTGCAGGCAAAACTCCTAATGAAACTCAAAGATTCCTGGCGTGTTTGATCATACAATCGCATACTAAATGCCCGTTGTGATCCAAAAAGCATTCTTTGAACAGACGTCGAGGTTTCATTTGCCAAGTACAATGTTTCACCTTGTGGCACTTTGATCGTGTACCTGTTTTCTGACTCAACATTGGCTAATACTATATAAATGCATTTGGTGCTAATACAATTGTTTGGTCTGGTTAAATATTATTTATATATATATATATATAGTATGTATATTGAATACTAACAGTCGTTCAATTCGAATGTTTGTTGTATATAGATTTCTTCTGCACCTGTTAGGAAATCTAAACCGCACATAGGTGTAAATTGGGTCGAATTTGTTGTCCTCCAGTCAATTGTAGACACAGGAATTGGCCTTCGTGAACCAGGAAAATCTTATAAAATATGTATAAGACCGGAGGAAATAAATGAATAAATATATATATATATAAATAAAATTCTATTAAATTACACACGTACCTCCACTTATTTGTGGCTGGATTGTAATTGTTGTTGCTTCGGTAAATATCGGAAAATCTAGATCTAAAATATGGATACATAAATTATATTAAACATTCTGCAATATAAAATTATTATACCAGTAACTGGCATATGAAATGCATCTGATTCACGCATTTGACTCATTTTTAATAGTTACACACAATGGATAATAGCACACTGTCCATTTAAAACAGATAAGCGCATATTTCATATTGGGTATCTAATCTTTTCTTCATATCTAATGCAGATATCAAACCCTTGTTTCAAAACAACACGTAGCTTTTTTATGTATATTATTATCAAAAAAATAATCTTGATCAAATAACATATGATATCATCCAAATCAATAGAAATTATCCATTGAAAGATAGATGTATACGATTTTCTTCTTGATCACGTGTCTCGTTGCACAATATTGATTCTTTGATTTGGAATAAACGGTATGTATGTATGTATGTACTATGTTTTCAGCATAAATAATATTATGTACCTACTTATTTTGTAATAACGAGTGTGTGTGTGTGTGTGTGCATGTGCGAATTTTGTCTGCATCTTATATTTAACAAAACGTGTAAGTGCACTTGATATGATATGCATGTCTATATTGTATTTAAGTTTTATGGAACAAGCGTGTAAAGTAAGCTCAATAAATAACGTTTAGTAAATGAGGAAATTACAAGAAAGCTATTTTTTAAGTATTACTTATCTATATATAGGTATATATATATATATATATATATATATATATATATATATATATATATATATATATATATATATATATTTTATTTATTTGATATAATTTTTTGCAATAATATGTATACAATTAACAGTCGATATTTATCAGTTCAACATTAAAGCAAAATTAACACATCGATTTTAATAATAACGTGAATAGAAATTGAAGTAGGTATTTAAATACGACGACAGCAAGTGCAGCAACATGTCAATTCGGTCGTTGCTGTACGATACTATGTAGGTAGATGACATAAGGTTGACCTCTGATAAATTAGATGGGCAGCATCAAGACATATTTTGAATGGCAATGCCAGATAAATTAATTTATCGTACGCGCGCATGCAGAATTTGTAACATTTTGAAAAGTCTACAATTTCTTAATAAATTACATATTTAAGGATAAATCATTGTTAAGAACGACAATTATATTCGATCTATTTTATAGATTCCGCAAATGTTACGGATCTATAAACTTATTCAGAATCACACAATTTAAATAATAAAATGTAGATAAAAAAAATTGGTTCATTGATTTAGCAGCAATAAATAAATAAATAAAAAAATAAATAAATAAAAAGAAACATTGTGTTATATTATATTTGCTTTATCGATGTATAGTAACTTGATCAGTATCAGTGTACGGTTGTTCTGATTCGCATATCCTTTTGTCGCAATGGCCATTCAACTCCATGGGTGCAGACTCGTGTATGTCCCTTAGGTAGTCAACAGATGGACGTGCTGCCCACTGACACACAATGTCCCCTTGACAAAGTAAATCTGCTTTCGATAGAAACATTACGTCGCAATTCGTTAATAGTACTTGGTTATTTTTGGAATTCTGTTGAATGTGAAAGAATGTAGATAGAGATGGGATGTTTTTATGTATGTATGTATGTATGTATGTATGTATGATGTGCAAATGAAACATATAAATAATATGATACTTACACATAAATAGCAGAATTGATGCCATTTGCACAACGAGTAAAATAGCGCAGTTTGCTCACCGACGATTACACTTTGGCAACGGCGGTCAATCACTGGACATGTATCGTCTTCTCTCGCATCTATTATTTCATTTCGCTCATTTCGGCTTAGATCCTGATTCGAATAGCTTTCGCACTCTTTTGATATACATTTCCTCCGTTCAATACGTAATAATGGATTCGGGTTGTTTTTCATAGCAACGCCAGTTTCCGGCGCTTTATTCTGATTTTCTTTTGCTTTGAGGGCGTATCGTTGCGCAGCCAAACTAGTTTTGAATTCGCTCAATGCTCTGCGCATTTTTTCCAAGCTGTAAGCCGCCGCTAAACGTGCGATCACTTTATCTTTGACTTGCTGTACATGTTTCGGATCTGGGTCACCTTCATGTGCGCCCGTGTACTTAAGTGCTTCGTCTATGATGTGATCTTCGATGTTTTCTAACTTGGTGTTCATGTCACCAATTTTTAAAGCGTCTGCACTGCTCTTGGTTTCTGTACTTTTCTTTTCAATGTCGGAGTCTTGTTGTTTGTTGTTGACTGCTACTTGATCGCTATTCCGAAAAATATTTAATGGAAATTCGTAGTTGCGTTTCATTGCTTGATTAACGACTTTATTATAGCGTTTTAAAAGCCAGTCATTGTCAATTTTATTACTATTGTTGTTACCGAACGCGTCGGATTTTTTCTTACGTCGATCAATGCCAAAGTAGTTGGACCAATCGATAGACTTCTTTTTAATGTTCAATGGTTCATCTTGGAGACTTTGGACATTTGGTTTATTATTTGGCATTGCTGAGATTTT
Organism: Nebria salina; assembly: GCA_944039245.1. NCBI lineage: Eukaryota > Metazoa > Arthropoda > Insecta > Coleoptera > Carabidae > Nebria > Nebria salina. The sequence goes on along the minus strand of OX063288.1, from coordinate 94,408 downwards.
CGATGATTTTTTCAACAAGTCAATTGCTCGCGTTGGTGCCACTTTTGTAGCAATTACTACTATTGATTTTTTATTTGTTGTATGTTTGTCGTTGCTAGTAAGGTTCACTTTTTTGTAATGACTACTCACAAATATGTTTGTGAGATCTTTCATTACATTCGGATCCGTACCGGACGCACTGTTCAATGTTCTATTTTGTGTGTGCTGACCATCGTCCCGGTTGAACCGGTCACGTTTGTAATAATTAGCAGTCGTCCCATAAAAATTGCTACTTCGTTTAGCGACGGGAAATCTCTTATTACGGCCCGCGTACACATATTCGTCCTGTTGCTGTCCTGCGTTTCGGCTGGGAAATATATTATTTAATTCGTAGTGCAGTCTCTCGTAGTTACCAGATGGCGTTTTTAGCTTATTTTTCAAGAAGTATAAATTATTGTCATCCGGCTGATACGACGAACGTTTCCTGTATCCGACGCCGGACCAGCCCAGCGTAGAGTAATCTGCGCCACCAGGTATTTGTCGTTTGTGAATTGGATCTGATGCATACATTGGCTCATCGAAATGATGTTGCTGGTATTTATTATATTTTTGCCATAAATTATCAATCATATCCATGTATTCTGCGTTATCGCCAGCACCACCCCCTTCCATGTTGTCCTCGGAGTTGTCTTGTAGCTTTTGCAAAAACATCGCTGTTAATTTATCATGTTGCTCTTTGTCTTTTTGACTCTCCATACGTTCCCTGAATGAAGATAGCATTCTTTTATTCATGCCTTCAGTTTTCAATTCTCTGTTATTATTGTCGTCCAAATAATCGAACAGAATCTTTCCGATTTGAACATCCGGTAGTCTTTCTGCGTAGTCTATGGTGGTATAAGGAGCCTCATTGTCTGTACGTTCATCTGTACACACACATATATATATATATATATATATATATATATATATATATATATATATATATATATATATATGTATATACATTTATATACATTTACATACATACATTTCTATCGATAGATACAGAGTATGAAACATATAATGATTTTTTTTTATAAACTAACCAGATTCATCTTGAATTGCATCTTCGTTTGGTTGATGGTGTCTATAATATGTCGGTAAATCAGATTGTAAGTAAAAGTCTGGATTGTACAGTTCTGGTTCGGGTACATCTCTTGGCGGATGGGTAATGGATAGTAAAGTATTACGCAAAATGTCTGCCTGGGCGTTGCTCTTCGCTGTTACCATTACGAAAATGTACACGAATATTCGCCAATATGATGCATATTGCATATTCTCCATTTTGTTTCGGCGAAATAGCACTCGCTTTAATATATAAAAGTAACTATTATAAACGAACAATGCATTTATTTGATTGGACATAATATTTTTAAAAAATGAAATACATAACCAGGAGATAATATACTGTTGCACAAAAAAGAAATGACTACGTAATGCTAAATATAATGATTTATTACGTAAAATAATTTGACTAACCTTACTGATAATGACGAAATCCGTTTTGTCGTTTTATTTTGTTCTATTCTGTTCTGATTGTAACGAAATAAAACAATACAACAGTCACGTCGGATAGAGTAGAGTTGAGAAACGAATGTCAGCAAGGAACTGACATCCGTTTTATACGTATCGACGGATCATTTGCCGAAACGGCGCTTGATTCGCTGGAATACCGACGCGAAACCGGTCGATATCAGATGTTCCGAATACCTAATACCTCTTACACGCTCGCAAATGTAAAGCAATATTTTCTCATTTTCCACATGCAAACGTATATAATAACGATAATGAAATAATACACCAAGTGTTGGAATAAATATTTAAACTTTATTTTAAAACATATATTATACGCGTGAATACAGTACAGTACAGTACAGTACATATTAATAATAGTATTTTAAAAACGAAATGGCTTAATAATAATAATAATAATAATAATAACTGCAAGTAGTTCATCAATCTACTTCATTGCTTTGGGGCATGTGAGCTTGACAAGTCCAAAAAACGACGATGCATGGTCGAAGAATGCGTATCGGAGCATTTCAATATCTTTAATCATAATTTGATCACCCTCTTGCAGATATTCTACAACTGAAGTGTAACAACTGTTTGCCTTCGTCAAATTTCTTTCCGAATGAGCAGTCACTGTGCATTGAGCGAAGTACTTGTTGTTTTTAAATATTCTATACCCATTCTTGTCATGGTTGTCTAAGTAGTATATCTAAAACAAAGTAAAATTATTTATAGATTAATAATAATAATAATAACAACGCCCGTATACATATGTAATGAATGCAATCTATAACCTGTGCGTATATAAAATACAAGCCCGTTTCTTTAATCGTCAGTGTACCATTGTGCATCTGATACAATCGATCCATACCCAACGTCTTCACCCAAGAACTCGGATGCCAATCAACGTATAATCCTTCGGGATGTCGCAAGCGTCCATTACCGTCGTAGTGTTCATGACGATTGTGTTCGTATTTGTCCATATTGCCAGTAAAATGTATTGCAGATATGATTCGTGCTGCGCGCGTATGTCTCTCGTCCATCGTTTCCAAATGAGCGCTTCCATGTTTCTTACGACGATGTCCATGTCCAGGTCCAGGTGTAATCGTCATTTCAGGACTTTGTTCCTACAAAGTGAATTATTTGTATCTAATAAGTATCTAATCTATGCTATAGTTTTTCTAACATACATACATACATACATACATACATACATACATATGTATATTATACATACTTGAAATTGTTGCTGCGATCTTCGAACCAGAGTTTTCCTGCTCCTTTTCTTTGAAGTATCTTCGTTATCTGTGTTCATAACACGAGAAGTAGGTGAAATAATCAGTGTCTGCTTTTGATGACGGGCATGGCGTACTCTATAAGGCCATCTCCTATTTAATAAATAAACTATATACATATATATATATATATATATATATATATTTTAATTATTATTAACCCGTGTAAATTTTGAATTGGTGTGGTGTTATCATTATAACGTCGTTGCTTTAAAATTCCAGTGTTCGTAGTTGCTTTATCAAGAGATGAATACAGCTGGAAAGTATCTGCAACACTATTATCATTTCTGCTTGCAGTTCCGTTTTGTTTACGATGAAGATACGACTCCGCAATAATTGGTACACCATCAATAGTGGCTGACAGTATTTCTCGCTTATTTCGAGATATTATGTTGGGTTTTACGGTCAGGCCCGCCTGTTGACCCTGACCTTTGTTTATAATAACATAATCATTCGGTTTGGTATTTATCTCATCATCCCGACCGGAGTATTCAATTGTGCCGTTAAATTCGGAATTGAAATCTGTTTTCTTGTCTGCAGCATCATTATAATCCTAATATTTATATTTATATTTATATATATATATATATATATATATATATATATATATATATATATATATATATATATATATATATATATACATCCCTCGAGAAATGAGGGTATGGAAAAATATCTTAAGGCAATTCAGCAATTTAATAATAAGATTCTTTGAATTCTCGTAATCACCAACCGACCGAACCATTATTGATCGTTGGTATAAATTTAAAAGAAATGTTCATTTTAAAAATTATGTTCCATTAAATAATATACATATGTAGCATCAATTTTTACTATAATTAAATTTGAGGTAAATAATAATAATAATAATATATATATATATATATATATATATATATATATATATATATATATATATATATATATATATATATATATGTGTGTGTGTATATATAAATTCAATTTGAATTTATATATAATTCAAAGTTTAGCAATCGTAAAACCAGTTATGTATATGTTTTGCAGTGAATGACCGAAGTATTCCAAATTTATTAAATCAAATTATTTTTCTCCGAAAATCAGAACAATGCGTTATTTTTTGTTAATTCAATTTTAGTACAACAATATTTACAAACGACAAATAGTATTACAAACCTTCACCATATTATCAGTTCCAGGAAGCGGTCAACGCAGTTGTGATATGATTATATTTTTATATTAATCAGTTAGTTGGTTTCCTTACCTCATATTCAATCGGTTTATTTATTTCTTCAAAGAAATTGCTGTCTAAAAACTGATACATGAAATCCATATCTCGTTTCAAAGCGCCAATTTCAACGCGAAGTTGATCAATTTCTTTATTTTTATACATTGCAGTGTAAACAAGTATTATGTGTAGCGTGAAAATACATACTATTATAATTGTCTTGCTTAGTAATGAATTATTCGATTTGCGTATCTTGCGATTAGTTTCATTCGCATTATAAAACCCTTTCGTATTATTTAATTCAGGTTTATATTTCTGCATATCCACTTATAGTTAACTAATTTGGTGTACCTATATTTAAGATTTTAATTATGTGTGTGTGTGTATACTAGGCTGGATGCTCCGCATACAGCGTCTGAACTGATACTGTTTCTATCTAAGTCAACTTTTCAATTTTTGTGACATTGATACATTGACCAGACCAATGCAAGATAGATAACATTTATTTGTACATACAATAAATAAATAAATATATATATATATATATATATATATATATATATATATATATATATATATATATATATACATATATATATATATATATATATATATATATATATATTTATTTATTTATTTATTGCCATCTATTGGTGACATAGGATATTATTTAATTTAGTTTTATTTAGGGTCAGAATTTCTTAACGAGGTCATTAGTTTGTAGACGATAGTCCGGTCCTGGTGCAGATCTGTAAAAGTGAAGAAGAACACTAATTTTATCTGTGGTGTTGTGTTGTTTATGTAGATTATGTTTCATGTAAAATATGTATATTTTCTATTCATTTGCGTTGAAAGCAATATTTCAAATGCAATTTATTAGGCAAATGATGTACCTGTAGGTAGGAGTTGCAAATAATAAATTTCTGGCGCCAACGAATACGAAATTAGTAAACAAAAGAAATGGGTGAGAGTTGTTTATAGCGATTAGGTACAAATGCTTTAAACCAATTGCAATGTGTCCGAAAAACGAAGAACAATCCCATTCCATTGATGAGAGTGTAATTGTGAATAATAAACAAAAGAAACCCTGTGATGGTGCTAACCTCTCAACAAGTGGTTTGTTTAATTAGCCTAATAACAATAGTATACGCACCAATTTGTCTGTCTGTTCAGATAATCACAATGTAGAGTTTCACTTAAATACAAGGAACCAGGAAAACATCATCATGTGTAATACACGAATCAAACAATGGATGTTCATGCATGGTTTACTTAGCATTGCAAGTGTTTTTATAGCCTCAGTAATCATTTACAAATTATACACAGAACTGATGCAAATGCAAAGTAAAATAGTGATATTGAATGAGCGGATCGAATCATTGCGACACATGTACGAGCATAAATTCGTAGATACAATCATCGAGAGAGATGGGTTAATAAATAACCATTGGGGAGATGAGATTGGAAAAAAGCCTGATGCGCGGAAACTGAAAAAGGAATCTGTTAATGCCAATGCAGATAATACGGATGGTAATTATGAATTCGTACTTGCCAATTCGAACAATAGATTGCGTAGAGCAAACGGAAGAAATAAAGAAAAAAACACACGACGAAAAATAAAAAGTTCGGGTATTTTTTTTTAACGGAATTTTTTTTACTTATCAGATCATCTAATGTACATACATACATACATACATACATACATACATACATACATGTAATCATCAATACATGACAATCTACAATGTTCATCTACAATGTGCATCTGTAACAATAACATACATAATTTCTTAGGAGCACTTGCTGCCCACTTCAAAGGAACTTTACCTGAAATACGAATTAAAGATCAGGGACTCATTGGACCTTGGTATGCGGATAATATGGTGTCTAGACAATATAAATTTCCTAAATTTCATTTAACTGAAGGGAAATGTTCCATTGAAGTAACCGAACCCGCATTATATTTTATCTATGCTCAGGTTGTTTTTTAAAAAATGATGCAATTCAAAGTACAAACAAGTCAGCAGTAATAAATCAATTTGTAGGTGTACTACATAACATCCAGCTCAGTAAATAGTTATTCGGTATATGTTCGTTCCGAAGGCAGTTCTGAAAATAACGTCATTGCCAAATGCAGTGTTGTTGCACCGAACAATTCGCATATATCAGAAATAAGCTGTTACACCGGTACCATTTACAGTTTAGATAGAAACGATCGTATTTTCATTCAACAAACAGAAAAAAATCGCACGATCATATTACGCGACGGCCATTCCTTTTTCGGACTGGTAAGATTAAATAATTCGCAACGAAACAAATGATGCAGATCTGATAAGGATTCTATTATTATTATTATTATTATTATTATTATTACTACTACTACTACTAAGTGATATACATAACATTTTTTTTTTTTTTTAATTTTAATTTTTATTCCATGTACGTAGGTATATTCAAGGCTGTGTGTAATTGTTTGCTCAACAAATATCATTTTAGCAATTTCTATTTTAAATATTTTCAAATATTATACACTATGTCTAGTGGTCGGTCATATATGGATGTGGTATTATACCTTTTTATGAACTAAACGAAAATTATCATGTAAACAACAATGCCTGTTTGTATATATAGTTTATATTTGAATAAAATATTTTTAATAAATAATTTATTATCTATTTGCGGGCTGTAGCCAATAACTCCAAGGAACCGCTTTCGAAACATTAATTGAATATTTTAATTTCGTATTCATAAACGAGATGAATATAATAACAATTAATTGTTATTAAATGTTGATCTTTGTTCATTTAACTCAATGCACAAATCTTTAATACTTGGATGCTGAAACTTATCTTTCGTACTGTCGAAAAACTCCTCTAATGAATTTGGTCTACTGTCGCGTTTCTCGTATTCAAACGCTTGTAGAATCATATCGAAACGGTCTAGGTCTTTCACGTATTTCGCTTCTGCAGTAGTTTGAAGTTCGTATTCTTTGTACAATTCATATATGTATTTGCCTCGGTCGCCAGCTAGAGCTGAGATATCTTTCATTGCCTCATCTTCACGCTGATGCTTCTCATCGTGGTCGATGCCGCACAATGGCGTTATATCACCCACAATCGCTTCAGCCAAGTCGTGAACCAGTGCGAGTTGTAAGCACTTAGTTCGATTTAATTCAGTCGTATCTGATAGTAGAAATGTCATCATTGCCATTCGATACATATGACCTGCTACACACTCTGGTTCTTCAATATTTCTAATTACCCAACCAGTTCGTTTCGTATGCTAAATAGACACGGATTTTTTTTACATTCTATACATATAATAATAATAATAATTCATTATTGGTATACCTTCAATCGACCGACTATTTGTAAAAATTCCAATATTTTTTTTCTTTCAGTTATTTCCATGTTTAGTATATTATATATATATATATATATATATATATATATACTTTAAATTTTCCTGTTGACTTCGTGAGAATACGGCTTACAAACCAGATCAGTATATGTAGGTTAGGTGGGACATTTCAAGAAGAACTTGTATGAATTTAGGCCGTCCTATTACAAACGATGCAACGCGCGAAGTTTCAAAATGTTTTAATTACATTTTAAGGGTAGATACAAGTAAGAGTGTGAACTTCAGCGGCGCACTCGTGTCTGCGCATATCATCTAACAAAATTATTATTTGATCGAACCCTGAAACCGCTGAAACCGCTGAAATCGCTGAAATCGCTGAAATCGCTGAAACCAGAAATTTCGCCCAGTACGAGTGAGTGTATGTATTATCTGTTAAGAGCTTTTTTTGCTGATGGACCATTGTGCACGTTTATGACGAAGTGGATTTATATTAAAGAACTTGAGGTCTTACATAAAATCTGTTTTAAAAACAATAATAAATTGTTAAAACATGTTGTATTTATTTATCTATGTACTTATTATTTGGTGATATCGATTTGTAAAAAACACACCCATTCAACATCAAATTCATAGATATATGTATTTAATTTCATAGAAATCAATGAATTGTTAATTAGGCGCATTGTTTACACTGCTAAGCCGATAGTGGTTTCGAATATGTATTACGAATGTGTACATTAAATAATATTTCTATAAATGTTGAATTGAAAACAAATGATATATGTAATACAGTCTTAGCCTTTGTAGAATGGCTTCAAAAGGAACGGGCGAATTACAAAAATGTTACAGGTTTGTTGAAATGAGATAGGTATTTATTTGATAGAAAATTGATTCTTATATTTATGCACAGAACTTCATTACCAACACCAATGTACATGAGAAATGATTTCAATATTTGGTCTGTTTTAAAAAATTGTATTGGCAAGGAACTCAGTAAAATCACAATGCCCGTTGTATTTAATGAACCACTTAGTTTTCTACAACGTATTACTGAATATATGGAATACGCTCATTTATTACGCATAGCGGCCGAACAAACTAATCCGGTTGCTAGGATGCAATACGTCATTGGTAGATACAATATTATTTTATCCGTTTGTATATATGTATATATATATATATATATATATATATATATATATATATATATATATATATATATATATATATATATATAAACAAATTCTACTCAGGATTTTCCGTAAGTGCGTTAGCTTCAAACTGGGAACGTCTAGGGAAACCGTTCAACCCGCTTCTTGGCGAAACGTTCGAATTAGAACGTCCGGAATTTCGAATAATTTGTGAACAAGTCAGTCATCATCCACCAGTTTCGGCATTTCATGCCGAAAGTGCCGATTGGGTGTTCCATGGTTCCATCCATCCAAAACTCAAATTTTGGGGTAAAAGTGTTGAGATCCAACCAAAGGGTGTTGTTACTGTCGAATTTCCAAAGTGAATATAAAATGCGATGATTTACTAGCATACATACATTTCTATTCTATAATATCACATCATTATTATTATCGACAAACATTAATAATGTTATATAATACCTCGTTGGGGATTATATACACCTATCTATATATTTTAGATGGCGTGAAGCATATACATGGACAAACGTAAATTGTTGTGTTCACAATATAATTGTCGGCCGTCTTTGGATGGAGCAACATGGAAATTTGGAAATTATTAATCACTCATCTGGACATCGAGCGAATATTACATTTAAACCGGCTGGCCAAAACTCCAAAGATCTGCATCACGTTGAAGGATTCATTACTGATAAATCGTAATCATTTGGAATTATGTTACATACATGTATACATTACTTTGGTATAGCGGGTATTTTTTTCTTCCATTTAAGAAAGAACAAATTATCCTACGTCTATGGCAAATGGACGGAATTCTTGAAATGTGTTGACTATCCCATCTATGATGATTACGTCAAAGAAAACACTCATAAATTCAAACTCACTAATGATCTCAAAAGTAAAAGTCCGAATGACTCGCCATCGCATACATCAAGGAAAGTTCTTGCGAAATTAAATAGTTTGAAAGTTGGTGCTTTTAAATCACAAACACAAGAGGTGCATACCTATTTAGAATTATTAATATTCATATATTTATTTATTTTTATGATTTTTAATAAAAGAATGTCGATGAAAGTACTTCACCTGATGTAGTTCAAGATGGTGATGTACCGAATTGCAACTCAACATACCCAATTGACATACCACATTCTACTAACATTTGGCAATCGAATCCACGTCCGCAACAAAGCAAAGAGGTAAATATATATATATATATATATATATATATATATATATATATATATATATATATATATATATACATATTTATACATATTTATATATACTTTTAATACGAAATAAAAAAATAATATAAAACAAATATTGCATCGCACTCAATTTTAGTTTTATCAATTTACTGAATTTGCGATGTCACTAAATGAAATTGAAGATGGCATGGAACATAAAATGTGTTCCACTGATTCTCGTTTACGCCCTGATATTCGGAAATTGGAACAAGGTGACATCGATGGCGCCGCATTAGAAAAAACGCGCTTGGAAGAAAAACAACGAGACGCTTCGAAAGCAAGAAAGACCAGCAAGAAAACATCAGAATGGCAACCGAAGTAAATACCAATTCTTGCTTTTATATATATATATATATATATTTGCTGTTATTGCCAGGTGGTTCCATCAAGCTGCCAATCCATACTCAAAACAAGATGACTGGTTATATGCAGGAAATTATTGGAACAGACAATATCCCCAAAACACAGACATTTTCTGAACTATATTACAATAAATAGTATATTTGAAACCACTAGCACGTTATTAATATTTATTTTAAACAAATTATAAAGGCGGTATGATAGTATTTATACCGCCTATTTAATTTGTTAAGTATATCGTACATTATTTATATATATATATATATATGTGTATATGTGTATTTGTTAGAAATTTAGCATATAAATATACGTGTATATACCAAACAAGCACTCTGGTTATAACAATACTCAACCTAGCTTCAGACGAATTGTGATTTTGAGCTTAGCATGAAATAAAAAGGAGCATTCATTCACACATCACTTTTGCACTCACATATAGAACGCGGTTATTTTTCATTAGTTCTAGGCTCTATTAAATTACATCGAAATTTCATTACTTAAACTAAGTATGTTGAAGCGTATTGTTTTACGCGCCAACAAATCATGTATATTACTAAATTTATTCAATCTATGTAAGTGAAGTTTGAAATTAGTTAAGAGTTTATAACCAAGGAACATAAAATATGTTCTTTTAAACTGTGACTAGTTGCCATTTGTTTAAATGTTCAAACGAAATGCTATATGGGGCACGCGGCTCATATTTTCTTATACTCTTTAAATCTAAAGAACCAGAATGAGATAATTGCACCTCGTTTTTTTAATGTTCTCACTGAATAAATTCTGCGTATTTTATTTCCAACGATTTATGCTATACGCTTGTATGTACGTATAATATTTACTGTCACATTTTATGAATCACTAAAAATAATCACATTTCATTATGCTTAGCACATTTCTAAATATTTTATTCTACGGCAGTATATTTTTATCATTTATAGAAAAAATCACATGAAATTCCAAACGCTTTGCACCCGCGGGTAAATAACAACTATTTGTGCTATAAATTTGTGTACACTTATCAGAAGGGATGCGCACACAACAACTAGGCATTTTATAGTATAGTATATTGGTACATAAACAAAACGAACAAAGTTTTAAATAAATCACAAACTACACAAGAAACTCTATTAATACAATACACAACGTTATGCAACTAGGATTATATTATAGCTGCATAACTAAATTGCTGAGTTAGATTGGTACCTAAAAGTAAGACTCTTCATGTAAGACTTACATGTAAATTCATAGCATTAATATATGATTTTTTTCTATAAATGTGAGGAAAAGTATTTATTTTAAGAGCTTCACGAAATGTAATAATAAATATACTTGCAAGTATATAGCACAAATAGTGGTTATATTAGCCCACGAAATGTTTGGAATTTAATATAAATGTTTCTATAATAGATAGACATATCTTATCTGATCCTTTAGATTTAAAGAGTATAAGAAAATATGAGCCGCGCGCTCCATATAACGCAATGCACTTCGTTTGAACATTTAGACAATATAATGGCGGCGATCAATTACGGGCGCTTTAGATAGGGACTACCCAGCGATTGCCACAATCTAGTCAATACTAGCGTGTGGGCGACAGCTTCTCCGCCATTTATGTACAAAACATTCAAACGAAATATAACAGTTAATGAACTTGCAATACACGGAATTTATCAAGGAATAACATACAAAGTACTGGATGAAATTACCCCATGTGGTCTTCTCGAGACTTAATGAGTATGAATAAATGAGCCACGCACTGCATGCAGCGCATTTGAATTAATGGCGGCGACCAATTGCAGGCGGGGAAGCTATCGTTCATATTTTATGTACTGACCACAATACTTCATTTTATTGTTTTTCGTAGCATTATATTATTTGATTGTAATAATTACTTAACCCATTACTTTACGCATGTCTGAAACTAAAAATAAAAATGCTGATAAATAGTAACGAAACAATTTATTTGTTAATGAATGATCACAGAAATTTGTTACAGTCTATTTATCACAGTAAACATTATGAATCAAAAAAGAATTAAAAAAAAAAATCTTTTGAATTTGAATTGCACGAGGAAATAAATACAAACTAGTTCATGTAAGTACGTCTCTATCTGCTCTACATCATTGAGCTTTGGTCGAATGCATTTTGAACGCAATGTAATAATAGTTTTGACGGAATGTTGTTACCGTAACAGTAACGTAAGCCTGGGTATTTCTCACTTGCCAACAGCTCGCCAACGTTGAATGCTAAGTCAACAATGTGCATTCCAATCATCTGATGGGAATCGCGGTCAAGTGAATATTGGTCAAAGTGGAGCACGGGTACTTCATTCCACATCCAGTTAGTCTTTTGGTTTCGCAACAGGGTACATGGTATATCAATCTCGTCTGCTAGCAATTTGAACAGTACAGTTCTTTCGACAATGCTTCCGATACGTAATTTGCTTAACGGTATGAAATTCGAATTGCATTCCATCTAAATCCAAACAAAAGACAATATGATTTTTTTATTTATTTAAATATTCTTTTTTTTTTTTTTTAAACCAACCTTTACTTCCATCAAGTGGCTATTGTATTCGAATATATTTGGCACTGAATAAGTCGAATGTCCACATAGCTCATGATGGACAAAGTTTGCCAGATGTTTGATTCTGTTGGCGATGCAATCTTCGCTCTCACTAGAAATTTAGTGATATTTATTAGATATTGTCATAAATAACTACAGATATCAATAATAACTTACATAAGAGGTACTATCACTGAACGGAATTTTTGCATTCGGTTATTATATATCGTCGTAGCAGTGCTGGTACTAGCACCATCTGTACTAGCGAGCATACTAATTCTATCTGTTAAAGTGGTGATACTTTGTGTGTGAATTGTTAAGGTACTTGGTTCTGAAATGAAATGATATATATATATATATATATATATATATATATATATATATATATATATGATATATATATATATATAATATACCGATTTGTATTTACCGTGAATGCATATCAGATTTCGTTTAAAAAGATTTCCAGATGAAGATTGACGAGTTAAATCTGCTTGTACGAAATCAACAACCAGAACAGTTGGTGTTGTAAAGTACTCGTCAGCAAAACAAAGTTCCTCAAATGGGAAACTAGTTGGTTTCAGTCCAATAAACGTATAGAAACCATTTTCAATCTTGTCATTTATACTTAGATAATTTTTATTGTAAAACTTGAATGACAGATTATGACCGTAAATGGCGTCGATCGTTGATTTGCATAAAGTTTTCATTCTCAATGAGTTATGTGACAGTTCTTCTAGTCTACAATTTAAAAAATATATGTGTGTGTGTGTGTGTGTGAAATTATTTTAAACCAGTGTATATAGCTACTTACATTGTAACAAATCCAAGTTGACAAAATTCTACTGCAACACTTTTATATTTGCACGCCAATTCAATAAAGACCATCAGATCGTCTATAAAATATGGATCTGGTTCGGCATCAGTGTCTGCCAGAGATAACTTTTCTAAAATGTAAAGTGAGCATTTCGACTTGACAAACCAGGATCGACAATCTGCTGATTCTATTGTGTCTTTTAAAATGTCCATTGCTCGTCTTACAAGTTCGTTCTTTTCATTCTAATATAAGGATACAAATAACAATGAATGAAAATAAATAAATAAATATATATATATATATAAATGATAAACGCTTACTTTAAGTAAAAGTACAATAGTCATATAAATTTGTTCCGTGAGTAGATATCTTTGGAATGCTTTATTCGATATTAACGAATGAAACATGTCAATTGTCATTTCGTATTTGCTGTTGTCGATTTCATCATATTTCATAAGGCATTCTTTTATATACCACTAAAATATTACACATAGTAATTACAATATTATTCTGTTGCTTTATTCGAGAATAACAATTACCAAAATGCCATTTTTGTAATACACAAAGCTCAGCCTTGGGTTATCTAATAAGCACACAAATAAGGGTGAAATAGGTGCTTGTCGGTAGGGTGACCATGGGAACTCGTCATTGTTGAATAATTCTGTCAACAGAGTACATAGTATCGCATGCATATATTGTTGTTATATATTATAGGGAAAAGAACATACTTGTAAAATACTCAAACAATGTCGAATTTAACAGCTGCTGAGCTATAGTCTGATGACAGCACAGCTCAGAGAGGGCATCGCAAATCTTGACTTGAGTCAATTTGCACTCCATCTTATACAGCTCGAAGAAAAGTTTCTCTAGACCGAACCCGTACAAAACTTGACGTGCATTTGAGCTTTTTGCAAACTCTGTCATAAGCGTAACGCAGGCCAAGATGTGCTCGGGGCTCGCGGCCATTGCAAACTTAATAAAGTTTATCAGGTCTTGTGTTGCAACACTTTGCACCTGATTTGGCATGTTGTTTGCACAGCTGCATAACATGCTCAGGAATGTGTTGTGGATGTTTGTCCAAACGGGTTTCTAACATTTATATATATATATATATATATATATATATATATATATATATATAATATTAACAATCGTCGCATACATACCTGTACACAGGTGAAAAAGAAATTGATTGTTCTCGATTTATATAGTAAAATATTCATTTGGCTGCAGTTCCACTGTGATACTGTATTCAGGATGTCAAGTGTGATCGAATCGGTATCAAAAGATCGTGGACATTTTAGTAAATCCAGTAGAATTTCAATTTGAAAGACGTACATGCAATTTCCGAGGAATCTCATTGCATAACGACCATGCAAATAATTGCATAACACCTTTGAATTGCAGTAAAATATGAAAAAACATTGACAAAGATAAATTAAAATTCTAAGCTAAACAAAGGGCATATTGACACTAAGTCAGTAGGATATAATCAAACTTATTGGAATCGTCACATACTCTACACTACATGATTAATATGTAAAACATTGCAATCAAAGAAATCAGCGGTTAAACTAATACTAGCGCATATGCGTTTAGTATCTTATATTAATATATATATATATATATCCTATATTCCAGTGACGATACCAATGTATGTATTTATGTATGTATGTATGTATGTATGTATATACGAATGCAATGTATACCCGCAAACAATTGACGATTATATCTTGATCTACTGATGATTCGATTTGTTGAAACAATTTCAAGATTACGTCGGTACGACATAATTCAAAGGCACATGTATCACTCTCGCCAAATCTACCCAAAATATATGTTGCGCACTCTGATACAACGTCATCATTTATCTGCAAACAAAAAAAAGACTGATTGATAGCCAGAGCATAGCAGTTCTCTTTTGATTACCTACCACCACATACGCATCGATGATTGGTCTAAGAAAGTATGGTTTCGCCTCATGACGATCATAAAATCCATTAACATCTTGTAGTTGTACTATTATTTTAAGGGCCAGTCGAGCTATAGATTGTGTACGGTGCAACACTTGAACTAAATTCAATGCTATTCCGTGTTCATCCAGTAGCGTCAATCCAGCAATACCTTCTCGTACAATAAAACAATCCAAATTTCCGATTGCCTTCAATTTCATTATATTGAAATTAATACCAACGATACAATACTCATTATTACTTTTTTTATTTGTTACTTACTGCCAATACAACATCATTGTCACAAGATAGCAACAGCTCAATGGCTGTTTCAATGTGTTTTACTTCCACAACAAATCCAGTATCTGGTAATTCCATGATTTTAATATACTATTCACTTTTATTTTAGTCTCGTATTTCTCGTATTTGCATTCTATTATGTTGCTTTAATAAAGACACAGATCAGATAGATCACTACTACTAACTGAACGTTGCGAAGCGTCGAAGAGCTACAGCTACACTGATTGTTAGTTGTTACAAGTACAATAGGTAGTGTTGTCCAAGTCATTTGTTTCCAAGAACTAGCATTTATACAAGACTGTTCCAAAAACATTTCCCTATATACTAACTATTCAAACAAAATCTATTTGTCAGATTGCAGAAACAAAATCATTTTCTAGTATGTATATGTGTATAGTATACATATGAAAATTTAGAGATTTCCTAATATATAATATATTCTTGGGAAAAAAGGTATGTAATTATTTAGGGATAACAAATTTTAAAAAATCATGTAAATATTAAGAAATGTATATAAGTATGTTTATTTAAATAATTATAGATATTATAATAGTCAGAATCGACAGTGAATGTATATATGTGTGTGTGTGTGTGTGTGTGTGTGAGTATAATAACTGCTATTATTTAAATAATAATAATCCATATTTGAAATGCAAATATTGTAAAGTACCTAGGTGGGTAAGTAAAAAGTGGTACTTAGTTATTATAATTATAATGTTGTTGATATATTATAGTTCACCAAAGTCCTGTTGAGAAACCGCCAGGTGGAATTCGAATTCGCTGTTGTACCGGAACCGGAACGGATGGTTTTGGGGTGTCGTTTTCGTTAGTAATAATAGCAATGTGCGTGGAAGTTTCTGGTTGTTCTTCAACTTCAAGGTCAGTCTTTTGCTCATTGGATATATGATGATGATTGATTGATGTCGGTGCACCAGTTTCCGATTCTGTCGAAAATATCTCACCGATTGTTGTTCTCGGCTGTTTATGCCGTGTGCTCGGTGTCTGTTGTTCTTGATTGTGTTCATTGTAAATACCAAATATATCCGAATGACCACCACCTGGTGGTTTCAATACTCTACTTGAGTTACGGGTTTCATTCATTCCCACATTAAAGTTTGTGGAAGTCATCTTATTTCTATCCTAGAGTTCAAAAAAATACAAACGTTTTGGTTTAGTCAATTTCTTTTTCTATATCTATACAATTTATTTATTTCTAATTTATATATATATATATATATATATTTATATTTATATAAATGGTTAATGTATCAATGTGTGTGAATACATACATACAAACATAGATAAAATTATAGATGAACTACTTACGATTTAACCAATTTAAGATTATAACAAAGTCACAAATGGACAAAGAAACATTTACACTTCTTGAAATAGACCAAATAATCTAACCGAGTTTCGAAATTACAAAGAAAATTATCAAACGTATACGATTCTATTGCGTTTGCGTACTCATACTCCGTATATATTACTGCGACTGCAGGCGGGGATTCATGGGAATATACTTTTGTGTGTTGCTTGTTAAACCGTTAATCTCACATGCAAGCGCACACACATTGCTGTATTTTATTAAAAAAGATCTATATGAACGCACGCATGCGCCGCTTTTGTATATGTTGTTTGATTTTATTTGTTATAATGCCACTTGCAAAACAAAATTAATATTTATATATATATATATATATATATATATATATATATATATATATATATATATATATATATTATTATTTTTTTTTTTCTTAGATTTATTCAAATATCAATAAAAAGTATATTTTAACTAAATAAAATTTTTGCATGTACTATAATAAAGTAGAAGAGCTGTACAATATGTTATACATAAAATTTCAATACGAGAAATGGTTTTATAATTTAAAATGACACCCATGTCGAGTCATCGAATCAATACCTGCCTTGGCGTACGCACAGTTCAGTACAGGATGCGCAATACAACAGCGCAACGTAGCGCAGTTAGCTCAGCTCATTGTTTGTATAAAATAAAAGCACCCATCAAAAACAATAAGAAATATATATATATATATATATATATATATATATATATATATATATATATATATATATATTTATATATATATATATATATATATATATATATATATATGTATATATATATATATATATATATATATATACATATATATATATATATATATATATATATATATATATATATATATATATATATATATATATAAATATATATATATATAAATATAAATATATATAAATAAAAATAATAATAAGTTTACTGTACTATCATATGCTATAGTAGTAGATAGTACCACAGTACCTATAGATATAGCGAGGGTCTGATCAATGTTAACCTCATTTGAGAAAATATACCAAAACTTGTTTCCCTTTATATAACGTCCTTGGCGCAGTCCAGCTCGTCTCGACCGTCGTTCCGTTCCGTTTCGTTCATCGTTCTTCGTCGTTCGCAGATCGCAGTAGCAGTCGTAGTTCATGGTTGCAGTATTAATTGTCGTTGTCCAACGAATTCTGTGTCGCTAGACTTGAGTGTCAGTCTCAGAATTAGATAAAACCATCGAATGAGAATATGTATATTCTACATTTACTATAACAACACAGTGGCAATAAACAATATTTAGGATTACGGTTTTGCGAGTGCATTATTTCTGAATTGCTATCTAATATTTCAGCATCGACATGTTTTCTGGTCTAACAAACCAAGTCAGCTCATGGATGGGTTCTGCCAAAGGCGAGCAGGAGGAACAGGTACCGACACCCACTGAAGATGGTGCTACAATTCTTAACCCAGAAGAGAAGAAAGATGGAAGGTAGGTAGTCAACCAAATGAATTATAGCAAAGCAGAACAGACATGTCATATGTGTACTTGCTTTCTTTATTCTACTACGTGTGACATTTGAATTTTTGTATTGCGTAGTAGGTGAACATGTTAGAAATATTAATTAATTTATTTAAATGATTTTATATATATATATATATATATATATTTAGTCCAACGAAACAGAGCAAGATGGATGTGTTAACCAATGTAAAAAATCAGTTCGGTGGATGGCTCGGCAGTGGCATGCCGAAATTTCGCAAAGGGGATGGTGAACAAGGCGAAACTGAGGAAACACGAGGAACTACTGGTGAAGAAGGCGAAACACCTGCATCAGAGAAACCTCCATTGGAACAGCAGAAAGACGATGATGATAACTCTAGGTAAGAGCATTAGCACTTGATTATTGATTTATTGAGGAGACTCCAACAATTTCTTATTTATATAAATCAGGCTTTTGTTATATAGGTACTAGTATGTATATGTACGTAGATAGATACATACTTATGCCTATGATTGTAGGGTATTTTGTAGGTATATTTAATAATATGATTGACTTGATTCTATTGTGGTTATTAGTGTTGTCGGTGTTGTATTTGTTGTTGAAAATTACATGTCACAATGTGAAGCTTTGCCCGTAGTGCAACTGGCGGAGCTGATAGTAATCCAGTTTCCGCATCAGGTACTCCAACCGAAGAAAAAGACGCTCAATTTGGTGCAACTGCAGGTAATTTTATATATATGTATATATATATATATATATATATATATATATATATATATATATATATATATATATATATATATATATATATGTAACAAATTTGAAATATATTAATATAAACAATATATTTTTGGACAGTACGCAACGCAACGTAACGTACATATTACGATATCTATGCTCGGTATATTTTCAGTTTCAAATAAAGCGCTTGCGGGTGCTAAATCATTTGGGAACTTCTTATATTCGGCAGTTAACAAAGCTGGGAAAACTGTCAGTGAAGCAAGCATGAAAATAAAGAAAACTGTTGAGGATAACGTAAGTCTTCTTAATAGAATTTCACTATTAGTTGCAATTTTCTATTAAATATAAAACAATTTGAAGTTCGCGGACGGATGTACTTCGAATCACTCATTCTTTCTCTCTCTTCCATACACCCGCTTTCTGCCTTTCTTGATTGCAACAAGTCCTTTACGTTACGGCGGTCGTTCGTTCGGTAGTTATTGATTTTATTCTGACGCCTGCTGGATCTCATTTTATATAGCACGCGTTATATAACACTTGATTCATTCAAAAATATACATACCCACACATTTACATCAAATTATTGGAATGTATAACAATATTCTTAATAATGAACACTCTTTATATGTTAATAGATGTTTAGATTAAATAACGTAATAACCAACACATTTTAAATATTGATTATTGAATGAAATAAATTATTGATTATATATGTAGAACATCTTGGGAGAATTCAACAAGGAACAAGATGCATTTGTAAAGGGCAAGCAGGCAAATAATGCCGATGCTGCCGTACCACCGTGGATTGGTTGTGCGAATGAAGAGTCATTGAAAGAAGAATGTCTAAGTTTATCAACTGTAATTTTTAAAAGAAATACTTCACCTCATCTGCAAAATTATCTGAATTTGTGTTACTTACTTACTTACAGGATAGACGTAACTTCGTAAGAAGTCCCCCAGCTGGCGTAGATTTTCAATTTGATTATGATGTTTCATTTCCCATCGCGATTGCCACGATGGCAGAAGACCCTAACCTAGAGAAAATGAGATTCGAGCTCGTACCCAAGGTGTAAGTTTCCTTTTATCCTCCTCCTCCTCCAGTCAGCAATAGTCTATTTTCACGTTGCTTGTGCTGTTTATAGTATTAGCGAAGAAAACTTTTGGCGAAACTATTTCTACCGCGTCAGCCTCATATGTCAAGCTAACGAATTATCGTACATGGGTCGAGAAGGAGACAACCAATCGGCCATTGATTCTGGCGCTTCTGAACATCTGCAATTAGGTAATAAAAGAAAACTTTTACATACAAATACATTACATTTTATCAGGCATTGCTTGCACTTAGTTTTAATTTATTTCCTAATTTATTATTTTGCTTGTTTGCATTTTTATTTTTTCGGGATCGTTCGTTCTATCTGTTGATAATAACTCTAGTAGTAAACGAATCGAATGATGAACATGTAAATTCAAATGAATTCATATCCGACACATTTCAAACCAGTAGTAAAGATATTGTTCAAGTGGAGGAAGACGTTAAACGAATTACATTGTTTAATCGCGAAACAACAGGTGTGTACTTCTTAGATTTTATTTATTTATTTTTCATTTATTCATTCCGCATTTATTTTATTACATGCATATGGTCGGATCTACGTAAAGAGAATATTCTTTACATTCCTCTTTAATGTTAATGAAAATGAATTTTACAATATGAGTGATAGTGGTACTTGAACCAGACGCTACACTCATATCAGCAAATATGACCGGGTTTATATTCATATGAATTCGTTTCGTACATACGTTGTTTTTTATTTATTCATCTCAAAAGAATATTCTACTTTGGTGGAACAGATTTTACAATCAGCCATCCATCAATCTATACATTCATAAACATAACTGTATTATATATATATATATATATATATATATATATATATATATATATATATATATATATATATATATATTTATATTTATATATATATTTATATTTATATATATATATATATATATATATATATATATATATATATATATATATATATATATACCTAATACCTATCTATCTATTAGAATGAATTTAATTTTAAATAATAACACATACGCTCTAAACTTGAATGCAATAATGAAATACATATGGCTAAGATTCTCGTTCCTATTTGCTCTTTTTAAACAGCCTAAGAAGATGGATCGTCAATAACTAGTTTCCGATTTATTTTCCAGTACCGTTTATTCCAATTTCCTCAATTAATCAATTTATTTATTTGTCTCTTTTTTGTTTCAATCGAATATCCTTTTTTAAAAGATGCAGTATAGCGTCATTTTATATTGGTATATGTTTATTGATTGATCGAAACGGTTATTTCGCTTTAACTTCATTATGATTATGAATAAATTTTTATTTTCATAAGTGGTCTCGTCTGTACGTTTGATGTTATTTTGCAATTGCATTAGTTCCATTAATTATTAAGCATTACCCGAGCATACTGGTTTTAATATTTATAATCAAGTTGCTACTGAAAAGGAAAGACACATATATATATATAAAACACACACACAACTAAAATGAATTTATCTCATATGCAGTACATGAGACAAATTCTATATCCTCTGTTTGAATATTTTGAGTTGCAAGATGCAATTAATATTAAAGCTAGCTATGCAGGACATTTGATCAGTTTATTTGAAATAGTGGCAGTTACTGAATTGTGAAGAACATGCTGCCGGTATTTTGAATCTAGGGATAAACGACATATACTCTGTGGCTAACTTCAATATTGAGCGACATAAATAAAAGTGTGCGTGTATGCATATACTATTACCCTGAAGCACATATTTTATCGTTAAAATTCACTACAAGAAGACAAGGGAACGAATGTATCAAGAACTGATTCATTCTTTCACATAGTCATTAATTCATTCATTCATTTGATCTCAGTCGAAGCAATTTTGTTTTTACTGTTTATTTCTTTTTACCTTTCGATTCCTGTACGATTCCTCTGACCGTTTCCTGTGTGCAGAAGAAGAATGGGAAAAAGAATTAGAAGCTGAACTACAGGACTATGAAGTTGTTGCAGAAGATAACAAATTATCTACGGTTAAAACTGATTTCTGGGATAAAGATATTGATGCCATGCTAGACGATGGTGATCTTAAATAATTATTCTCATTTATTTACAATACACTCACACACACACACACACACACACACACACACACACACATATATATATATATATATATATATATATATATATATATATATATATATATATATATATATATATATATTCATAAGGGATGTTTTCAATAGTGTTACATTCCATTTATTATAAGATATTTTTTTATTTAAATATGACAATATGTGATCTATATACTGTCAAACAATTTCTAGTCATAGTATTGATGAAAATTATTAGGAAATAATAATTGGACTTAGCTATTCAATAATAAGTGATATTTTATTTATTTAATTCAAACAGAAATGGTACATTTTTGTCTTGTCGTTCCCGTAATTGAAATTATAGGACGCACACAGAGACACACACACACACACAATACATACAAACAAACAGTGTCTTACTGTCCAGATACCAAAATTTGTTTTGTTTATTTATTGGTAATATTTGTTTGATTTGTGCAGATATTTTATGTGGTTGGTATGTACAAAGAAATAATAATCGGTGATTGAGTCATTGCGACTGTTGACAGTTATTATTATGAATGCAATATAGCTTTAGAAATGTTTTGTATATAATAATTTTTATTTATTAAATATATGTAAATAGGAGATTCAAAAATGAAGATAAGAAATAAATAATTCTTAAATGGCACTATTAACTTTTGGAATCTTAATGAATGAATTGATTCGATTATTAGACTACATACATATATGTAGCATACATTTATGATTTAACTGAAAGTAGGTACATGCATAAAAACCATATGATTATACATACATACATACATACAAACATAAAAAAAGGCGTTGTTCGTAACAGTTTTGTTCGTGTAAGTTCAATGAATTTTATATTGTTGTGTATAAGGTGTATACATAACATACCAACATATATTACATATAAATCATTTTAGATGGTTACGTTCAATCAAGATGTATACTTTTTTCATTTTCATTAAACATTAAGTTTTTATATATATATATATATATATATATATATATATATATATATATATATATATATATCCTATCTTTTCTTGAAATAAAAATAACCAAGTCGTTTGATTAGTAAAGAATTAGACAATAAATGTGTCATTGATTACAGCAGTTGAACGTAACCAAAGAACTCACATTGTGAATCTGTATGGCAATACAAACATACATAATGATAGTTAAATGTTGGATTCGATACCTAAAATTAATATATTGATTACTTACTTGTCATGTAAGTGTGCTTGTTGTGTATTCATTATTTATTATAAATGTAAACATTTTCCTCTGGATGTGTACTGTAAATTATTATATAACTGGAATATAGACATTTCTTTGTTTTGTATTGCTTATTATTATAACAAATAAAAAATATGTTTAGCGAATAATTGAGTATTGCTCTCTTAATACACTCATTATAGGCAGCGCTCGACAAATCCACTAGCCCTTTACGGCGATGAAAGAGGTTTTACTTAGCTCAGAATTAAGAAATTTTTTATCAAGTTTAATTAAGAACATATGTTCTATCATTTGTCGAACAATGTATACATATGCAGCAAACATTTAAATGTCTATATTCCAATTAACTTGACAACTCATAATAATAAAAGTAAGATTTTATTAGAAATGGTTGTAATTAATTTTTAATAAAATCTTGCGGAAATTTTGAAATGATATACATAATATTATAACCATGAATTATATCGGGGTAGATCTGAAATAATTGCCTGCTATATAAATGAATATCTTTCATGTATGTATGTACCTAAACATTTATATATATATATATATATATATTTTTTTTTTTAACGAATTTTGTCAAGTGCTATAAGTAGGTAGGAATGTGTATTACACACATTTGTAG